>KQ030519.1:0-439236 GCA_000956045.1 Hirsutella minnesotensis 3608 | reverse complement strand
TAAGTATCTTACTTCTACTCTAATATAGTTCTATTTTTAGTATTATTTAAGTAGTATAGTTTATATCTGGGTTGTTTTTAGCAAATGTTTTTTAGTACAGGCTAATTGCTATCTTAAAATACAGACGTATATAAGCCGGATGTTAAATGCCGAGTATCTCGGATAAGTGCCGATCCGCGTTATAGGTGCTCCTTATACGAATACTGCATATAAGCTCGACGTTGAATATCGAGTATCCCGGATCAATGCCGATCCGCGTCACGCAGCCATGACACCCCCGCCTTCCACTAGCGGCAACCGGTCAGCTCCGGGGCGGGACCGGGCCGTTCCCGAGGTCCTGCAATATCTGCAGGGCTGCATGAGGAAACTGCATAACTGCCATGCCATTTTAGTTTTGGCGAAGACCTCCGCACGGGTCCTCCGACATGGAATGCTGCCGTGTCTCGGCTCGGCAGAGGCACAGCCAGCCATTTTCGGACGCAGGAGCCTTGTGCGGATGGGCCATCCACCACTGACGTTGGAGGTCATGCAGATTCCGTCAGGGCTGCAAATTGCGCCTACTGCGATTCGGTGACTGTTGATGTTTAAATAGTTAATTTGATCTGCGCACGTCGGCCAAGTATGGTCGGATATCACCTGAACGGTGACCACCCTTGCCTGCAGCGCGGAGATGTGAACCATGCCTAAGAGCACCCAGTGATCTGGTTCGGCGACGGACAAGCTGCCGAGACATCTTGACAGCGTTCTATTCTACTACTACAAATTGGTCATCAGGTGCTGATGGCTACGAACGTCATACTGCTGTGGGTCGGCAAACCGCGGATCATGCTCATCGCGTGAGCCGGAGCAATCTTTTTGTTTAGGCGCACTGTTTCTTCTATCAACACCCCTCCCGTACTACACAAAATAACAGCCCACTCACATGTATCGTCAGTCTCTTACGACATATCCAAGAAAGTTCAATGCCCCCAACGCTCTTTCTCCCAAGAGTGTCCTCTAGCCACATCTCTATTTGGCGCTCCACAATCCACCATGAAGTCTGTCATCTTTGCCATTGCTGTTATTGCTCTGCCTGGGGCCTATGCCTCGCCATCCGTTCAATACGGGCCCAGTGATGGGTTTACACACAAAGCCGGCTGGGAGAGTACAGGTGCCAATATCACCGACTACGATCCCAAGGACTCCTCCAGTAATTCGTGGCAGTGGGCCCCGAGAAATTCAGTAGAGGATATTTCTGATCGTTCTGACCGGCCACGCCTACAAAACAATCCATCTGATGGTCCGTTGCAATGGCCTCGGAGAGGCACAGCAGAGGATATTTCTCGTCGTTCTGGTGGGTCAGGCTTACGGGACGATTCTTCAACTGACCCGTTGCAATGGTCTCGGCGAGGCTCCAAAGAGGATTCCTATCATCGCCATGCTCAGCAGGGCTCATCCGAGAATCCCTCCGGTGACTGGATCAAATGGCCTCTACGAGGCTCACCTGAAGATGCCCCTCGTCGCTACCACAAAGGTTCTGACCAGGGACATGATGGCACTTTAACATTCGAACCAGACTGGAATAACCCAACCATGAATATATTGGAGAGCTTGAAGGATCACGCCCGTCAGTTTGTCAAATTCTTTGGTCCTCACCCAATTGATGGTAACTTGCCCCTTGAACATTCGTCGTCGTTTCATGACTCATCAACCGCCTAGTGACTGGGAGGCACAAGTTTGTGCCCCCAAACTTCGAGGCCGGAGACCAGCGAGGTCCGTGTCCGGGACTGAACGCGCTCGCCAATCACAACTACATTCCTCATGATGGAGTGGTGAATGTAAGAAGCTGAGAGGACGGTGTTTCCTGACTCTAACCCGATCATAGAGTTTCCAAATCATCTTTGCCCTCAACCGAGGTCAGACCTCCCCTGACACTCGTGATGCCTGAATCTGACCAGTTGATAGTGTACGGAGTGGGCTTGGATCTCGGTGCGCTCCTTTCTGCATTGGCTACAGTGTGGGCCGGAGTACAGTTTTCCATAAATCCAAGGTGGTCAATTAATGGGACATCTCCCAAGGCTTCGTACCCCTTCCACGGCTTGTTTGGTCTCGTGGGTATGTCGTCTCTCACGTTGCATGCTAGCCACATGTGCAATTTATGCCTGACAGCCAATCACAGGGGAACCACGAGGGATTACTGCCGGTCACAACCTCCTTGAATCAGACAGCTCAAACACTCGGGGTGATGCCTATGAGACTGGAGAAGTCGGGGATAACTTCCGGCTTCGGTTGGATCGCTGGATCGAATGGTACAACATGTCGCAGGATCCAGTAGGCAACTACAATCTTTGGTTGATGTCGAAACGAGGGGTAAAGGCATTTGAGGATTCCAAAAGGAATAATCCCTTCTTTTGGCGCGGGCCATTGAGCGGCTTAATCATATCAAACGGCGTCCTGGCGTTGCCTCCGGCATTGATGTCGAACCATTCCGGTGCAGGTCTATTCGGTCATTTGAGTAAGTAGTTCACCCTCAACTTGTTCTATGCGCTTCGGTTATCTCCTGACAGCCCCTAGCCAAGGAAATCATCAAAAGCTTCTACGGAGTCTATGGCGATGAGCCTAATTTTGAGTATAAGGAGGGCTGGGAAAGAATACCCAACAATTGGTACCGTCGACGTCTGGATTACACTCTGCTACAGTGGCTACTGGATGGTCAAGCCATCGCCGTCACGCATCCGCAACTTTTCAGGTATCGTCTTATTGACATGACCAGTTGCGCAAAGAAAGACTAACACAAGTTGCAGCTTGGGCGGTAATACTGGCAAGGTCAATACTTTTTCCGGCCTCGATCTTTCTGATATTTTCGGTGGTGCGTTCCATTCCGTAAATCTGCTCAAGGGAAACAACACCATTTGTCTTGGACTCGAAGTGCTCAAAACCTTGACCCCAAGCCCCTTCTCTTCGGTTTATTCCAACTTTGTGATTCCATTAAAGCTGATCGAAGATGCAATTAATCCTGTACACAAGGTTCTGAATTGTCCTGTGGTGGAGGATCTTGCCAAGGGAGTGACGCCAGTTTGGGATATTATCAGGGGCCGCTTTCCCGGGGCGAAGATGAGTCCTTTTCCCTATTAGGAGGCTTGAGCACGTTCTCTTCGTATTTCAGGCCGGTTTTGAAAGGTGTTGGAGCTATTTCATTCGGAAAAATGCTGTGACCGAGTTGAGTTGACCTAATCAGCGACATTCTCTAACATAGTTGGCCAAAGGAGACCAAGAGTCGAACGGACACTGGTTGAAGATGCTTCGAGTGGAGCTATGCCCAGTTCCGATTCCGCGTGGGCTATGCTTTTTTCAGAGTGGCCTGGATGAGTACGCCTAAGTGTGTAGGCTTTTTTTTACACTTGAGCTTGGATTACTCTTCTTCGACTCCGTGGCAAACCTCATGTATATTCGCTACATTATAACTCCAGTCAAATATAAACATAAAATAAGAGCTTGAACATGTTGCTAATCAACCCAAATAGGGTCCTGGGCGTCTTGTTGTCCAATATCTCATTCGAAAAGCGCTCCTCGAGGTAAAAATCGCCCACCACGTCCCTCGATAGTACGCCGCCCGTCTGTGCTACATTGAGAAACGACACCGATTGTGCGAGGTTGATGAACCACATGCGTAGCGTGAGCGGTTCTCCACCGCTTTGCTTGTGCTCCTTGGCTCGCCTGCGATACGTCTTTGCCAGCGTCCTGACCGTGACGGGGCCGCCGTTGGCGTCGTTGAGCAGGGCCTGGAACATATCGGGTTGCAAGGTATAGTTGTCGCCACCGTCACCAAAGTCGTACCGGGTAAAGGATCTATCATGCTCGATGACGCCGTGTTGCCGCAAATCCGTAAGGTCAAAAGTACCATCACTGTGGAGGATGCTCTTGAGCTGTCGCGTGTTGCTCGCCGCAAGAGACGATGTCATAGAAAGAGCATCCCGGAGGGCGGCTTCGACTTGGGGGATTGTGATGTTCTTACCGTCACGTGGCCTATCCAACATTATGTTATTGTGATGCTCCACGATGTTCAGGCGAGAGCATACAGGTAGCCCTGGTTGGCGAGGGCATTCAAGGCCGGACATGGCCCTCGGTCCTCTGCATCCCCTCGGATGTACTCGTGCTCTGGCCTGGTAGAATGAATTCGACGCCTCGCCATTTTTGGTCGCCGACGGCTACCGGAGATACCTGCTTGGTGCTCAAATGGCTTTTAAGCGTTATCCCTGCTATGCCTTGCGCCCGAATTCCTGACCTGGCTTCTGGCAGAAGGGGAATGGCAGCAAGAGGACCTTGGACAAGTCAAGGCGAGGAAAGGGAATGATGAGCATCCTGGGCTTGCTAGCAGAGTTCAGGAGATGCAGGAAGCTCCTCCGCTCTGCCACTATCAACATGGCCTCAGCTGATGTGCCCCAACAAGGTAAATGGCTATAAGACAGGCCTCCTGCCGGACTAGTCACTTGATTGTTTGATACGTGTCATCCCGTCGTAGGTCGCCTTACTAGTACTACCACCACGAGCGCGTATTCGAGACACGGCAATAGCACCATACGTTCGGCTTATAAGGCTGATACGCCATGGGCGCCCAACACGGGCAATGGCTTCTACTTAAGTACGTTGACTTGGGAACATGTACTGATACAATGCCAACTCGTAGTGCCGGAGACTGGACAGCTCTATTCAGGCACCCGGAGTACTCATAGAACGGCTGCCACGCATTGCTATGCAGTGTCTGATGCTATCGATGGAGATATGAAAAGTTGTGTTGACTCTGTACAGTACATGCATATATAGATGGATCGTAGCTCTTGGTTTGGTCAATTCATTTGCAGTAGTCGTTGTTTTCTCCAAGCAGACTGCTTACAAGCATTGAATATTGGAATTCCCATCTCTTGTAAATTTCCAGCCAGCACATCACAATGTCTGAGCAGCTCCCCCAGTATAGGCCTAGCCTGTTTGATCGTTTCTTGGCCAGGGCTTTCAGCATGCTTAACAAGGTTGTGCCGTGGTATAAGCTCCCTGGATACATCGGCGCCCTCAACCTCGAAGCAATCAGGACCACTTTGCGTGCCAACAACCTTCATGATGGCTATCCACCAGGACATCCTATTGTGCCCAGTGAGGAAGAGGCCATGGACAAGCGCTTCCTGCAAGCGCGAAACTCGGACGGAAAATACAACTCGCTCATCATACCACACATGGGTTGTGCGGGTAGGAGGTTCGGACGCCAGTTTCCGCGGGAATACTGCCGCAAGCCAACAGAAGAAGATCTCTGGAACCCGAATCCTAGGGTCGTTAGCGAAAGGTTCATGAAACGCCGAGAGCGAGGCTTCATCCCGGCTACTACCCTCAACTTGCTTGCGGCCGTGTGGATCCAGTTTCAAACACACGACTGGATGGATCATGAAAAGGTCCGTGACGACCAGTTTCTTGGGCATGTACGCATGTGCTAACCCCGTTGGACCAGGCCCAAGACTCGTATGACATCCCTCTTCCCGAGGGAGACGACTGGCCGGCCGGCCGAATGGTACTGCTCAAGACTAAGCCCGACGATATCCTTGACCCTTCGGATATCGAAACGCCGGGATACAAGAATACGAATACGGCCTGGTGGGATGCATCGCAGATCTACGGCTCGAGCGAGGCCGCAACGGCGAATCTACGTACTTGGCACGAGGACGGCAAGTTGACGCAGCTTTCACACATGAAGGACACGGACGGCCCCATTCCTTACGACACGGCGGGCGTTCCTCTGACGGGTTTCGTTGATAACTGGTGGTTTGGCTTGCACATTCTCCATTCGCTATTCGTGCTCGAACACAACGCCATCTGCGACAAGCTCCGCCAGGCGTATCCGGACTGGCAAGGGTACGCGTGCTCTTCCGTCACTGCCTCTATCCGTGTGATTTAACCGCCGTTTGATGTAGCACGAAGATCTTCGATGTGGCCCGACTCGTTAACTGCGCCCTAATGGCCAAGATCCATACGGTGGAATGGACACCGGCGGTTCTAGGCCATCCAGCTCTCCAGATTGGCATGAATGCGAATTGGTGGGGGCTTGCCGGAGAAAAACTAACCAAGATGATGGGAAGGCTCTCTAAGACGAGCGAGATTGTCAGCGGTATTCCCGGGTCTGGGACGGAATTTTACGGCGTCCCTTACTCTCTAACCGAGGAGTTCGTATCAGTCTATAGACTGCATCCCTTGATTCCAGGCAAGTCTCGCAAGCATAGATGAGAAATAGTACATTTCTAACACCAAGGACTCAAATAGACAACGTTGCCCTATTTAGGTGCGATACAGGCAAACACCATTCAACTATTCCTATCAAAGATACCATCTTCAGTCACGCGCACGATCCAATCAGGGCCGACCTTAGCCTATCCGACGCGTTCTACTCGTTTGGTATCAACTTTGCTGGCGCTATAACGAATAACAACTACCCCGACTTCCTACGCGAGCTGCACACGCCCGACGGCCAGGTCCGCGACCTAGGGACTGTGGATATCTTACGAGACCGCGAGCGCGGTGTCCCGCGATATAACCAATTTCGCCGCTTACTCGGCATGTCGGCTCCCAAGACGTTTGAAGAACTAACAGGCGGCAATGAGGAGCTGGCACAGGAGCTACGCGAAGTTTACGGCGATGTCGAGCTCGTCGATACCCTTGTCGGGTCGCACAGCGAGCCGCTCATCAAGGGCTTCGGCTTTAGCGAGACAGCCTTTCGCATCTTTGTCATCATGGCGAGCAACCGGCTCAAGAGCGATCGCTTCTTTGCCGACTCGTGGAACGCCGAGACTTATACCAAGGAAGGGCTGCATTGGGTCCAGCATACCACGATGAAGGACGTCTTGCGGAGACACTGTCCGGAGCTGGGCCGGATCCTAGATCATAGCAAAAACGTATTCGCGCCGTGGACAAAGCTGTCAAGGTCCAAGGAGTATGGGGGTGTTGAGACCAATGCGTGAGACAAAGGAGGTCCGTCGGTCACGTCAGTTTAGTAAATAGGGCGTGGTGTTGGGCTAATGCCGCGTGGGAAGAGGCGGCTTGAAGCCCTCAGGTATAGGGCCTTTACACAATCTAATTTACGTTTTAGTACGTTTGGGGCGCCGAGCCATTGCCGCCGCTCGAGCCTGGATTCTATGCTGTCTTCGTCGGGAGAGGCGACGAAGCCGTGCACCGTTAGTAGCCTGCTCACCCTAGACGGCCACGAAACCCATCGTTCGGTGGATTTTGAACTATTTTGCAAGGGTCACAATGTGATTACGCTCTGTATGCCTCCTCATTCATCTCACTACAACCTTTGGACGTTGGTTGTTTTAGCTAGCTCAAGAATGCGTACGGTCGGCATATCGAGAAAAAGAGGAGGGCAGGGACTAGCCACATCACGAAGGAGGACCTCTTTCCCGCTTTCATTGAAGCATTTTAGGATGCGACGACTGTCAAGAATATTTAGCAAAGATTTCGATGTATAGGCATCGTAGCCTTGGACTCTGATGGTGTGATTTCCGGTCGTCATGTTGATGTAAGGTTATTAACGCCCGGAACATTGGAAGGCGACCAAGAAACACCAGAACCTTGGGTCTCCAAGACACCCAAGAACCTAGTGGAGGCGACCTCACAGTCAGAATTTATTAAGAAGCGAGTCTCTAATCACCAGAATAGCTCTTCAACGTCGATCTGCCGGGCTGTCGAGCAGCTTTCGACAGGTGCGCGGGGGGTAATGCACAAGATTGGCTTATTGCAATCCGAAAACCGCATCCTACGAGACGAGAATGCGACGCTTAATTGTCGTCAGAGAAAGAAAACATATTTACGAGAAGGAGGAAGCATGGCAGTAGGCGATGGACAGAGCATGCAGGCCCAGAAGGACATGGATACAAAAGTATTGCAGGAGATACGCCAAACTCAGCATCCTAAACGAAAGAAACATCAGAGGGAACGAAGCTGTGGCGTCTGTGGCAATGCCAGGCATGATGCACGAACTTGCCAGATAGCTTCGCAGATGACTAAAGAGCATGATACAGATTGATTCGAGCTGAATGGAAGTCATGGGGCCGGATTATTAACGATTCTTGTCAAGTATCTGCACATTGATGATCAGCTCGCTTATCATGTACGTTAAGTTTTGAGAGTATTAAAAGCATGTACTGGATAAAGATCTATAAAGGCAAATTAAATCGATATAAGCGCTTATGCTAATAAATATATAAATATACCAATGTACCCGAGAATGTCATGAATACACTTAGCCGAGTTTTATATAGATACTATATCGCAGCAAGGTGAATTACCCATGGTAAGATATGTCCTAAACAAACGTCCAGGTCTGGACTACCACTACGTACACATCAAGCACACGTACTACCTAGATAGCATCCCGCTCTTCTACCGGCCCCCCTAATGCCCTCTACCGTTGCGCCCGGCCTCAAGAAACTCACAAGCAGCATCCACAGCGACTGCAAGCTCACCTTCTAGGCCAAGGCCCTTGCCGGCCAGCAACAGGTTGTGCGGGGCGTGTGCGGTTTCGTTATACTCAACCAGGCCGCCGTTCAG
Organism: Hirsutella minnesotensis 3608; assembly: GCA_000956045.1. Taxonomy (NCBI): domain Eukaryota; kingdom Fungi; phylum Ascomycota; class Sordariomycetes; order Hypocreales; family Ophiocordycipitaceae; genus Hirsutella; species Hirsutella minnesotensis. The sequence goes on along the minus strand of KQ030519.1, from coordinate 430,671 downwards.
ATCCGTCATCTCACCGGCGAAGCGCTGAATGTCTCGATGGAAAGCTTCCGCAGTACCAGCATGGATGAAGAGCGGAGTTGCGATCCGAAAGGGATGGCCGAGCGGCGAGACGTACGCGCTGACCTCGGCCGACAGCTCGCCGTCCGGCAGGTACGCCTCAGCACCCCATTGGAGCAGAGCCGGGACGAGCATGTCCTTGTCCGAATTGGAAGACTCTGTGTAGTCGAGGCCGGCGCGGCGCGTGACGTGAACCCACGGAGAGAATGCGACTACACCACCGGGGGTCGGCAGCGGCTTCTCGATCCCGGCCTGACCGGTTTCGAGGTACCGCAGAAGCGCGATGGCGATGTTGCCACCGGCAGAGTCTCCAGAGAGAATGACGTTGCTCGCGGGGACACCGAGAGAGAGGATATACCGGTAGAAAGTAAGTGCGTCTTGCAACGCGGCGGGGAAGCAGGTTCCCGGCGAGCCAGACAACCGGTACTGCGCCCAGACGGTGTTTGTGGCTCTCAAGTGCTTGGCCATGGTGTCCGACAGGTCTTGACCCATGTCGGTGTGGCCAAAGGCCATGACGAAAGCACCGCCGGGGAAGTGCAAGACGACTCTCTGCATCTGCTTCACGGCGTCGGGCGAGCCTGTGGGCGGCGGACCTGGAAACCAGACGGCGTCGACCTCAGATGGCCGGACCTCTTGGCAAGCGGACAGCACGCCGTGATAGGAACCATCTTCATGTGGCCGAATGCGCGTGTGGCGATCCTTGGCCTTGTCGGGCGCCGCGTAGAGCAGGAGCTGAGAGCGAGTGGCCACGACGTACTGGAACAAGGCACGCATCCCAGCGCAGACAAGGCTGGTCTTGATACTCCATTCCGGCGATGGACGGAATCGCGTGACGAGGTATCTGACGAAGAGAAGCAGAAGCGTCGGAGGAGTTTTCAGCAAGACAAAAACAGTGTAAAGGGCCTTGAAGGGCTGTGACGACCACACGGGGGCCATGGCGGTAAGGGGTTCGGAAATCTTACGCGTGATCTCGAGGGGCTCGGGAGGGACGTGAGAAGCAGCAGCCGGCGGTTATAACATACCAGTAGGCCACGGCATCATGTGCCGTCCGAGGACAAATCAACCCCTCGCCGTAACGGGTGTCTCGGCCGTGTCCACTCTGCAACGCACTCATCATGTCTGCCTAGGCAAAACAGCACCGCATGCAGCGCGGGTGAGCCGAGTGTTGGCTGCAAGGACTCTTGATCGCCGACGGCAAGGACCCGCTTCCGTGCCGCCGAAGGCCGCGGCGTTGTTGTAACGCTACGCGGGCTAGAAGAGGCAAAATGTGGGTTTCCTGTTATACTGAAGATTTTCTACTGTACGATTAGCAATGCTCTCTTGGAATTTGCTCTATTCGTCCTTCTGTTACCTAGCTCAGCACGTTCTGTGCTCCCTTGCGGAGACCTGAGCGGCCAAAGGCTGCTGGACGGAAAATACGCAACAACAACAGCAACAACGGGGATCGCAGCGGGTCCCAGACTGACAGCTTAATGTATTTTCATGACTCGACCCTCGGGACGACATTGTTCTCCATGCATCGTCCCATGCACGAACGCGTAACCTTTGAGGAGATATTTCTCTCCATCCGGTCGTAAAACAAAAGGATAGGTGCTTCCGAAAGCGACGGAGACTACATCTCCTGGCATAGTCGTGCTTACGCAGCATCCAACCAAACCACCGTCCGTAGTAAAGATGCTGGAATCAGGATACTTGAAGTCCCACACAGGTTTGCCAAAAACATGGCCATTTGCCTGTGCCGACTCTTCGGACACTTCGAGCGGTATGAACTTATTGTAAGTATCTTCGTCGAGAACCAGCTTTAAGTAAGCAACGAAGTTGCGCATCAGAAGTCGCCCATCACAAGGATTGCTTGCTTCGTCTAGCCCGAAGGCCAAGGATGTCGCTATAGCTGCCAGCATCGTATCTGTAAAAGGTGTTTTTGTATTGCCCTTATTCAAGGTGCTCAGGATTTGTCCCCAGGACTGGGTTAGGTCATTTTTGCCCTTGTTTGAATCGATCATTGCGTTACTGAAGTAGCTCTCGTTATACTGCTCAACGAGCTGGATAGAACCAATGACGAATCCATGAAGGGACAGAACATTCGAATTGCTGTCAATGTGCCAGATCGGTTTCGAGTCTCCTGCTGGTTTCCACGGGAGCGATTTCCCAAATCGAAAAGGATTCCGAAACAACATAGGCCGGTTCCAGCGCGGAGCCCAGGATGGAGTCTCATTGCCAGTTGCATAAAGTAGCACGTCTGTCCTCTGAAACTGTATCAATGCTTCTCTGACGGAGTCTTGATACACCTCCATGGGTGATTTACTGTAATCAGGTTCAAGCCCACCGCCACTGAGTTCGATCAGACCTAGAAGACCGTATATCGCATCTCTCGTATCAGTACTTGAAAAGTTCGAAGCGAGATAGAGCATGAACAGCCAGTTCCTGGGCTGCCTTATACGTTCTGTGGAAACAATAGCTGCCCACCAGCAATGTGTTTGCGAAAAGCCATAGTTTTTGGAGAAGGCCGTTTCCATAATGATATAGCCCGCAACGAGCTCGACTTGGTCCCAACCGATCGTATGACGGCCACATTGGACCAGTCGATCCATATTGGCGTTGATTTCTTGGATCACCCAAACCCTGGTGAAGTATGTATGAGAATAGAACCAAATAAGGGATCTCCACATGGACGTGCTCGAAAATTCGCATTCGTTTGGCACAGGGAGAACGGCACGGTTCTTGAATACAACTTCCTGGTACACGTCTTTTATCGAAGGGAGGTCTGAGACTGATATCCCGACTCTTTCGCACAGAAAATTTGTGATTGTTAGGATCGATTCGACCGCCACTTTCGCCAATGCAGCATTATCGGGCCCAAGCCAGATGAGTACTTGCTTTGCCGCTTGATAGATTCTTCGCATCTGCTTCACCTGGCGGTTACGTTCTGGAATGTTGGACTGGTCTATACTATGAGAATGTTAGATTCGAAGACTTTTCCATATTTAGAACCATTTCTAGTAATCGTGTAGCGTTATCCAGCTCCGCTACAGCCTGACTCCGCATGAGGTGACGCTTTGAAAGGCGGTTCGGCAACCTACCAGACAGCATCGATCCACAAGTACCTGGGTTGATGTAGATGCCTCAAGTGGATGAGTGCACAGCACACGCTTTTAGTGACGACGAGATTTTTACCATGGCAAAATATCGGTGCTGTATCATCCGGATTTCCCCAAGTATACGAGATAGCCTCGTATTCCAAGCGACAAGGCCATTCCGCGACATGAAGTATGCAGGAGATAGGGCTATCCTCAGAATTCGGCAGAAGCTCCATAATTCTGAACGAAGTGGACGTGGGCAAGGACTCGTGAGTGTATGACATGGCAATTCGTTTGAAGTAATCGTGACCAATTGACGAGTTGTGAGCAAGAGGGATGACATTGTGACACCCACCCCCGCTTCCAATTTGACCAAGACGTGCTCGTGCCGGCTCCCCTCTCCCACAGCCCGGCATGGTAGTACCCGCGCTCCACCTTACTTTTCTGGCTTTCCGTTTCCCCTCACCAGCCAAGCAGGTGCTGATGGCCATAGCCGACTCTCTATTGCCAGACGCCACAGACAGAGAAAAACGAGGATTTGGGACGGCCCCGACGAAACACCGACTATCCAGCTCGTTGGAGGAGACACTGCTCAAGGCGCCAGGGGAGGAGCCTCAATGGAGGAGCCGGCTGAGGCCGTAACCTTAGGGCAGTGTGCACCGCCCAAGAAAAGATCGACGCGTGTCGTGAAGCCCAGCAGTGAGGCAGCAGCTTAACGACATCGCGTAAAAGACGAAAAGAAGTGCTAGGAGCACTTGCCGGCTAACAGCAGAATAGTTAAGTGGAGCAGAGCACGGGTATACGAAGTAGGAAACAAGGTTACATCACATGACCTGACCTGTGTGGCCTAACCCCTCCTCTCCTCCAAGTTCCAGCTCAGGCGACAATTTATTGCCGTTGCCTCAGAAACACCTCTCAACACCATTTAGCTCGGCTGGCGACCCACGATAGCCGACTCTCCAGAATGTCGACCTCAGCTGCCGTCTTTAGACTTGTCTTTAACGTTCCTGAATCGCATCTCGCAGCGTGCAAGCGTGCCGTCTTTGCGACTGGTGCCGGCCGATATCCCACAGGCAACTATACTGAGTGTTGTTGGACTGCCCTCGGTACCGGCCAGTTTCGGCCAGGGGACGGAACGAATCCTCATATCGGATCAACCGGTGAACTGGAACAGGTACCAGAGGTCCGAGTTGAAACGCCGTGCGTTGGTGAAGATGTAGTCAGGAAGGCGGTCGAGGCACTGAAAGCGTGAGTTTTTACATTTTCGAGGACCCTGAGCTTCCACGCACTACAGTGTGTTTGGAGGTGCGTTAAGAAGAACATTGACAAGTTCTCAGTGTCCATCCATATGAAAAACCGTCCTATCAGGTATACAAGATGGAAGACTTTTGAACAGAGCAACATTATTAGCAGAAAAGCTGAAATATGGCTCTATGGCAATCGACAGGCCAGGAAATTGCTCTGGTATTGGATGTCTTGAATCAACTTGAAATGAAGCATCTAAGAAACTCGAATCCAATGCAACGTATCCTGCACTGAGAAAGCAGTATTTCCGAATCCAGTTCCGTTCCCCAGGGCAGGACGGACTCCTGTCATTCCTTGGCCAGATCTCTGTCGACAGGGCATGGTTGTCGGCTCCGTCCAGAATCATGTCACAGAGTAGGGCATCCTTCCTCCTAATTGCTTCCCACTCCCAGTCCGCCAACGGGGGTGTTGCTAGAGTCGAAGACGACGAAGAATTCCACTTCGTAGGAATGCCTCTCGGCACGGTGATGCTAACGCCGATGAGCGTCAGGATCTAATTCCAGCGCAAGCTTCCGTGGCAGCAAATTGATGTTAGCCGGCGGGCCTTGCCGTGCGCCGCCGCTTTTGCATGCATAGATTACAAGGTACAGGGAGGGACTCTGGAGCGCGTGGCGCTGGAGCTCCGTGGGACAGGACCGATGAATGTTGGGGGCTAGATAGTACCGTCTCAATGTGATCCGTATAGTATACGTGTAGCTACCGCGATGGGCATTATGTTCGTCTCGATGGCGCGGGAACGGGACCTCGTGGCAATAGGGTTCTTGAGGAAATGAGCGCCGCGCAGGCAAGGCTCAAGCAGCTGAGCGGCAGGACAGTCCGGGAAGCGCTGAGCTGGCTGGGCGACGACCATTGAGCTGAAGCCTCGGGCTGGAAGGGGGCGGAAGCGGGAAGAAGCTGATATCGGCTCGGCAATGAGGAGGGCCTATACTAACGAAAAGGGGCCAAAGGTAGGCGGAATGGGCCAAGCGGGAGGAATATTGGCCAACGGAGGACGGAGGAACGGGTACTAGGGCAGGGGCGGTCAACGAGAAAAAGGGGGGGGGGGGGGGGAATAGAGTCCTCTCAGAACTTCGTTCCTCATTCCTCAAGGCATGGCCCAAGTTGGAGAAGTCAACGATGAGATGAAGAATCTCGATCAGCAATCACAAGACGCTTCCTCGAGTTCTGAGAATTCGGGAAGTTCTTTTGAGTTCTCGAGGCCTCAAAGAGTATTTGCCGTCAATATCGTGTTTTGCATCAGATTTGAGCTTTAGTATCCAGTCGCGATTTGGGTGATGGTAGAATGCCATTTATATGGAGAAACTAGAGCCAACATAATTCCGTATTAAATTTAATCGTGGTAGAGAGAGGAACCCGCTAGCGGCCCGCCGAGCTTAAACTCTAGTAGAGAACTCCATACAACGGACGAAGCTAATCATGTAACAACAAAACAAGTCGTGGAATTACTGGATTCGCACTGATTTCAGCATGTCATCACATAGCCGTATTGGATTTATAGTTTAGGTCGGGAGCAGCACTTACGTGCTAGAGTGCAACTCATGTCAGTATGCTGCCGCATGTCATGATGCATTTGTTGTTCGGGTCGAGAGAAGTACTCACAGCCTAAATTTAGCAGTCAGGTCAGCACGTTGCTATATGCCATTATGCATCCGTTGTTCAAGTCGGGATAAGTACACTTACAATCTAGAGTTATTAGTAACGTCGGCATCCTAGCTACATATTATAATACACTTATTATTCGAGTCGAGAGAATTACTCACGCACTAGAATTAGCACTTATATTAGCATACTACTATATATTATAATGTACTTATCGTTTAGGTCGGAGTATTTAGTTACAGTCTAGAGTCCCCACTTAAGTTAGTATAGTGCTAAGTAGTATAATATATTTATTAATCGGGTTAGAAGAATCACTTACTTTCTAGAGTTATATTAGCATACTGCTTAGTGTTGTAATGCACTTATTAGTTAGGTTGTAATGCACTTATTGTTTAGGTCCGAATAATTACTTACATCCTAGAGTTAGCAGTAGGTTAGTATACTGCTATATATAATAAAGCACGCATTGTTTAGGTCGGCAGGAGTACTTACGTCCTACAGTTTCCACTCAAGTCAGCACAGTATTAAGTGTTATAAGGCATTTGTTAATCAGGTTAGGAGAAGAAGCACTTACTCCCTAGAGTTGCCACTTATGTTAGAACGCCGTCGCACATCACGATTAGCTTGTTATTCAGGTCTAGAGAAGCACTTACTTTCTAGAGTTATATCAGTATGCTGATAAATGTCGTGATGCACTTGTTAATCAGGTCATGAGAAGAAGCACTTACTTCCTAGGGGTTTCATCTAAATTAGTATGCTGCCACTTGCGTTGACGTTGGGAGAACAACTTACAATCTAGAGTTGCCACTTATGTTAGTGTGCTGCTATGTATTATAATGCGCTCAAGTAACTACCGGCATAGTCTTACCGGTAAGACTAGTAATACCGCCAAGGCCGCCGGTGGAAATTGTAGAAATAGGCTACTAGCTGTTAATCTAATCGTTCTTATTCTCACTATCCTCGCTATCGTTATCCTTAACCTAGGGCTTTCCATACCAGGCACGTAGCCATTCACAAGCCTCTATAATATCTGCCTTCAGCCTACCCCGACGATCAACTATACCAAGCTTTGCGCTGCGCCACTGAACAACCGTTCGCACTCGTCTGACATTGTTGAAATCGCAAACAGATCTAGAGCGAACGGAGCGAGGTCTCTTTGCGAGCCGTAACAGGATAGCCGGTAGGCAATAGCCTCATCGCAACCTGCCTCCTCGTCATAGAGCCGGTCGGTTGAGATATATTGCTCATACAAATCTGTGGCAGGGGCCGGCCCGTCTATGCGGATGCGCTTACGTTCCCTCTGCCGATCGAATGCTAGGTCTGGATCTCTCTCCCTCCTGACTGGTGGTGGAAGCACCTCAACAGGGTACCTTCCCTTATACTCTGTCTCCTAGAGCTGCTTCACCGCTAGCTGTGCGCTTTTATTCAGTCCGAAGGACTTTATTACGACGATAACTGAGGTCCAAAAGCTCTGCTCGTATTGGTCACATAAGTCTCCACTCGACGTCGATTGGATGGCAGTCCTGCCTGGGTATTGTGACGGGCTGAGCCGTCAATGTGCACTCGGCTGATGCCGATGCTAATAACGCCACCAAATGAGGGTCTCACAGCCTGCCCCTGAGCATTGTCTATACGTCACTAGGTAGCCAGCTCCTCGAGAGCATCCCGCTTTTCTTCTCTGCAATGCATTCAATTCGTTGGTTGGTACTCCGTAGCCCTTTCAGGTGTAAAGCCAGGTGCGCGGTCTATATGGTTGGCCTGCCCGCGCAGTCCCCCCTCCCCCTTCCTCATCAAACCGTCCCAGCAATCCAACATACTATGGCTGATTCTATCCCTTCAACGAATGTTTGCAGGACGTGCAAGCAGGAGAGGCCGGCAGATCAATTCATTTCGAAGACAAAGTCCTCCATTACACGTGGAAGACGCACGGCCAACTGTCTGGACTGTAGGAATCGACAGGCCTCAGGCACCTCTAAGCGTACTGCAGAACAAGCTGAGTTGTCCCCAATACGCCGGCAAGGATTGCCATTATTAGACTTACAACTAGGTACACCAATTATCTCACAAGGACCTATTCTGCTGGGAACGCCACTTGCCATGTCAACAGGAGCAGACGCGCCTGCGCCGATTACTTCCCGACCAGGTCCCTCGGTTCCATCTCAAGAAGGCGTACGACTTGGAGCGCCGATCGAATCTCCAGTATCAAGTCCTTCTATTTGGCCGAGACACGCATAGAGATACATCCTTCGGACTGTATTACACCCTCCCCACCTCCGGTGAGGGTGTCAGCATATTTTACTACTTCCGTTACTATCTCGGATGCAATAAAGGCCATACTTCTATATATGCGATGAGCCGAGACGAGCTGCCTTGTTTGTGGTCTTCCCGCGACGCAGGGATGTAATATAGTCTCGTACGAATTTATCCGGAGGTTCGGGGTATTGGATAGAAGCAGGTGATGGCGTCGAAGCAGATAAGGGTGGCGCAGGAGATTCCATAATCACGACATGGCCGGCTATCGTACACAGCTTTCGATCATTCGTCCTCAGTCGATCGCGCAACTAGACAACGTTAAACACATGGCGGCAACATCACAGAAGCGTTTCGACTGAAAGGATGATTAGGCTCTCCCTGTCCCTCCGACGCGGGCCAATGGCACGTTAAGACATGCTATATTATACATGGATTGGTCCTGATAATTAAGTATGTTGAGAAGTATCTTCTAATATGCACTAATACTTGCTCCTTCAGACTACCCGGCACCAGAGACTACATGTAGGAGCGCCAGTTTAGTTCCGGATCGACCTAACGAGCTCAACCAACTTATTATCGTGAGGATAGTAGTATTCATAATTGGCCGGAGTAGGTTATATTGGTAGCAACCAGGTTAACAACCCCTTAATTGACGTTAAGTTAATCGTCACTCGGGTTCAGCCGGGTCAGTTCCCGTGATGAGCCTCTTACCCGAGCGTATTTTTAGCGTTACTGGTGTGATCCGGTATACTGTGGTATTGAGATCTTCTCAAACCATACCAGGTCTTGGCGGTATTTACCATACCAGTACCAACTCATACCGGACCATTCCGATCACTGGCTGGCCGAAGCACCTTACCACGATCATAGCCGAGACAGCGAAGATCCTAAACCGTGATGCTACAGCCTCGAATGCCCATGCAAAGACCAAGTGGATAGGTCTTGTTTTGAATGAACGCCAATTCCCTCTCCAATACCTTCGGGCATTGGCTTGCCAAGAGGCGGACAACTAGAGTACGAAACCATATGTCTAAACGAAATATGTCAGTGGTTACGCCGTCGTGTGAGACACGGCAGGCTTGATTGACTCACGTAGCCCATGATTCAGGTATATATGTCGCTCAAATGTATCAGCGGGATATGTATTGCAGCTCCATGTTGTATTGGGCAAACCCGTGATATTTGCCTCTCTGTAGCTAGGAAAATCTAGGTGGTAATGATTAGCACTTAATGGCGAGCTGGGCTGGGCATACGTCCCTTACATAGCTGTATGATCAGGTGCATTCGTGCTTATTGTCCTCAGCGTTTGAGTCACATTATTTTACCCATCTTGTATAAGTTAGTTAAACTTGATCTTAGATAGATTGCTATATTCGGCACCTCTTCAGAAATCCGTGTATAATATATATTATGGTGCTATATAATACTGTAGGAATTCTCATATACTATTTATTAGATTACCAGCGGTCCATGCTTAAACCACCGCTATAGACATCTTCGAATAGTCCAGACTCCCCACGTCTTTGCTTGGCGCTTAGGTTACTGATTACTCTTAAGACAGTCTCAGAATCTTGATGGGAGAGCTATCGGCGGGCAAGACAAGCATAGGCAGGAAGTCCGCTCAAAAAAACAGCTATCCTCGGTCTACAAGCGGACAGGTCCATTGCAACTTACTCGATGTCCCCCAGAAGCCAAACCTCAGAGGCGAATGTCCGAACGGGATCTCATCAGTGAAATAGGAGCCGCAGCACGAAGGTCTCCCAGACACAAGTCGTATTGTTGTCTGCCTCGACAACCTAGCAACCGCAACAGTTTCAATTTTGGCACAAGAGCATGGGTTGTGGAGATCCGCTGGGATCCCCGGCCATGATGGATATTCAGGGTAACGACGAGGCAGATGCCCTGGCAAAGGCAGGAAGCGCTCTGCCGGAGCCTGCAGATGCTTGCCGACGCTGGCACATTTGCGTAAAGTTGCCCGACAGCGGCTGAAAGAGGCTTTGAAGACCTCTGCTCCTAAACGCTACAAAAAGACCCGAGACTTACAGCATCAACTGGCTGCCCGCCATGATTGGCGCTTTCTCAGCTCATGCTCCACCGCTTGCTTGCAGCGAGAACCCACGGGGACGTTGTTGAGCATCATGAATGTGTCAATCACGCTGATCAACGTCTAACGTGCTCGTGGGGACGACGAAAAGACCCAACGCATATCTTCTATCGCGGAAAGATTGCGCCACGACACCGCATTCAACATACACCGTGACCAGCTACAGCTGTCAGTCGAGCAATAGGCATAGACTTCTTTCCCCGCTTCGTCAAGCTGGCGAAAGCAAGTTCGGAGGGATCTGTCCACACCGCTAGGCGCTCATTACTCTACGACGGCAGCTGGGCAAAGTATTCTGAATGGCATCAGTCAAATTAACGAGAATTATCAAAAAAAAAAAAATAAGAAACATGAAGGAGCGAGCTCAGCGAAATATGCAGCTTCTTGTACACGAATGAAAGCTTCATGGCTTGACGACTAAGGAGCTGTTGCCTGGCAGGCAACTGCCGGGTTGCGTGCTAATGTTGCCACTTCATGATTAAACATTCTACCCAGGCTTGATATGCGACAATGATCGTATCGTATCGCATAGTCCTTGCTATGTTGGGATTCCTTCTGTCACACAACTCCTCCATGCCTTTAGACTTTCCAATTGGGACCCATCATTGTCATGCAGTCGGCGATCTTACAGGAAATCCGAATTTCACACCACGCTCGGAGCGCTCCCTCTTCCATCACCAGTTCTATCTAGAACCAAGGAAGTCCAATGGATGATGTGTCGTTCGTCATCAAATCGGGGTTCCATCGTCACCCCGGTAAATCGTGTCCGGAACTGCTTCCTCCAGTAGAAAAGACAATGGATATGATGCCACGCCGCGGTCGTGTACTGTAGAACATGAAGGCAGGATCGTCGCCCAGGGCCCTGAGTTCTTCCAGTGGTAGGATTTCGCGCCAGTACGTTCACCCTCCATCCGCTCCATGACCCAGCTTCTCAAATTCGGCGGTGAGCTCCTCGTCAGGACAATGCGCTGGTAGCCATGCGGCGGCGAGGGAGTCATTCTCGCAGCCTATCGAGATGGTTTCGGCAACTGAGGCACCGCAGTCGCAACTTGGCGGAGAATTTGTTTCAACCAACGGTTCTGTCCAGCATGTCGTGCGTGGCTAGAATGCCTTCCCCTGTCGAACTTGCCCTGGACCTTTTGATCATCGTATGGTAGCCAACTGCATATAACGGTGTCGGCTGCACATAAAGTCAGTTACATATAATAGCAGCCAACTGTATGTGATGCTAGCCAACTGCTGCCGTCAAGCATGCCGCGGACTTTCCGATCTTTATATTAGCACCAAGCAGCACATTGCAAAAAAGGCAGCTGCCTGAAAGTGGTAGTCAACTGCATACAACAGTCAGCTGTTGCGTATCAAGCTTGCGTCAGCCCGACCGGGTGGAGGGACACAGGAGACATGCCCGATTGGTCAACCTGTGCCTAGCAGGATCTTTCAGTCCTCCGGGCCTAGGACTAGGGTTCATTTTGAAAGGAAGCTGCAGCGACCGGTTTCAAGGCGAGCCACTATCTTCACTTTGCCGAGGCAGGTGGAACTCGAGGAAAATCGTACGATGCAATGTCCCGTAACGGTGCGTATCCTTGTACTCTTGTCCGCAATGCCACGGACCGATTTGCTTGTGCGGGCTTACTGGAGGTGGTGTTTTGGCATGCCCGACCCGTGATTTGCGTTGCGGCGTATAATTCGAGTTTATACCTCCAAGGCGAAATTATTCTCTTCCCGTGGTTGAAGCGCTGACAGACGACTTTCCTCATAGAGAACAACGGGCAGCCCTTCAACGTGTGTCGCTGCCAAAGTATCAGATATCCTGACGCAGCTGTCTTGATCCACAGCGTTGATTCTATACCTCGCCACCTCCTACGTAAGACTTCAAGGTCAAGAGGATTCCCCCATTCGAACGTCACTCGCTCCCTTCTCAGTCTTGTCCTGGAAGTTCTCTCTTAGACGAAATGTGAGATGCCTTGAGGAAGTGCAGTTTACACATATTGCAATGATGCGATGCGAATTTCTACCCACTCTAAACAGTCAATTTCAGATAGTATGGCGCCCTGCGGCCAATTATTGCTTGATGACCAAACCGGAGAGAATAGAAACTAGGCAGGCAAGTGAGGAGCTATCTAAGTCTGGTCACGGGTTTGGACGATTGTGAAAGGGATTAATGCCGCTGGGGGATATCCCGGCGGGTCGGGTTGGTGATCGTAGTTAGAAGAAGGGACAAGAGGATTCAGCCCTTGGTACAGTACTTCGTAGCGAGCGTCAGGAACCCGGGCCTAGTGTGAGTTCAGTAAGTCAGAGCTCGAGGTCACTGAAAGAGCGGGCCGGCCCATGCCGATTTAGAAGCATGCATCAAGGATGGAGCGTTGTATAGTATGCATGACGTCGAACGTGACCAGCGTTAACCCCGGAAGCTGCAGCCGATACGAACGACGACCACGTTGACTGCGGAAGCACATGACTGTGAACCACGCTAGACCAAAGATGAGACGCAAAATAAATAAAAGGTCCTGTCAGCCCGAACCCGTTAAAGATCTTACTCTTTGTTCTTTATTCGCTGCTATTCTCACCTCTCCTGTCTTCTTGGTACGTAAAGTCACGATACGGGATTACTGGTCTAGATTAACGAGCCTATCTTCTCCGCTTTATCCCCTTTGACGAAAATGGAATCTAGCCTCCGTGACTTCGAGAAATCCTTCATTAGAAGGACTCTAGTGTCTCCGCAGTGGCTTTCAGGTGGCGATAGTGTCTTTTGGTATAAACGGGAAACCGGTTTAGGTAAATTTCAGTTCATTACAGTTAATTGCGAAAAGGGCACTCGTACCCCGGCATTTGACCATGCTAGGCTCGCCCATGAACTCGGCAAACGAACTAAGGAGCAAATCGATCCTTGTAGCCTCCCGTTTTGGTGGATAAATTTAGACGATAACGCTACTTGGGTTCGCTTTCAATATAACGGCCAGACTTGGCAGTATACGCGGGACAGAGGATTGGAACAGTGGCAGGGCCACTTTGATGAAGGCAACTTTGACCTTGGCTGCGAGGAGGTCGCTTCGCCGTGGTCACGTCAGCAGGCTACGGTCATATTGACCAACCAAAGCGCCGAGCGTATCGAATACTACTGGATCGGTAATGAGGGGGTTCCTCGATTATGTGGAGGAGTGCATCCGGGCGAAAGTAAAGCCGTGAACTCCTACCTTGGCCATAGGTGGCGGTTAACGGAACCTGTCTCTGGAAAGAGTGTCGTATGCGAGTTGAAGGATCTACACTCTACCGCATTTATCGACGAAATACCACTTGGCCTCACACTTAGATGGGAATGGGATCAAAAGACCAAAGACTCCGTCAGAGCGGGAACCGAGAGTGTACCGGGCACATTCTCCGAGCTGTTCTTGCAAGAATTCAATGTGTGGGGTCGCTACTCCTCCAATGGCACCGAAAAGCAAATTACCTATGACGGCGTCGAAGACAATGCGTTCAAAGACATCTATTTGTCGCACAGCGGAAACCATGCAGTGGCATTTCAGTGCAAACCACCTGCCAATAGCCTCGCCTTCCTCATTAATTCGAGCCCAGAAGACCAGTTCCCACCGAAGCTCATTCGCGAGCACTATCTTAGGGCTGGGGACAACATGGAGCACATGAGGCCCCGTCTCCTTGACCTTGCTAAAGATAAAGAGATCTTTGTGGACAACGAATTATTCCAGAGCGCATACGCTCTCACTCACATCGGGTGGTCCGAAGACAGTCAAAAATATCGATTTATATTCAACGAGCGCGGCCACCAGCACTTGAAACTCTTAGAAATAGACACCGGTGGCATTGTATCTACACTGGTACAGGAGCACAGTGAAACATTCGTTGATTACAACCAAAAATTATACTACAAACTCTTGGCGTCAACAAACGAGCTTCTCTGGGCAAGTGAACGAGACGGCTGGAATCATCTTTATCTGTTCAATCTCGACGATGGCATTTTGAAGAACCAGGTTACGAAAGGAGCCTGGGTCATGCGTTCAGTCGAGCATATTGACGAGGCAAACCGTCGCATTTGGTTCAAGGGTCTTGGGATGGTGCGAGAACAGGACCCGTATTACGCTCACCTGGCATGCGTTGCTTTCGACGGATCTGGCCTACGGATCATAACGAAGGGAGATGGCACCCACACTTGGAAATGGGGACCAAATAGACGGTTCATCGTGGACACTTGGTCGCGAGTTGACTGCATACCTCGAAGTTCGGTTCGAGAAGCGGTCACAGGAAGAGAGGCCGTCTCTCTACAATCGGACGCTCTCAATCCGGCGCTGGAGCGAACTTGGGTACGGCCTGAGAGATTTACTGCCTTTGGACGCGACGCAAAAACGAAGATCTATGGAATTATCATCCGACCAAACAACTTCGATGAATCTCAAAGGTACCCCATAATTGAACACATCTATGCAGGGCCGCAAGGGTTCTGCACTCCCAAGGCTTTCAAGGATCTCAGTCGCCTTCGTCGGGTCGCCGATCAAGGCTACATTGTAGTATGCGCCGATGGCATGGGTACGAACTGGCGGTCCAAAGCTTTTCACGATTTTTGCTACAAGGATCTGAAAGACGGCGGTTTTGCTGATCGAATCGCATGGATTCGGGCCGCCGCCAAATCGCGGCCTTGGATGGATCTCACCCGCGTAGGATGTTACGGGAGTTCAGCCGGAGGTCAAAATGCGGCTGCGGCCGTGATTCATCACAGCGACTTCTACAAGGCTGCTTCGTCCATGGCGGGCTGTCACGACAACCGCATGGGACAGTTATTATGGAACGAGATGTGGATGGGCTACCCCGTGGACGGTAGCTACGAGGAATGCTCTAACATAACGCATGCGCAGAGGTTGGGGGGAGCATTGATGTTGGTGGTAGGCGGGCTTGATAACAACGTTGATCCAGCGACGACGTTGCGCTTCGCGGATGCCCTCGTCAAGGCGGACAAAGACTTCGATATGGTGTTTGTGCCGGGTGGTACGCACTACGTGGACGAAATGCCTTTTGTAATGCGAAAGCAGGACGCGTTTTTCCGGAAGCATTTGCAAGAGTGTTGATCACGGTAGCAGAGCTGCATGGCGGCGGATTGGGCTTTTTATGCGCGGGAGTTGGTGAAATTCTCTTGCAACCAGCCAAAGGGGGCTTCCTTACCGGCACGGCAGGGGAATAGAAACATTCAGGACGAATCATATTAAGCGCCGTGCAGATTCGTGCTCTTGAGACAATTTATTGCATAGTTAACAAGAAGGCCTTAAGGCGTTGAGATGCAATCAAGTTGTCTACAGCGAAAGGCAGTTGAGATGACTTCACGATGGCCGAGAAGGCTGCGACTGAATAACTTATAATGAAAACTAGCTATAGACTCAGCTTGAGTCAACGTCGATGTCGTTGACTTGGGAGGTCTATATCTAACCTACGCGAAGCCGGCGTGGATAATATATTGTTTCATCGCACAAGAGACTTCTAGCGCTGCCCAGCAATTTCCTACAGACGTGGGCGACCCTCTAGTCAAAACCGTTCTAGCTTCCTATGGGCCCTCCAGCGCGATACCCGGGAACCACACGGACTTGACAGCCGCCGTTACCCGTAGCGCCGCGTTTCGGATAGTAGTGATCCGCTGGACCCGGCCGCTGTGAGATCCTAAGTAAGGACGAGTGCAAATGCTCTGGCCAAAGCGGACACCTTTCTCCCCTAACGCATTGATGCCCCGGTCGCGCTAACAATCTCGCGCACAAGTGCCAGGAGGCTCCTAAGCCTTGCAAGTAAGCTTCTGCAACTAAACTGAAAACTAAACTGAATAGGCGCCCAGATTTACCAGCATAATCGAATTAGTTTATCGATTCGGCTCCCGTTCGTAAAAAGGAAGTATTCGTCGAAACTGAAGTGTATGTCGCATTGTCACCCGGGCATTCGAGTAAGATGAGGCGAACGATGATACGCAAGACCTGATGTTGAAGGTGAGCGTCAGAGCCCAATAGAAGAACGCGATTACCTCTGACTATCAGGTGGCCAGGCAATTAATCACGCAACGGCTAACTGGAGTGTGGATGTCATCGGCATCGCAAAAGACCATGACGCGATGACAAAAGCAATCAAAAGAGCGACAATTGAGGGAGCCATTGTGCTTGCCGCAGCATCGAATTATGGGAATATGAGACAAGTCACATTCCCGGCTCGATGCAAGGCGTGATTTGCGTTTACTTGTAAGAGGCTGATAATTCAACAAGCAGGTGCCTATGTGTTGTCTATCTAGAGCTAAGGAGAAAAGAACTCGAGGCGTAGCCTCGAGTGCGAGCTTATATTGCCCTTTACAGAATGTTCTCGCAACTCCCGAGTCTGCGGGGCGAGGCCGTTGATGTCGCTAACGTTAACCTTGCCGAACTTGCCGTCGCCGCTCTGCAAAAATTCCCTTGTGACCAGATTCTCCTGCGCGTATCCAAGGACAGGCTTCTCGACATTCTGCTTATCGTAGGTATCGGTTACGGACTGCATAAACTTTGAGGTCTAGTTATAGGTGGTGAAGTCATCTTTCTCGCCATTGCGCTCCACGTGGTTGAGTGCGTTGAAGATATGTGGCAAGCACGGCTGGTAAACGTGGCTTTCAGCCGTTTTGGAGAAACATCGACTTGGATACATAAAGCAACGCCAAGCTTAATTTTAAGGCTAAGTTTGAGTTTCAGGGTTAGCTATTTGTATTTTATACCCCAATAAACAACAGTTTTAGAATTACGCTAGCGGCCTTTCGAGCCCTGCGACTGGTTCGAACAAAGAGTCAGGCAATTCACGCCTGGCCCCCGAACACGACATTACACGATAGCTTGCTACTGGTTTTTCGTACTAGTCGGCAAGCACCTTCGGCAGAGGTTAGTATAGAAGTGGACAATGTAGGCTCAGACAACGCAGATCTATTATACTTTTTCCGGACCTTCTATAGTGAAATAAAGCACAATCTCCCATTTTAAGCACCAACAATGGCTGCCAAGGTTCGCAAGTTGCTCGTGGTGCGCTCCTGCGAAGTAGCCGACTTCCTCAACTCCATGCGGCCTTCCCCAAACACGCCGCTAGCAACAAACCGCGAGTCCTCCTCCTTGATAATCGACGGGCTTGAAGTTCCCCTTGTCTTAAGGAGGGTGAAAACCTCGTCCTGTGCATCCAGCACGTTGGTGACCTTTCCGGGGAAGACGTGGATGACGCCCTGGTGCTCAAAAGTGAAGCTTGTTCGGAACTCAGTAGGGCACTTTGGCTTGGCCAAGACACTCCCGTACCAGCCCTCATACTTGAAGCGGTTTGAGAACTCGGGCCAGAAGCGGCACATCTCGCTTTCAGCAGGCTCACGAATCTTGGCCTCAATCTCCTTATCGGCCAGAGTCTTGTCGAGGGCGCTCTGTGCCTTTTCTGGGGTATCCCATGAGCCGAGGATGGTGTAGGCTCCGTGCGTGAGAATATAGTCTTTCTGAGGACCGTTCGTGTCTTCGTTGTCGGCAATGGCAGGCATAAGGCAGGGAAACCAGCCGTCCATGCAGATGAAGGACATTGGCTTGTTGGAAGTGGGGGCCGTGTCTCTGAATTTCAGAGCCAAGCAAGCCTGGTACGTGTATTCGAAGTGCACGGGAGAAGATTTCTGGGCCACTGCTTCTGGCACGAAGCTCTGGAATCCAGTGCAGTTTATGGCGACGTGACTAAGAAGCGTCGTGGTGGTCGCGTCGGCGTCGGCGTTTGGCTTGTGCTGGAAGTTGACGGCAATGTTGGGTTGGCTCAGGCTAGAGACGGCAAACTGCTTGATATCTGTGACGGTGGCGTTGGTAATGACTTGAACACCAGCCTTGTTGAGCTTTTCGATGAAGTGAGAACGAGCACGAGCACCAATCGCCACACTGGGCTCCTCCAGATCGTAGGCACAGCCCATCTCGCTAAAGTTATAGGCACCCAGCTCGAGTTCTTTATATCCGGGAATCTCGCGGCAGACTTGGTGAAAGGTCTCGTCAGACACCTTGGATGGGAAATTCTGAGAATCGACAGTGCCGTTTGCGTAAATAGAGAACTCGTGGTCGACAACTAGGTCGCGATACTTGTTGCGGAAGCGGTCAAAGCTAAATCCACGAGTTAGTTTCGGTATATCAATCTTTTCGACTTGGAAAACTTACTTCTTCTGGCAATGCATGCGCGTGGCCTTGGAACGAGGATAGTGAGGGCCTCGATGAAGGCGGATACCAAAGTTGCCAGAGGTGCCATCGAATATGCGGCTTCCACGTTCCAGAAGAACGATCTGGTGCCCCTCATCGGCGAGCTCGCATGCCAAATGGCAGCCGCTCCAACCGCCACCGATAACAGTAATAAGCATCGTGGTTGATGAAAAGATGAATGATAAAACTTAAAGTTTATGCTGATGCTGAGTGTATCAAAGAAGTCTTAAAACGTGCGAGAAATAAAACGAGACTGGGATTGCGAGTATTGAGAAAGAAGCGGTCAACGCTGTAGGATATATGCTCTAGATGCTGGTGTTCTATCTCTTGAAGAGTGTGTTGAAGATATTGTCATTGATCCAGGGCAAGCCATCATCTTAAATAATATTTCACAACTACTTGCTATCTCGTTTCTTGATTCAATCATGTAGGATTACAGATCACTCGTGGAACCTCCATACTAGATGATAAGTCAAGGTTCGGACACATAGGAGTGAGCATCGCGTTTCATTTCGGTACATTCGCGGGATACTAGAGATATGGCTATTCATGGAATGCATCACCAAGAGACGTCTGGAAGCGGTCTTGCGACGCCACCCAATGCCATATCTTGATTAATCCACATGCAGTCTTATCTCTTCTTGGCGTTGCCCCCCTGGAACACTAGCTGGTTTCAGTTGGCACGACTTGGCATGACCGGACGGCACCGCTCGTTCGGATAGTTCAACGGTCTTCCGGAGGCTAGGCAGGGGCCGCGCGGGACTATGCGAGGACCTGCCGAAAGCCTACCTTGACCGAGGTCTTATGGAATCAATGCCAACCTGAGTCGCGATGATGCCCCGGGAAGTGGACCCTCGCCAGACTTCGGTGATTCTGCCCGAGCCCACTCCAGCCTCGGTCCCTTGTATACCCGACTATGTTCGGCAATATTCTTCGCGTTTCGCTGTGATTTTCGTAGCAGCAGTAAAATGAGTCGATTGCATGTGAAGGCCAAGGCTGAGGTTAAAAACTGGGGCTGCTTGGAATAGACGCTCGTTATCCGTTTTTTCATGGAATCAACCTGCAGTTGTAACTCGTTTCACCTTGTACTTGATTCTTTTCAGTGGTCCCCAATCTGGTTTCAACTTTTCGAGTCTTATGAGACCTATAACTCGACCTTGCCTATAGAATTCAGTCAACGTTTCCGCCACCTGGCTCCCTCTCTCTCTCTCTCTCCCGTGACCTTTCCACTCCTTGTTTTCTCAATTCTCCCACGCCTGCCTTTACACTTTTCCTGGCCATTCTGTTCACGCTCAATTGCTTTGTTAAACCTCGGCTACATCGGGTCTCTGAGAAGCAAAGAGAACCTAGCCCAGCATGCGCCAAGACGGAGCCGGCAACCTCGATCTCAATGGCGCCCTGAGAACTCCGAGCGCAGCGGCTGGCCGTGACGCTCATGTGGAAACCAACTATCACGGCTCTGTGCAGCGCACACTCGAAGCTGAAAAAGACACTCAGCAGTCGGCATCGACAATCAGTAGCACGAGCGGATCGCGCCCCAGCACAGGTCAAGGGCCGACGGCGATCCCACCGCCTCCAGACGGTGGCTACGGATGGGTCTGCGCCGTCTGCGTGGCCCTGATCAATGCGCATACCTGGGGTCTCCATGCCAGCTACGCCGTCTTTCTCGCCCACTTTCTCGCCAACGACATATTCCCGGGCACCTCGCCCCTCGCCTTTGCCTTTGTCGGCTCTCTCGGCGTCAGCTGCGCCCTTGCTCTGTCTCCTGTCGCAACATTCTGTGTTGGCAAGTTCGGGACTCGAACGACCCTGCTCTGCGGCACTGTCCTCGAGACGGCCGGCCTCGTCACCGCTGGCTTTTCCCGTGAAATCTGGCACCTCTTCCTCACCCAGGGCATCCTCTTCGGCTTTGGCATGGGGCTAGTCTTCATCCCGGCCGCCGGCATAGTGCCTCAGTGGTTCAGTGTGCGCCGCTCCCTAGCCAATGGCGTCGCCGCCTGCGGCTCTGGAGTCGGCGGCCTCCTTTACTCGCTCGCCGCCGGGGCCATTATCCGGAACCTCGGTTTGCAGTGGGCCTTTTTTATTTTCGGTGCCTTGGCGTTCGCCGTCAACGGCACCTGCGCCATGGTCATTCGCGATCGTAACAAGGTTATCGGGACCAGCCAGCTGGCCTTCGATATGTCTTTTTTCCGCCGACCCGAGTTCCTCTTACTACTCGCCTTTAGCTGGTTTAGCGTACTGGGCTATATTATTCTTATCTTTAGCCTCGGCCACTACAGCAATACGATTGGCCTTAATCCGTCTGAGGCCTCTATCATTACCGCTCTGTTCAACCTCGGCCAGATCTTTGGGAGACCGAGTATTGGGTTTTTCAGCGATCTCGTCGGACGCTTTAACCTGTCGGCTTTGACTTCCCTATTCGTAGGCATCTTTATCTTTGCTATTTGGATCAACGCCCACCTCTATGGCGTGCTTATTGTCTTTGCCATTCTTTGCGGATCTGTTGCTGGTACATTCTGGGCCACTATCGGGCCCCTTACCGTTGAGGTTGTGGGGTTGAAGGATATGCCCTCTGCCCTGAACCTAGTCTGGCTGGCGATCTTACTACCCAGCCTTTTCAGCGAGCCAATCGGTCTCCAGATCGTCGAGTCTACCGGGAGTTACCTTGGCACGCAGATCTTCACAGGCTTCCTGTTCGTCGCTGCCGCTTGCTGTCTCGTTGGCTTGCGAGGGTGGAAAGTTGGCCAGGAGCGGGAGCTTGCGCGACTTGCCGAGTCTACGAATTCTCATCAAGTCTCGCTGAGACAAGACGTAGATTACTATTTAAAAGCTAGTAATCAGGCCGGGACTCGGGCCATCCTGGCCGATTTCTGGAAGCCGAAGAGGGTATAGCCTCAGACTCATACAAACCTGACTACAGGGAGCCCATAGGCTCACGGTATCCGCGAATCTAAAATTTCGCTAGTACCGCGGAATTAACGAAGTATGCGGACACGTGGGGCGACTAATAGGTAGGCGCCGGGGCGAGCCTACTACGGTAACTTATCACCCACGAAGCCGCGGGAGCTATTAAAGTATTATTAGGATGTGTATTACGGCTGGAGGATTCCCCCTATACGTACTATAGACGCTTAAACGATAGATCCTTCGCGCTTGTTTTTTAAGCATAGGAGGCATGCTAACCGAGGGAAGGTTCGATAACCTAGTAAAAAAAGAAGGTATATAGAATTAGATACGTTATATATATAAATGGAAAGAATCCCTATTTATAGCATATCCCTAATACTTAATTAAACCCCGTCTATTACTAATATAGATAAAAGCTATAATGGATTTAATGTCTTATAACCGCGACGCGTATTTAAGCTATTGTAAATCTTATTATCATAATAGGTTAAGTTACGAAAAGCTAGCTGCTTAATATAAATAAATAGCAGACTATAGACGACGACGTAGCAGTAGTATTTCCCGCGAAACGTAGTCTAGTTAGGGGCATTTTTAGCTATAGTTATCTTATCTTTCTTAAAAACTCGAGCTTTATCGGCTAAAAATATAGTTATATTTATTAATCGGCGTTTATACGTATATACGTTGGGTGTAAATTGCTTGTTATATTCTTTATTACTAACTTTTATATATTCTAGCAAAGCCCTTCCTTCTTATATCTTGCGAGCTGCACGTAAGGGAGAAAGCAGGAAAGGATACATTAGAGGTGTTATTAAAAGGGAGGTCAATTGACGAGGCAAGGGCTTGGTCAATTTTGTACTCTTTTGTCTTAGTCGGTAACTGCTCCATCTGGCCCCGCCTCTGCAGCAGTGGTTCTGTAGCCTACCTCGTGACAACAGCAACTATTTAGTGCGGACGAAGTAGATAGTATCGGCGACGATAAGGCGGTAGTATTACTCGTATAGCTAGTCGCATCCGCTCAAGTAAAGTTATCTATAGCGTTATAAACCTAATAACGGTTAGATGCTAAAAAATACGTCCTAGTAGTCGTAAAGTTAATAATCTTAGATTAAATAACTACAAAGGTATATAAGGCGTTGGTGCTATAGAGATTAGGGTACCGTAGGGCGCGGCGGGGCCACGATAAAATAGTCTAGTATATTATAGCGCGATATATACTATCTCTAATCGCTCGGTCGCTTTACGATCGCTAAGTTTGCCGCCCGACAAGCCTTAATAGAGCTACTAATAGCTAGTTATATCACTTTAACGGTCTGTTGCAGAAGAAACAGATCGACATGCCCTGCAGTTTGTTGCGAGTGCCAACAGTCAAAGTGGAGGTCCCGGGGAACATGAGATAGTGCTCACAGTACTCCTTTCGCTAACAAAACTTATCTTTGTGACTTGATGACTGCAGCAGGATCATGCACGTTGGCTGTTCCTGGCCCTCGCGTCCCACGAATTGGATGGCAACAAGGGGCTCCATTGCTGCAATACAATTGAAACGAGCTGCGTTAAGCTGCTCTTGCACGCCCGTGACCTAATTCGAGCCCCTGTGATCCCAAGGGCGTTTCGAGGAACGGTAACGCTAAAAGACGCCATGATTCCATCTTAGATGCAGCTTACCGTATGTATTACTGGACCAACAAATGCCTCAACTCCTCCGAGGATGAAGGTTGCAATCCTGATTGGTAGAGGGGGTGGTTATCAGACCATGGGCTCAGGCTATAGGATCAAGGAAAGTGGGTCAACGTGGCGCAAGTTCCCTGCCGGCACACAACGCACACACAACTGCTTAGGGCCTCGATTACATCCGCCGGCTTTATGTTCTATCGCAAACACCTTACCATTTGGAGCATCTTTATACTCCTCACTAATTTATGTCGCAGACCGATATGGCGGCGAGTGAGGTATTTCCCTTGTCCGCTACTATATGTGTAAGCTAGCTGCCGAATATGTGTAGAGCCTAATATTGGGTAGGACAATGACCGAATTCCCGACACCTCTCCAGAGATGCAGTGCTGGACACAGAGTGGCCACCCTATCGTCGATGGCAAATATCTCGACAAAAATGGCGTCATCAGAGAGGTCGATCCCAGCGAGTGGACAGTCGCCGGCCCGCCTGCCTTAGACGTATACTGGAGTAACCGGAAAATTACGCCGAATCTCGGTTACAACCAGTTCCACGCGATAGCATTGGGCGCCTCTGTGGACGTGACGGAATATCTCGCTCGCGTCGGCGAGCTTCTAAGGGTAGCGGCAGGGGCACTGGAAATTGTTGCACTTAACGCGACACTATACTCTGTGAACGTGATCGTTAGTACTGACCTATCGCAAGGGGCAATGAAGGAACTCCTGTTTGAGCATCGGCTTGCTCCAGCTCAATAGTTAGCTCTACAGCTTCACGTCAGGATAGGCGGCTTATCTTTCAACTCATTTTGATCAGTCCTGGTGCTCTTCGAACTGTTGAATGATAGTCCGTGACTTTTCCAGAGCAGGGAGCAACTGGACCCCTAACGATGCCAGTCGTTGCGCTCGGTGCAATATGAAAAGCCTCGCCTGCTCTTAGTGCTAGTATTCTCGAGAATAAGTCTTCTACTAATAATAACGAACTAATTAGAAAGGATTTATTTCCCCCCTATTATTCTAGTCGTTATTAGGCTAGTAAAATCGCGGTCCAAATAAGTATCTATAGTGTATTAATCTATTCACTTTACACGTCATCCACACGTAGCTCGCACGTATAACGCGGATTCACGTCACGGTTCCGGCAGGACGCAAAGAGTGAGCCAATAGAAGCTTTGCTCTGGGAACCGTTGTAGTAGATCAATTCATAAGGTTTGGCAGCGGGGCCACGATTGGTCAATTCATTCATGTTTGAGTGAAAGAAATCACGCGAGTTTCAATTGGGTGTCAAATTTTGATGACGAAACAAAAGTTTGAGTGAAAAAAAATGAACAGAACACATAAAGTAAGGAGTATCTCTACATATACATGTCATCTATATTGTATAAATCCACTCACCCGCCTATCCTAGGCACTGGGAGAGTTCAAGCTCTTGAGATACTCAGTGAGATTGTCCTCGACCACAATGAATTTAGTCTCGGGCTGACCTTCGTCTCTTGCAGCTACCTTGGGCGATTCAGACGGCGAATCCAAAGGTTCCGCGAATAGAACCCTGTCGGTGACTGGTTTGCCGTTAGGGTAGCTGAGCGTAAATTCGATAAGGCACTCCTTCTCATTGAGAGCTCGAACCAAAGTCGGCAACATCATCGACATGCCGTTCTCATTAGTCGGTTTAGCGACTCTTGGTGCTCTGCGATCCCCACTGATTCTTTCGAAATACCGCCCAGCCATTGGCTCATAAATATTTTTGAGGTCCTCATCTGCCGCACTAACCGCGCCAGAGTAAGCGACATAATCAAGGCCGAGTTTCTTTTCCGCTTCAACTTGAGAGACAAGTCGAAGTTCCTTGGCGTCGCTGTTAAGAAAAGGCCTATCCTGGCAAGGTCCCTTTATTGTTTGCTTGAATGTCCAAGTCTGCGGTGTGCATCTGGTGCGACCGGGACAGTCCCTAGTGATCTTTTTCTTCTCCTCCACTTTGTTGTCGATAGTATTTTCGCCGTTGATGGAATTCAGCTGTTTTTGCAAATTACTAACCGTTTCGGAGTACATGGTGCCCGCACCGCCTATTCCCTCTATCATCAAGCCGAGGTTAAATGCGTGGGCTGTTGTCTTGCTATCCTCGGTGGATTTTTCATTCAACCACCCTTTTTTGGATACGATGGTTCTTGCCGTGGACTGTTCAAGTTCGATCGGGTGTTTATCTTTTTGGAAGTTGGGATAGCTTTCGCCATCGACGTTCGGGACAACTGAGACCTCCATGTTGTTATCCTGGCGAACCATTCTCTTCCGCATATAGAAATGACGGCGCTTCTCTTCGGGAACTGAGAAAATAAACGGATCGACGCCGTCGACGGAGGGCATTGAGAGATCCTGGTAGACGCTTAAACCTGTAGGCAGACTCTTCTTGATGAGGTTGATTAAAGTTTTGGCGTCCGGGTGCTCATTCACAACTCTATCAAGCTCGACAACTCCGGGTTCCGCTCGAGGTACGACGCCACAGTAAGCGCCGGCAACCAAAACAGACAGTAGAGCCCCAGAAATCATCTTGGCTTCTCTTGAATGAAAACTTGATGAAAAGGAGGAAAGTTTGTGTAACTTTGAAAGCGTGAAAAATGACTTTAAAGAGGGAGCAGAGAATTGATGTCCTCGAGATTGAAAAGAGAGTAACCTGTGGTGAGAGGTGAAGGAAGAATGCGTGAAAGCCGTCCCAGGAGCAGCACGGCTCTTATACACATTTACTATTACTTATTTACTATCACTACATGTAAGTTGTAACAATGTTTCCATACGAGTCATTACGGACCACAGTTCTACTCATGAGCCAGAGACTGCTTATCCGGCCCTTTGCCCACGAGAAGAATGTTCAAAATCGCACCATCATGAATCATTTACTAGAATTGGCATATGCGGAATGAATTGCCAGTACAAGTTTTCGGTCTCCATAGCAATACCTGCGTACGCATCATGATGTCCACATAGCACGATGCTGAGCCTCGGCTGGAGTGTTTTTTCCTGTAATTTTTACATGTATCGGACGATTCATGGCGTGGCGAGGGCTTTCAATGGGCAAGCGAGAGCAACATCTACCCCAGAGTAAAGAAGAATATACCGATCTATCTGTAGGCAAGAGGTCTTTCTTCACGAGTCGTTGTCTTGGGTGGTGCGAGTTTTCGAGTTCTAAATAAAGTAGGGCGTGGCACGGGTAGTCAGACTAGCTGGACATAGGGTTGGGGATTTAGCTTCGCTGGTAGAGATCTGGTTCAGACGACAAGATGCGGGATCCCCGGCTGTGCCCCACTCTGTTTGGAATCTCGGGAACGGTCGGTAGCTGCAGCCCGATTAGTGGATCTAGTGGCCAGCTCTGGCATTGCGGCTGTGGGCCAATCACGCGGGAATCGGGAACTCACCGGCCCGTACGAGTCCAGCCTTTGCACAATAATTCCCCCGAGTGTACAGCTGTGATCAGAAGAAGCTGAAGCTGATGACATCCGGGGATTCTCTGGCCATGCTGACGTTCCTGGTGGCGAGAAGGAATGTCACGGGCTGTGCCCGGCTTGGTGGGCCCCGTGAAACCGGGTCCGCTCCGATGACAGCCCCGGCCCCGCACTGTGGAGCCCGGGGCTGCGAGACCACTCTGTGAAGAACGATATAAGCTGAAATCGGCTTTCCCCGCTTCTCTACTCATTCAAAGCAGGCAATACACAGGCATCCCCTTGTTATATAGACTCCGACCCAGCCTCTTATAAGGCAGACGCCTGACAAACACAGGATCCTTCAAGCTGAGATCTGACGATGCCCTGGCGACGCTAACTTTTCTCTGCAAGACTGCCAGACGGCGGCCGACAAAGAAAAAACGTCAAGACTCATCGGGGTGACCTTCTCCGGACGAGTGTAGATTTCGATCCTGTTGCATATACGTATTGTATATTACATGTCCAACTCTACTCTATCTATGCCAGGAAATTATGGACCGTGCAAATGGTATCCCTGGATATCTTCTACGAACCTATGTCTATCACAAGCAGGTTCGACTTTGCGCAGGTTGTCACATACAACCATCACACGAGCCACCGCAACATAAAATAGTCAAGTAGCCAGCATTTGCCGGAGTGTACACTGCACTTTTGCAGGGCGCTTTGGCTGAGTGGAACACAGGTCGTAGGCGGACGGTGTTCGGAGTCCCTCCTTTCCGTTCTTTTCGCCCTTGAGCGAAAAAAGCTGTCACCCTCTACACGTAACTGGCCAATAGTAGTTCTTCTCAGTCCTCCACAAGCCCAGAGCCTGGGGATCCTGGTGGCGCCATCACAACCCCGTGGATGCGCTTTTATGCAATGGAAGCAAAGAACGAACATCGCTAAGCATGCGGACTGGCTCAGCAGCGAAAGAGCCAGAGCTTGAGCAGCTTTTTTAACTTCTTACCGTATATTGTGGCTGTGATCGCCGTCCATTCTGCTTATGGGTCTTGCATCAGTCATTTGAAACAACAGCATGAGATCAGCGGGCAAGATTGAAGGCCTTGCCGAGGGCTCCCCGAAGCGTGGGGTTTTCAGCTGGTCGGCACGCAGATAAGCAAGCTGTTATAAGCTACGCGTCCAGGTCATCCAGGACATACTCCTCCGAACGGCATTTGATTCCCTGGATTATGCCTCGTCGACTCATGCGAGATCTCGCATTGGCTGCAGTGCGCGGCGGGTCTAGGACAATCAGGTCATCGGAAACCACACCGGCATCCCAGGTCAATGCGAGGCCATGCGGCGGTGCTTTCATGAAACATAATAGGCTGTTGATTGGCACATGAAAGTCTTGCGCCCAATCGTACGATGAAAAGACCGAGTTCAGATCCGTCCGCCACCACAACCGAGGTGTGAGACGGAATGACACCAAAACATGTAGCTGTTGGATAAATCGTCTTGGTAGCACTTTTGGAGGGACAAACACGGATCAAGCGAAGTCTTGGTCAAAACCTTGTCGAAAAACTGCATGCCGAGAACTGAGCCAAATGATTGACGGAAAGCCCAAGCAGCCAAGGCTGGGCGAACACCATGCAGGACAGGATCTCTGCTCCTTCTGGCAGAATAACTCGTAGGCCCAGCTTCCTAGCTCAATCGCTGCGCCTCCTCCGGATCATGATGGCTATTTCTTCATGCGCATTGTATATCTCCAGTTGCGGGCTCCCACCCACCCTGTGCAACGGATAGCAGTTTGAGCCCTTGACAACAGTCCGTTCAATATCATGAGCATGTTGATTCACATATAATTGGGGCACCTGGATGAATGGAGCTCGAGGACCATCTCCATTTTTGCGTCCGGGGCTGAAGTACTCGCCAACGATAGGCAAGCCTTATCTGTCCGTCGTCTGAACACTTTGCAACATGCGTCGCAGGTCTTGCACTCTTGAGTAGGTCTCGACTGTACGTCTCTTCGGACCAAGAGCCGACAAGCCAACACTGCGATACAGATTTGTCAACTACAGGCCCGTAAGTCTCGATTTTTAGCGCCGTGCTTGCGTCGTTACCCCTTGAAAACTTGGCATTGTAGCGAGCCTGGCTGGGCTTTCCACATGGTGCAGTGGCGCACGGAAGATTTCGACAGAATCGCACTGACACCGTCGTCAGTTTCCGCATGGGCAGCAGACACGTTATTCAATCAAGACCCGAAGAGCTTCGTCGCTCAACCACGAAACTCCCCATGACACCATAGACTCGTTAAGGCCGCTCGTTAGGGTGGTTGATGAGGATGGTCCTACGTCGGCTCATGGCGTGTACATTTTGCCTCTTCGACATCGACGACTCGGGTGACATCTCTCTAGACGAGCTCTCCGGAGGTCCTGCCGCTCTTTGCTACAATCTCAGCCTTGGGTTTATCGAGCTTCTCTACGGCCTATACAACATCAATGGCGACAGTCGAATGAGGTTGATCTCTTGGTTCAAAGCTGTATCGCTTTAAGGCATGATGAACACATTTAAAGAGTATGGAGACACTTTTCTTGGCTTTGAAGGTTTCTTCATCATTAACTTCTCAAAGCCATGAAGATTGTCGGACGTCTGGCTGTTCTGGCGCCCTTTTCAATCGGTTGTCATGGTCGATAGTGGTTGTTGTCCTTGTTACCAATCAAAGTAGAATCTGCCAAAACTCAAATCTGGTTGCTTTCAATGAACTAGGTAAAGACTAAGTTCGCCGCTACAAGAAGAGGTTGAGAAGCGCTGTCCCAGTGTCCGTTTCAAAATACCAGGGCTATGACAAGGGACAACTGTGTCCCCGCGCCAACTGGCCTAAACGACATTAGAGATTAGACCGAATCCGCTGGCAAAAGTCATGGCATTTTTGCTGGACAAGTGAACGTTTCATCGGCGCTAGCCTTGTGAGACTGAACGGTTATTCGATGATCCTACCTTTTGGCGGCCTTGGTGGTGTAAGTCGTCGTCCAGAGGTAGCTTTCTCAAGCCGAAATCTTCTTGCGGCTTTGGTAAAGAGAGTTGCCGATTGGGTCGATAAGTCTGAAGTCAAGGATAACGTGCGTAAGAACTTAGTTTGCCAACGTTAGCGTAGAACCAGACGAGAAGCGAATTTAGCCTCGTGTATTTGTTTACCTGTTCTAGTGCTAGATGTTTAAGCTTAAGCGACTCCAGATTGCCTGCTAGACAGACGGCATCAAGGCCAAGACGTAGAATGACAGCTACGTGGTCGGCGGATCTCGCGTCACTTGCCGTACCATCATGGGTAACCGGCGAGCATGCGTGATCAGGACAACCTCGCCGACGCAAGCTACTGCTCTGGGACAGACAGCAATCTGGTATATGCCTCTATGAAGCACTTGCGCAATCGAGCGCGCTTCCCAAGGAAGGAGTCATCATATCTCAAGACTCACTGACGATACTCTTGGGAGCTGCTTGATGCTGGGCGTCTGAGCAATTGTCCTGTGGGAAATCCCAAGGCAATCAATCCTGCCGAGACCGTTTAAGCCGCCATCCCATGCATGATATCCCTCGCGTCTACTCGACACACAGTTAAGGCTTGAGAGGACTGCCGTTTAGTCGCCGTCTAGGGTGACAGAAGTATATTCTGACAATTACGAAAACCAGGTTGGGTGTACGAGATGCAGAGTAACCAGCGATGCAATTGAGTTTAGCATTCAGGCTACGAGCTACGAGAATGCTGTCGTACCGTGACCAGCTAGTTGCATCATGCCCGATTTTGCATGCTTATTATGCAATGGACACTGGGACCCGGGCTAGTCCGGGGGCCGGCAGGGGGGCCGCCTGTCTCAACTTCTTAGAGCTCTAAGAAAAAAAAGGAAGGTGCCTGCCCCAGCTCTAGTCTAAGGGGAATCTCGCAACTTGCACAACCACGACTCCCTCAACAGTATTCAAGAACATTCTTTGAACAGGCAAAAAAGATAGGATGCGACACCTGCAGGATTCGAACCTGCGCGGGCGAACCCAATGCCTCGCTGTACTGTGTATAGCACTATTTGATTGGTTAGAGGGACTATTTAGGAACTATGATTGGTTGTAACATACGGGCATCGCCTATGAAATTGTTAGTGGATAGTATGGAAGGAGGAGGGCGGGGTACGAACCTTAACCACTCGGCCAAAGTGTCCTTTGCACCAAATTTGGCAGATTGAAGCTTGGTTGGGAAGGAGCGTTCGACTTTTGGTATATGTTCCTTCCTTTTCAGAGAGGATACCTTCCCTGTGAAAAGGGAAAAAGTTGCCTCTGTTTTACAGAGGACAATAACTTTTCCAAAGACCGGCAACAGCTGCTTGCCAGCCGCTCGAACCCGCCGACTACCAGGACTGTCACTTGTCTCGTCTCATGGCAATAAACTCCAGCTCTTCCCTCCTCTTCTTCCACTGCAATCAGATCGACTGGCCATGGTTTCCATTGTCCAACATGCCCGCGCGACTGCCACGTCTTCGAACCATCCCGCATCTCACAACAGATACAAATGAGGTACCCGACCACTGAAATCCTGTTTCCCCATCTGCACTGACCTAGAATAACATTAAAAGAGCGCGTCTCTGCGTTGGCTTCCCAGAGGGAATTTCCAGGCGACACCACGGGGAGGTGCAGAGTCCGACTTCGTCACCCGACCCAACCGGGCCCTACTGCGCCGAGACGCAGGACACAAGGATGGCCAGGCGCTATACGCTCCATCTACCCTCGAGTTGAGGCGCCGTCGTGGAACAATCAGTCGAGCCAACTTGCACGAAGCCAATTGACGCATGGTCCTTTCGACGCATGATCACTCGGGACACTTGTCCCAACGACCGGTAATAACCCTCGGCGTGAACCGGA
Source organism: Hirsutella minnesotensis 3608 (assembly GCA_000956045.1). Lineage (NCBI taxonomy): Eukaryota > Fungi > Ascomycota > Sordariomycetes > Hypocreales > Ophiocordycipitaceae > Hirsutella > Hirsutella minnesotensis. The sequence goes on along the minus strand of KQ030519.1, from coordinate 399,206 downwards.
GGACTCACTACCGGCCCTGCCCAATCGCTTGCGCAACCAGGGATCACTGATGTTCGCACAAGAGTCGGCGCACCCAAACTTACCAATTGTCACTCCCTCCAAAGACGCATCGGCGAGGACGCATCAATGGCACGAGAGAGGGGTCTCGTCACACACGAGGTGCCCTGAACTGTTCCTTGATGCCTTCGCCAGAAACCCCTTCTGTCTCGCACAACATCATGGCAGGATGAGGATCGTCTGCCGGCCAAGGAAACCCTGGTTGCCCCGGCTGATACGGGAAGCCACCCTGGTAAGTCTTCGAGTAAAATTGGATCTGAAAGTCCAATATGACTTCCATTCTCACTTGGTTGCGAGTCAAATAACCGGGCGTCTGTCCGTCCGGGTCGGCGTGGCATTCGCGCAATTGATCGATCTTCCGAATGGCGCGTCTCTCACCGGGTTTCAAAGCGGTCATGTCTTCTCGGCGAGCCAGCACATACTGAACCTGCTGCGACGCCATGACCGCGGTAACCTTATCCCAGGCAGCAACTCCTGGCCCCCAGTATGTGTTTCGCTGAGCAGCGCCTCGCTTCTTGGAGGGCTCAGGATGCTCAAGCGCTTCTTCGGCCTTTCGCTTAGCCGAATTTGCTTCCCGAGTGCTGTTGCCCTTCATTTGCGTGTAATGCCGGATTGCATCTAAAGGCGAATAATTCTTCTCTCGGAAAAGATCCGCTATTTCACGGAGCCTAGGCTTGTCCCTGAGCTCTGCCGCAAAGAACTCCTCGATATCATCCCACTGGATGACGATCTTGTTGGTCTTTTCCCAATCTGCGAGCTGTCTGTGTAGCTCAAAGTAGTTGGTTATCCCGACTCGCTTCCGCAATTCATCGAGAGTCGGTTGTTCCGGTGGCCGGACGTTGGTACTTCTCCACGCGAAATATTCAAGGTTCTTGATCGGTACACCCGCAAAATCGCACGCCGCGTTGTACAGCAAGTCCCAGACGGCGCCCTTTTCAATATCGACATTGTGAAAGGCAGTCTGACCGTGGCATGAGCGCAGAATAACCTGTTGGATCTGGCCTTTGCTGTCACGAGCCATGGCAAAGTGGCCCTGGCCTTCGAAAAACTTGACACGAGTGGCGAGTAATCCCTTTTTGACAGACCAGCCGCGTCGCTCTGCCATTTTGACAAGTTCCTTGAAGGCGGGGATACCCATGGCAACGACCAGCTTGTCGTTGCTCGTCACCTCATCGACAAACTCGAGGCATTTGGGGTAGATCTTTCCCCAGTCGCTGAAGCTCTTCGCCCACTTGGGTTCGTGATGAACAGCCGCTTTGTTGTACACAATCCTGATTGGAATGAGATTGACCGTCTTGACATCTCTGGGGAATCCAATCTTGTTCTAGCAGCCTCGAGTGTCAGATGATGGCATCAAGCACGAGAAAGTCAAGTTCACCTTTTGAATGCCGACGATCTTGCTCCCAGGATCCAAGACGTGGGAATACGTCGTGTTCGGCGAGGTATTGGTGGGATAGTGCCACAAAAATGTGATCTTGGAACGATCGGGACCGGACGGCGCAGCCATTTCTTTGATCACGACCTGATCTGTCGTCTGCTGTAAATCTTCGCAAAACTGGCCCCATTGGCGGTTCAGCTTGATGTCGTGAACATCCCAGTTCTGGCGGTCGGGTTTGTTTGCAAACTCGTCGACTGGTACCAGACTTCGGCCGATGATTCGATACCGCAATGTCTCCATGAAAGACCGCATTTGTCTGGCGTGAGACGGATCGACGATTAGGGAAAGGAACAATTCCCCGTACGTCGACGCAGTACTTGGCACCTTCAACAGCGCCGCGGTTGCCTGTACGGCCTCATGCAGCTCGTGGCGGACAAAGCTGAGAGCCTCGTCAGTACTACTCTCGCCAGGAACAATGGTCTGGGGTTCCACTAAGCTTTGAGGAAGCGCCGAGGTCGCCTGACCGGCCTCGGAAGGCACCGGCTGCAGCGCCGCAACATGACTGGCATCCGTGTCAGTCCTGTTCTCACGTGAGAGGGAATACTCATGACACTCCCCGTATTCTTCAAGACTGTCCTCGTAATCCTCGAGTTCTCTCTTCCACGCCTCATTCATCGGATCGAGGTGTGGGACGCCCAGGTACTCGTCTGGGAAGTCGTAGTAGTCGAACTCGTAGATGGGGTACGTGGACATGGACATTGTGACGACGGGATGAAAGGAACGCACGAAAATGAGTGGACGCAACACAAAAGGTGCAAATGGGCATTGAACGAGCGTGTAAGTGTCCTTGGTCGTTACTTGAGGAGAGGGAAAAATTCTCTAAGTGAGGGGGCACAAATGCAAACCAGCTTGGGAACCTCAGGCAGGCGACTGCCCAAATAGGTAGGCAGAGTCTAGTCGTTCTTTCCTAAATGGTCTCTGGACTACACCGCCATCCATCGCATGCCATCAAGGTGATTGTGGGCCCAAGAATTTGCGGCCTGAGGTTTCGACGCTCGTTCTCTGTCCAAGAATCTTGCCTCTTCATCTTGTCATTGCATGGGTTGCAGATGCCGCGATTCTTGCCATGAGTTAAAAGCTTTGCCACAGTTCCGCTGTTAATACCGACTGGTCAACTTTGCGGGCTCACGGCAGTTTTACTCTTGACCAAGCTCTTTATCCTCGTTGAATCCCTCGTTTAGAAAAGTTTCCCGTGCCGCATCCTACATGAGAAATCATGTCTACACTGTCTGGCGACACATTTGGAATATGGTACATGAGCTGTGGTCAAAAGGTTTCGCAGTACGACTCTCCTCTCGCGCCCTTGCTGTTAACCTACGCCATGTCAGGAAATCATTGCGGCATGGCTGAATACTTAATCGATCCCATTGCCCAATCCCTGTCTAAGTGAGAGGCATGTGTATATGACGACTTCGCCAATAGCGCCGTGGACTTTTTGGTGCGTGTACTCGTTCCTCCAGCCGCAAGGCCCGACGTTGAAAAAGGGTTGGCCGAGTTCCACTGGCCGGCACACCTGGCTCAGTAGCCAATGGACGGAGGGGAAATCGCCCATTGAGGCAGGTTGGAGACAAGCCAAGCGGTTAAAAAGGGCCGTTGCGGGGGCACCTATTTTGAGGGCTACTGTGAGACAACGGCAAGCGGCCACTTACGCGGGCCAGAATGCCAAAACTGTCAGTAATTGAGGGCACGCGCAATTCGGTGACTGATGACATTTATGATTGACTTGAAGAACTGACAAGTAATGGCACTTGAGGATTGAGGTGTCATGGCAGAGTAAGGACGCGGGGCGTCTGTTGCACCGAGATTTCGACCGCTTGCGGACTGTTTTTGCCCGAAGGAAAAGAGCAAGGTGAATAAAAAGAATGTTATCGGGTTCAAAGTCGGTCGGCGATGGCTCAGGTATGAGACGAGGGACTTGGCAGCACAGTCAAATTCGGCAGGCGGCAGTGGCCATCGTCGCGTCTTTTGTAAATGGACGCGCTTGATGATCCATGAGGTCTAGTTTGGTAGGACTGGTTAATAATTTGCATGTCGAGCACGCAGAAAAGGAAAAATTTTGACATACGCGCCTCATTCCTGATATCACGTTGCATGAATTAAAGTAGCCGGGGCGAGAAGAACCAATGTGAGTGTGGGAGGAAGCCGACACGTTTCGTAGTCGCGAGTCACCCGAGACTGAAGAAATCGTAAAATTCAAGAACCGGCACTTTGCGGGCTCTGATGATTTGGCAAAAAAGGCGGCCGCAAAGCAGCTTGACATTAATATAACGTGAAGGATGTACAAGGAAGAGAGCGTCAACGACATGAAGCTGAAGCTAGCCGAAATGAAATGGAAGACTCGACAACGCACCAGATAGCACCATGTGCTTGACCAATAATCGGGTCAACAGTCAAATGCTTGCCAGCCTTTGGCAGCTCACGTGCCAAGAAGCCCTGGTGCCCTACTGCTTGCCGCATGAAATGGCCAGGAACTGTTCTGTTTGGCAGCTGGCAGCTGTCAACGGATACTTGCCAGATGGCCGCTACCGAGTCTGCTGTATAAAACTTTTCCCCTCCCCGCTACCCATTCCTGTTTTCTTTCCTTTCTCCTCATCTCACATCGTCAGATTAAGTGGCAATCAGTTATTCTCCTTTTTCCTCATCTCACGTCCTCAGATTAAGTTGCAATCAGTTATTCTCCTTTTTCCTCATCTCACATCGTCAGAGTAAGTTGCAATCCGTCATTTTCCTTGACCTTCTGCTCGTGCTTTTACCTCATTGGATCCTTTGCAGCCCTTCCGTACTTTGAATTCCAGCCGTTGACGTTCATTCATACCTGGTCCATACACATTTACGTACTCGTTTTCGCCTTTGGAGCATCGTTTTTCCGCATTCACGATCTGCCCTTTCAGTCCTCCAACTTTCCTTTGTTTTTTCCCAAGATGAGTGTAGTGCTAACTCTTATCTTAAGAACATCTTGATTCTATGTCCGAAGACGCGATAAGGAGATGTACGATAATCATTACCACCTATCAACGTACGTTCTTCCAAAGACACGTCTAATCATGACTGAAAGAGGGACTAATGGATATAGAATCTATTCATATCCAGCAGCAGCGGCAAAAACAACAACAACAACAACAACAACAACAGCAGCAGCAGCAGCATGGTTTGTATTTGGACATCTAAACATCTATAGTCGATTGATATTAATCAAGGCTACCAGGCGTCGAATCGGGATGAAATCCTGGCTGTTTTAGAGCGCGACGCCGCCGAGCTCCCGTCGCTGCCGCCGCTCCCGTCGCTGCCGCCGCTCCCGTCGCTGCCACCGCTCCCGTCGCTCCTGTTGCTGCCGCCGCTCCCGCCGCCTCCCCTTCGGGGGAGAAGAAGAAAAAGCGCGGTGGAATCTCGTGCTGGAATTGTGGCATCCGCGGCTCTAAGCCTTCTCGTAAGTCTTCTTCCCATTGTCAGCTAGTTTCACAGTACACCTGTTAACCATGTATGTTTAGGGGCGGCGCCGATGCCGGCGCAAGCCTACAACGGCACTACATATGTGGTAAGTCTAGAGTATCTTATACTTGGCATTCCCTTGCTAGTCTTGAGATAGTTTTTGACAGATATACATAGACCAATTCATATGGCCAAGGTGGCCATGGTGGCCGTCGGGGCAAGAAACCCCGAGCCCAAACCAAGGGCAAGGGGGGGAAGGCCCTGGCGGCTAAGCCGAAGCCCGCGGCTCCTGCCGCGGGTGAAGACATTACTATGAACTAGATACTACCTAGTTGGGGGGGGGGAGTTAGATAGGGTGTGGTACAAGGAATGATAAGACGTTTACTTCGCCGGCTGGCTTCGTGCAGGCCGGGTAGACTGATAGTCCCACGGCACGCCCTGATTAATGGATGAAAAAGTGTCCTACGTCTTGAATGACGCAGAAGGGCCCGGTTGGGTCGGGTGACGAAGTCGGACTCTGCACCTCCCCGTGGTGTCACCTGGAAATTCTCTCTGGGAAGCCAACGCAGAGACGCAATCTTCTCTATTTGTTTCTTGATCGGACGGCTGGATTTCGGAATCACAATGGTTTTGCGGACGGAGCCGGGCGGCCATGTTGGAAGCCATCAAGCAGGTCAGATTGCAAGGCCAGTCGTGCATTGTGAGAGAAGTGGAACGCAAGCATGTCAATTACTGCAGAAACAAGTAGAAGGCGCGAATAAATTGCTTGGCAGCTTCTAATAGCTGCCAGCCATTTTACAACGTACAGCCTGACCGCCTGTCTCACCGTGCACGTGCTTGTACGGACGTGACTTGTCCTGTTCTGGTGTCTCTGCCCTTTCGATCAAACGTGAACAGCATCAGCTACCCATCAGTTGCGTGTGGTTTAAGGTTCGTCCTCTCTGGCAGCCACGGCGGCAGCCACATTATTTGCCATGAATGAAATTTCGCACACCGCTCCGCCGTTTTCTCTTTTCATCTTTTCTTCGCCTCCCACCACGCGACTAAGTTGCAAGCAGTCCCTTTTCTCGGCCCTTTGGAGTATTTTCTTGCAGTCCCTTGTCCCCTCGACCTTTGTGATCGAGCCGCCCAGGGACCGACCAATTGCCCCGACGAACAAGAAAGCTACCCTCGGCAAGCTGCAGCGCAGCACGATCTAACCCGGTCCTCGCTCCCATTTCACCCACCATGATTGCCCAACGAGTTGGCGTCGCTGCCCTGCGCAGAGGCGCGACGAGGCCCTTTGTCTTCAGCCAGAACATCCCCAAGATGGTCCTCGCCTCGAGCATCTCCACGTCACAAACCCGCCCCGCCGCAATAACAAAAGTCTCCGTCGACGAGGGCAACCAGATCCTCATCAACCAGCGCCTCAACCGCCCCGTGTCGCCGCACCTGGGCATCTACAAGATGGAGCAGACGTGGTTCGGCGCCTCGGCCTGGACCCGCATCACGGGCTGCACCCTCTCGGGCGCCGCCTACGCCTACTTCGCCTCGTACCTCGTCGCCCCGCTCTTCGGCTTCCATATTGAGAGCGCTAGCCTCGCCGCCTCCTTCGCCGGCCTACCCTTCCTCGTAAAGGGCGGCGTTAAGTTCGCCCTCGGCTTCCCCTTTGCCTTTCACTTCATCAACGGCATTAAGCACCTCGTCTACGACCTCGGCAATGGCTTCTCTAAGCCTGCCATCAAGAAGGGCAAGATGGCCCTCTGGGCCTTAAGTATCCTCAGCGGATTGTATCTGGCATTTGGCATATAACCCTCTTGGCGAGAGATTCTAAGGCTAAAGGGGAATATTAAAGAACGGCTTATACTATATCCCTCTAGAAATACCCTCTATTAAATATAGATAAATAAAAAAGACACGTTTTGTGTCTTGCCCAACTCGCAAGCGTCAAAGCGGTGATCCAATGACGGCGCACTGCCAGGGAACGTGTGGTATAAGATGTCACGGTCGGCGACTGTCGCGCTCGAGGGACCGTTCAAAATGATAAGACGTTTACTTGATGGCTAGGTATGCAAGATGGTGGAATGCGAGTAATGGTAACCGTGTTGCGGGTAACGTGACGCGTGGTTCGTGCAGAAGGCGCAGACAACCAATCACACCTGCACCCCTGGCTAAAAGTGGTAAGAGGAGAGACCCTGAATCAGAGCGTGCCTGGGGGCCCTGGCTTGGGTTCGCAAGTTGGCGCGAGTCATGGTGAGTTGGCGCCACGAACGCGATGACATCTCTGGGGAAAAGGAAAGCGGGCGGCCTCTGGGGCGGGGATCAAGTCAAGTGGCGCTCTGAGAAAAGCAACGCAGTCCCGACCGCATCGTAGCTTTCATGTCGTTCGATGTCGAGCGCGCTCTTTTTCCTTGGCAGAAGCTGCAGAACAAGGCTACTTCGTACTGGGCTCCAGACAGGCCAGTCGCGCTGGTTGTGCGATTACCTCAGCCGAGTCCAGGTGCGTGGCACGGTCGGGGGCAAAGCTAAAGGTTGGCTCAAACACGACCCGTGTCGTCCCGGTTCGCCTTCAAACCGTGGCCTCCTCGACCGCCGGAAGCTTGCCGTTGCGTTGCGCCACTGAGGCCGTATCGCTTGGCGGGCATGGGAACTGTTCGTTGAAGAATGATGATGGCAGAACGTCGATGGCTTACAATGCAAGCAGCGACGCCTGACCTGCCTTAGCGGCGGATGCTCTGCGAGGATGCAGAAGACGAATTCTCGAAAAGGCAGACCTCTAAAGACGAAATGCCGTGCCACGAGCCCTGGTGCGAAACAGCACTGTTCCAAATGTCTCGCATATCCATGTCCAGACTTGGGCTGCCCCGGAGGCTGCTGCACCCGACGTCGCCCCTGTACACCACCACGCCGCCTCGGTTGCTCAGCGCCATCTTCTTTTCGTGCTCGTATCTCCTCCGCTACAATCGAGAACCCTTGCTCTTGGTGTCCTGGCCGTCGAAGCGACCGCAATGTCTAATGCCCAATGGTCCTGGCTTTAACCACGCGTCCGTCCAGCGAGCTTGGGCGATCAGCGCAAGAAGCGAAAACGTTGCGAGACTCACGCGGGAACGCTGGCCTCCGTGGTCAGCCCTGCGGAAACGAAACGGGCGGCGTTCGAACCATTGCGCGCTGCCGGTTCGCGGCTCGCGTGGGCAACATGGACAGGCCAAGGAGTTCCACACCATCGACGACCACAAACTCGTGGCCGGCCCGCGGCCAGAACACTGCCAAGGCAGTCGGGGGGCGGAGCGCTAGGGAAACGCACAGCCCGAGACCCACGGCATTGTGTGACGGGTTGATCTTTCCGTCATACTGGGAGCAGCTGCGACGGGTGGCGTTTCGCACTGACAAGGCCGCGCTTGCGAACAGCGTTTAAGTCTGGGGGTCCGACTAGCCCATGCCCTTGTCGCCTTACACCCGAGCGTCATTGTTCGTCGCCGGGCACCTCTTGGTCCAGCTTGCCACTTTTCGTGTAATCCCTCACGGGCTGCCATCGACAACATCAGGGCTGAAAGCAGCACAAGGCAAAGATCCCCACCATCAGGCCAATGGAGGATCCATCGACAACGACAGGCCACAAGGAAACCCATTTTGAGCGCCCAAGATCACCCGCGGCAACGTCGGCCGCTTGGCTCGACCGATAATCGACGCATCAGCCATGGCGAGCCCTCGTCCTCGCCATGCCGGCCTGGCGGGCCTCCTGCTCCTCGCGGCATCAGCATCGAGTCAACTCATCGTGTCGCTGGACCGGCTGGAGAACCTGTCGATTCTGCGAGCCCCCTTTAGCTGCCGCGTCGCCTACGGCGCGGTCCTCATTGGGTGCGACGGGAGCAGCTTCAGCAACAAGGCATGCTCGGCGCGCTGCCAGCAGAGCGTCGCCGATGTCCAGTCGAGCGTGCAGAGGACATGCGGCAACGCCGACCCCGGCGCCACGAGGCTCCTGACGTCGGCCCTCCAGGGCACTCTGGTCACGGATTTGTGCGGGACGCGGGCCGGGCAGAACAATGGCGAGACGCCGCCGACGACGACGACGCAGCCGCCGACGACCGTCACGGGGCAGCCTACGACTGTGACGCAGAGCAACCCGCAGACGACGGCTACCAGCACCTCCTCCTCGACCTCAACAACGACGAACACGCCCTCGACGACCTTGACCACCAATACCCGATCTACGACAATCACCAACATTAATCCCTCGACAACGGTCAATCCCATCATCTTTCCCACCACCACACAGGAGACAACGAGAATCACATTCGTGCCGAGCACCACTCCGATACGCTCGACCATCACCTCATTAACGTCGAGCACCACGCTCGCGACGAGCACAGTACCCTTTCTACCGGGTACTGTGACGAGTATCCCCACGGATCCCACAACCATCCCTCCGAATCAACCCCCGGAATCGACATCCACTTCCTCATCTGCCCCCTCGAGGCCGACACGCATACCGGGCAGTGGGGGCGGTAGTCCCGCCGATTTCGCCCCGGCCGTGGCAGCATCCCGGAAGCTGGACTGCAAGAGGGCGCTCGCGAGCGTCGTCGTTGGCTGGGGCTTGGTTGTATTGTTGGCGCAATGACGGTAGTCGCAAAGGGCGGCTACAGGTCATGCTCAAACGGCAACCAGAATGAAGGGATGGTGTGAAGCGAACCAGAGACATTCCTCTGCCAATCGCAAAAGTAATATCGGGACAGCCCAACAGGAGCAGGCCTGACCTGTCTTCATTATGAGACCTACCAATGGTAGATGACTTGATGTCACGAGCCAATTCATGTCTGTATGTATACTTCAATTTGCAAAAATTTCCCCTTGATCGGGTCGACTGGTCGGATCTTGAAATGCGTGAGCTCCCGACAGAATGTAGGATGCATCGTTTACCCTATGATTGGGTCGGCCCAGCCAGGCCGGGTGCGATTGACACGATTGGGCTTCATTCAACAATCGAGGTCTCGAGACGGCCCTCGCTGATTAGATATCTGACACGCCTGACTCCTCCAGAGCCCTGTGCCGCTTGCAAACACCTTTCCCAAAAGACCCGTTGGTCGGACTCGCATTCACTTGGACACTGTCAGGTGAGGCCACCGCGGAGACGAGGGCCGGGACGGGTGGAGATTAAGAACTCGACCAACGGCCGGCGGACTCGTCGAACGGGGTAATGGATGGGGGCGGTCCACAGCCAAACAACTCGCCGTGGCGCAACAGCCCAAGCCGATGCCAACGTGATGGGCGGCTGATTTGACGGTCAAGAGCGTAAAAGTTGACGTGTGCCCAGCAGGTGAGTGTCTCTAGGTATGCTGTCGATCTCACGGCAAAGGTTGTGAAAAGAGGGATGGATGGGGGCAAGGGCCCGGGGAGCAGCGTGATCGGCGCCAGAGATTCGCGCCATGAGATTATCAATCCCGGGGCCAAGGGCCAAGCAGAATGGCGATTGCTCGTTCTGCCATTGCGCCGTTCTGTGTTTGTCATGATTGACACAAGCCGCAGCTGCCGATGGACTCCCTGGAGGGGCAATCGCCGGTAGGGATGACGTAACGACGGTGGGACTACTTGGGGGAACATGTACCGGCAGGGGAGCTCTCGCCGACGCTGCATGTACATGGAGGGGCGCGGAGTACATGTCCGGTACCGGCGGGCGAAAGCGTGCTGCAATCATCAAGTTGACCGCCAGCACCGGGGCCATGGCTAGCGCGGGGCTGCTATCCCCTGCCGGCGATGACAATAGCCGCACGCGCGAAAAAGAAGCTTATCGCGACAGGAGCTAGCAGGGGGGCGAATGCTGACGACCTGAAGGCTGGTGGGGGGCGTCGGTGAGAGAAGACACGATGCGCTGAATGGCTGACAAAGTCGACGAGCTGAGGAGTCTCTGACAGAAGGCCTCGGCCCTGGTTGTGCGAGGAGTAGCACGCAAAGGGGCCGTTGACCGGGTTCAGGGCGTGGTGCAGAGTTGCCACGAGGTCACACGGGCAAGCTCCAGAACACACGGTCAAGGGGAGGGCCCTGCTGTCCAACATGCCGCGACGGCAGGCCATCGACCATCTTGCATGAATCAACGACTTGTGTACCTCTCGTAAACGCAGGTGGGAGGGTCGACATGACAGAGATGTGGTCACGTGGAAAGCCGTGTCGTAGTCGTCCCTGCCATTCCTGAGTTCTCGCGAATACTTCCTTGGGCCGGCACAAGTCTGAAATCCCTTGGGCTGTGCCGTAATTGTCGTCGGGCAGAGGTTTACATTCTGTTCTGTCCGTTGCTATTAAGCAAAGATTGGCAGATGAGCTGGATTGGATCTTACATGCCGTCATTGCGCTTGATGTGGTGTGCGACGTTGACAGCTCCCCAAACCATAATCCTTGCAGACCACGCAAGAAATTATAAATGGGCTTGATGAGTCTGGGGGAACGCGGCTGGCGGCTCGTCGGTATAGGTGGCAGCGCGATAACGAGCGTCGCGTGCCGGTGCTGCTGACGCTGCCATTGGATCTCGGGAGTGAATATTGACATGCCAATGCAAGCTTCAACGTCGTCCGTCGTACAGAGGAGACAGCGTCGACGCCTAGACTGGTCATGTTGCGCCTCGAGTCGAATGGGATACGATATTGCCCGATGAGACGTCGGCCACGCTCTCGTCTGCATGCAGGCTCTCCGCATGGGCGGTTTGGGGGCCTGCCTGGCGGGAGGCGGCGCCACTGGCACGAGGTGGACCGGCATCTCCGGGGTAGGCAGTAGGATAAAAGGACGGCGAATGCGCATGTCGCCTCGACGTTGCGACGGACGGCACGTGCCGCGGTTTCCGGCTGGGCGACGCGTATGCTGAGAGAGTGTGATTGTTGTAGAGAGTGCACGAAAGATGATAAGATGAGATGGGAATTGTGGCCGAAAGGAATGGGTGATGCCAGCACCTGCCGCAGCGACAAGCTCTTGCTCGCGGTTCCCAAAGACGCCCGACCGCCGGGTTCTAGCGCGCGCCCAATGCTTTTGCCGGGATAGGTCCAGCCTGGCCTTGGACAAGACCGGGACGCAGTTCGGGCTGCGAGAAACGGCCAAACCTCCACACCGGTGACCGGCCACCTCGCCTATCACCCCGGACTCCCATTCAGCCCGCTGCGCAAGGGCGTGGTGCATGTGCATGTGAGAAGGCGCAAGCCGATTCGCAATTCGATGGCCATTCTAGACGCTGCGTTTCGTTGGCCGCCAAAAATGTGCACTTCCTGTTCCCACCAGGTCACTCATCAATCTCTGGGCCCCCAAGCGCCGGGTCAGGGATGTCGCCGCTAGGGCACTAGCCGAACCGTGTAGCTGAATGTACCTTTTCGATGGAGTCGGGCGAAAAAGCTACCTGCATCCTAGCGGCCATCCTCCACTCGAGTACTTTTCCCCCCACCGCATTTCTTGCGTCTGCCAAGAGCATCCATGTGCTCCTTCCTGCCTGTGCTGCCACTTGCTAACAGTATTTGTTTTTCTTCTTTCCCTTTTCTGCTCTTGTAGGATTTTCAAAGGGAAAACTCTCGATCCTCTCTTCTCCTCCTCATCGACCCCCTCCTATCGCCCCTCAGCGTCTCGATTTTCTCCTACGCATCTGGGAGCGTTGGCCGTTTTGGGGGAGGTCTCACTCGCGGCGACGGGCCCTTGTCGTTTCGTTTCACTTTTTTTCTTGGCCGGCGAACCGCATCCGTCTTGTCTTTGATCGGCTTTCTTGGCCGTCCCGGGATCGGCTACCGACTGAGCGGAGCTCCGCAGGTCCAACGTGTGCGCAGCCGTCATCAATTCCCACGAGACGAACGGCATCTGCGCGCAAAGAGTTAATCTCCCGCGACAGGGGTCTTGTCTCCCGTCTCGCCAACTTGTTTTCCTTTTCTCCTCGGCACGCCTTCTTGTCTCGGCTACGGTTGACAGGCCCTCCACGCGTTCAGATCTCGACCCAGATCCTGACTCAGATCCGGCACTCGACTTTTTCAGCCCGCGATTGTCTCGAATGTCCTACTCTTCACTTTCGACTCCGTCCTGAATGTATTCAACCTGCGGCAAGCTCGGCCCTGGATCGATTGGCCTTCGCAACGACAGAGCCTCCCGAGGCCGCCCCGTCTCTCGACGAAAACCGTCGCTCGCGAGTCGCCTGCATTTTCAGCTTTTCTCGGCTACGGCTTGATCTCTACACGTACGATCACGACATTCTTTCCACTGCGAGCAGCAATCAAAGAATTTGACGGTCTGCGCGGATTCATCGCAGCTCGCCAAGATGGCGTGGGATCATCTCGACATCACCAAGCCGCACTTGGTCTACATTATCCTCGGCGGCTTCACCTCCCTCTTCATGCTTTGCTCTTCCTTCATCAAGGAGCGCATGTACATTGGCGAGGCTACAGTTGCCACCCTTTGCGGCGTCATCTTTGGACCCCACGTCGCCAACCTCATCAATCCAAACGAATGGGGTAGTACCGACATTGTCACGCTCGAATTCTCGCGCCTCGTTCTCGTCGTCCAATGTTTCGCCATTGGCGTCGAGTTGCCCAAGTTTTACATGGAGAAGCATTGGCGCTCCGTCGTCTTCCTGCTTGTACCCGTGATGACGGCTGGTTGGCTCGTCACTAGTCTGTTTGTCTGGTGGATGATTCCCCCTCTCAACTGGCTCGAGTCTCTAGTCGTTGCGGCCTGCGTCACGGCGACCGACCCTGTCCTGGCTTCGTCCGTCGTCGGAAAGGGCAAGTTCGCCAAGCGCGTGCCCAAGCACTTGCGTGACCTGCTTTCCGCCGAGTCGGGCTGCAACGATGGCATGGCTTTCCCCTTCATCTACCTCTCTCTGTACTTGATTCAGTACCACCAGAGCGCCCGCGAAGTCAGCTTTCACTTTGTCGTCTACGTCATCCTCTACGAATGCATCTTTGGCGCTGTATACGGCTTTATACTCGGTTACATTGCCCGGCACGGCATCAAGATGGCTGAGCAGCGCGACTTGATTGACCGGGAAAGTTTCCTCGTCTTTTATTTCGTCGTCGCCCTCTTTTGCGCTGGATCTGGCAGTATTCTAGGCCTAGACGATTTGCTCGTCGGGTTCGCCGCCGGTGTGGGCTTCTCCAACGATGGCTGGTTTGGCGAAAAGACGGAAGAGTCGCACGTCTCCAACGTCATTGATCTACTTCTCAACCTCGCCTACTTTGTCTACTTTGGCACCATCATCCCTTGGGAGCAGTACAACAACAACGTCTTTGGCATGCAGGCGTGGAGGCTCGTCGTAATTGCCATATTCGTTCTCCTCTTCCGGCGTATTCCCATCATGATGGCCCTTAAGCCTCTCATACCAGACATCAAAAATTGGAGAGAGGCTTTATTCGCAGGACACTTTGGACCGATAGGCGTGGGCGCCATTTTCGTCGCCATTCTCGCCCGTGGTGAGCTCGAACACGAGGAGCCTGTGCCATTGACAGAACTACCACCTGATAATGTCGAAAACTACCTGCTCATCTACCTCGTCTGGCCCATTGTCACCTTCCTCGTCATTTCGTCGATCCTGGTACACGGATCGTCGATTGCCGTCTTTACGCTCGGCAAGCGCATCAACACTCTGAGTCTGACAATGTCCTATACAGCCGCCCCCGAAGATGGACCTTCATGGATGAACCGTCTGCCCCGCATCTCGTCTCAGTCTCGATCACAGGCCAGGATGTCCGAGGCTTCATTTGACGATCCAAAGGAACCGGAGTTCCCACCCGGCACGCTCGCTCCTCCGATGGGGTTCCTCCGTCGACAGAGGGACGAAGACAACCAGAGCCGTTCAAACAGCAGAGCGTCGTCCTTGGTCTCGAGGAAACGCAAGCACAAGAAGTGGGACGACGGCAGAGGTCCTGGCGGGCCTGTCACGCAGTCTGCCATCTTTCCGGCAAGACCAGATCCTGCCGAGGCCGCATCCGAGAAGGAGACATCGCCGCCCACTCACGAGAATACGGACTCGACGACATTATCCGACAGTATTCCAAAAGAAAGGGACCCAGAAAAGGCTGGAAGGGCGAGCGATGGCGCGGAGCAGTCGCAGCACCAAACACACGAGCATGCCCCGCAGGTGGAAGTCTATGGCGAAGGGGGCCAAATGATCTTTGAAGACGAAGAAGGCGAAGTGTTGGACATGCAGCCGAATCCGCAGCGAAGCGAACAGGAGCTCCCGCGTCCTAGTGAAGATCCTGCAGCAGGTCCGAGCAACGAGCGCTTCGACTGGTCAATCGGTGGCCTTCGCCGGAAAGTCAGCGATATATACACGTTGGAGCTGGAAAAGCGAAAAGAAAAGGCAAGGGCTGATCGTCGGCACGGGCCAGCACGCGCCTACCAGTTTGGCAACACGGTATGTTTAGATACCCTATGTTCAGTGTCGAACTAACTTTCGCAGATTATTGTTGAAGATGAGGATGGCGAGGTTGTCAAGACGTACGAGCTGCCGTCGCAGAGAGAAGAGAATCAAGAAGGCAACGACCTACTCGGTACGAGCCTCAAGTATCTCGGCCTCGGAGCACGAAATCGCCAGGGCGTCAAGAGCCCCGAGGCAGCAGCCGAAGAGGGTGAGGGGAGTGGCGCGGCTGCCGGCAAGGAGCGGAGAAGAACGTCTGTATGGGCCGGGCTCGGTAAAAAGGCACATGCGCACGATCCGGATGATAAAAAGATACGATTCACTATTGGCGGTGTCGGTCAACGCATGAACAAGGAAGACTTCATCAAGGAAGTCCAAAAGCTTGACGCGAGGACGCGCAAGGAAGTGGTGGATCACTCTTCGGCCTCGTCAACCGTCAAGGAAATGGCTCGAGAAGCGCCGACCGCAAAGAGGTCGAGCGCAATGCCCATCCCCGTCATTCGCACGCAGGGCAGCGACCAGAGCGTGACACGACGGGCCCGACCCGCGCGCGCCCAGGCCGATGTACGACCTCACGCGCATTCTTCCCCCCCAGACTCTCCCGTCAAGGCATCTCCGCCCACGTCGCAGTCGCCGACCGAAGAGCAAGGGGAGACGGCCGTCGAGCGCAGGCGGCGTCTGGCGGTGCTGGCGGACCAGGCAGATGAGGAGGAAACTGGAGAGACGCCCGCCGAGCGACGTAGGCGTCAGGCGGCTCTCGGCGTCTCGAGCACGGCACCGACGGATAGCGACAGCGAGGACGAGGGGACGGAGCGAGTGCCGCCTGCACGCCGAGGGATCCGGTTCGCCGAGCCGCAACGAGGCACCAAGTAATTGGCGGGAGCATGTTATTTGATCTACAGCCGGTCACGGCTAGGGCTATTTCGGGGGTGTGAGGATGACGCTGGAAAGGGGCCTGTGTTTTGAGATACCCGCGAAGCGCATAGTCATGGCTTCACGTCTGCATACGGGAGGGTTGCTAGCGCTTTTCATGTAGCATCGCATCAGCGACGGACAATGGAATTCGACCTTTGGTCCATGACTAGAAACTACTTATGCTTACTGCCCGACGATGCAGTCTTGGATAAAAGCTATCCCATCACGTGATGAGATATCATGTCTCCCGGCTGACGGGAATACTTGCTTTTCCTGCTTGTTTCTATCAAGGCGCAAAAACAAGCCTGACGAATGCGGTTCCCTCGATTGACAAAATTCTCCTTGAGCCACACAATCCTATACCTCGGCCATGGCCGCCAGCGTCTCCCAAGACTCGCCCCTATCGCTGACGTCCAACATCGTGGGCATCCTGACCTTTGTCGTGGCCATTGCGGCGGCCACCTACGCGCGCGTGACGTACCTCCGGCACAGCGACGACGAGTACTTTCGCGTCAAGGCGTCGCTGTCGTGGTACAAGACGGAGTCGACGTGGCTGGCGGACCTGCTCGAGGCGCTGAGCACGCCCGACGCGCAGCGGCCCGGCGAAAAGGCGCACCCGACTCCGGCCCGGCGCAAGGAGCACCAGATGTACGCCTTTGTCATGGACGACTTGCTGAACCTGGAGCAGCGGCTGCTCGATGTGGTGACCGAGGTGGAGGCGCGGGCGGAGACGGAGGACAAAGGCGCTCGAGCTGGTGCGGCAGCGCGAGGCACTGACGGCCAGGGTGCAGTTCCTGCACATGAGCATGATTTCGTCGCGGCTGAGGGACCTCGAGATCAGGGCCGGATGGGGCGGGTCGCAGAGGGACAGCGGGTCGCAGGGTGACAACGGGTCTGCGGGCGTGGGCGAGATTTCGGAGGAAGAGAGGTTGGATTTCGACGGGCTAGGGATGATGTTGCGAGCGTCTAGGAGTTTGGAGAGGCCGTAGCTGTACTGGTGAGGACTTGGCGGTTATAGATTTGTCTGTACCAAGTTCGTCGAAATATTCGGACTTGTCATGACGAATCTTGTCGAACTCGAGACTGTCAAGTATGAAGCTTGCTCAATGGCCGACGGGCGAAAAGATCGACAGAGGCATCCGGGCGAAGCTACGCTGATGTGGAAACGTTTGTTTGAGCTCTTGAAATGAGCGGGGCCCGAATTGGTGAGCTCCATGACGGACAAAATCTCTCTACATTCGTCGTCCGTATCGTAGACCTAGGAGGCAAAGCGTCTCTTCGAGAAGCTATGGCGATGATTCATGTATATAGAGGAACCAGACCTGAGATGCCGCAGCCAAAGAAGCTGGTGTGGCAGAGTTGAATATCTGGAACTCTCACTTTCGTGCGTCATGAGGTCCGTCGTTCATTTGATATCATATCCGCCCTGCCAGAGAAAAACACCGGCGGCGGCAAGGCTCGCCACGGCGGTGAGCAGGTCGAGCTCGACAACGGCCCAAAGCCAAAGACATCCGAGGGGCGGCGCCCGCTTCATGGTCGCCAGATAGCCATACGTATTGGAAATGTAGATGAGGTAGCATCCCGATGCGACGCTCATGACGAAGAAGGTGGCCTGCCGGAGCGGTCGCTGGTATTTGAGAGAAAGACCCGGGACGAGCCTTGGACTAGAGTCGTGAGGGTGCAGAAAGTAGAAGAGGAAGAGAAAGACTGGTGAAGTGAATGTTAGTAAACAGCGCATTT
The DNA here is from genome assembly GCA_000956045.1 of Hirsutella minnesotensis 3608. Classification (NCBI taxonomy): domain Eukaryota; kingdom Fungi; phylum Ascomycota; class Sordariomycetes; order Hypocreales; family Ophiocordycipitaceae; genus Hirsutella; species Hirsutella minnesotensis. Next base: position 381,279 of record KQ030519.1, on the reverse strand, counting down.
GAGAACGGGATTCCTGACTTACCAGCCCACGCCCTGAACGTACGCATCATGACCTCGGGCCAGATGATCTCGGTGCCGTACTGGTGCTGCACAAGCACGTCAAAGGTAAAGTGCAGCATGGCCAGCGTGGCGGTCCAGAGCGTCGCCTCGAGGAACCGCTCAGCGCCGGGCGAGACGACGGGCGGAGGCTGCGAGGCATTCGAACCGGCCGCTGCTGCAATCTGCTTCTCTCGTTGCGTGGCCTGTTGGAACAGCCGGCGCTCGTCGGCGAGGTCGAGCAGCGTCTTTTCCGAGGGCGCGGACCGGTCGGGCTGGCGGAGCTTGACGGAGCCCGCGGGCGTCTTTACCTTGCGCGCCATTGCGTGGCGAAGCGATTTGATTTTGCACGTGCCGTCAAGGAGTGAGGACGGCAGATGCAGAGTTGTCGACGTGAGAAGGTGACGGAAGAATGATATCTTGGGTCAGGTACGAATGCAGGTTGGGAGAAGCTCGGTACCGGTACCTCGTACTTGGAGCTCCACACCGACATCTTCAACGTCGACCGGGATCGCATCCCGATTCAACAATTTGGCATCAATTCAACGCAAGCCCTCATTTCCGTCGTCTTCCCGGCTGCTCGAGCGTTTCTTTTTCCATCGTCGAGCCCATTGGCCGTTTACGCAACCCCACAACCACACGGCAAGGAGATCCTCGAGGTCCCTGAAATTGGATCGAAACCCGCCAGGGTCGCCAGCAGAAATCGAGACGCCGCCTCGCTGGAAGATCGAGCTCCAACATCCGCGATCCTCGTCTTCGATCGAGACTGATACCACATCATCAGTACTCGTACGGCTGTTTGTCCTGTCAAGCTTCTTCCCGCCTGCGCGCGCCTGGCTTCAGCGCGACTTTCGCCCAACGAGGCGGTCAAGACACGACGCAATCTTCTGGAGGACGGGCACCATCGGCCATGGACCGCGTGCTGGGCCTCGTAGCTATGCTGGCCGTCGTGCTGCCCATGCTGTACGTCTACACGGCCAGCGTCGTCCAGACGCGCCTCCCGACGCTGCGCAACAAGCGCATCTGCCTGCTCATTGCGCACCCCGACGACGAGGCCATGTTCTTTGCGCCCACGCTGCTGGCCCTGACGAGGCCCGAGACGGGCAATCACGTCAAGATTCTGTGTCTCAGCACAGGTACGCACATCGTCCGCCCGAGGTGACAGGACCAAGATCAGGCTCTGTGAGAGGGGGCAAAGTGGCTGGTCGTGCATTTCGCGCGCGTCACGATCAAGTCGGCGAGGTCGCGGGAGCCGTTGCGGTGCAGTCTGGCTAATACGCGCGGCGCTCCTTTGCGCCCTTGCTCGCGAACAGGCAACGCAGAAGGGCTCGGCGAAACGAGGAGAAAGGAGCTCATAAAGAGCGGCATGCTCCTGGGCCTGCGAGGCGAGGACGATGTCTTTGTCGTCGACAACCCGTGAGTCTTGACCTTGGATCGTATCCTTACCCTGCGTGCACCCCGCTGACGAGAGGTTTTCGCTCCTCGCATAGCACCGACTTTCCCGACTCCATGACGGCCGAGTGGGACGAAACCAAGATTGCTGGATTGTTATGCAGCGCTTTTGCGCCGCAATTGGCGCGCCAGCGTTCGGATGCAAGCGCCCGCCCGACGGCCAGCATCGACGTACTCATCACCTTTGACGGCCACGGCGTCTCATCGCACCCAAACCACATCTCTCTATACCGCGGCGCCCGAGCCTTTGCCGCCGAGCTGCTCCGCGGCAAGCCTGGCTGGTCCAGCCCCGTCGACCTCTACACCCTCACCACTGTCGGGGTCGCCCGCAAATACAGCTCCGCGATGGACGCCCTGGCAAGCCTGACCCTCTGGGCTCTCGCCGTCGGCCGCGGCAAAGATGTGAAGGGCAGCGCAAGCGACAAGAGGGCGCATCCGCCGGCGCTATTGTTCATGAGTCCGCTTATTGGCGACGGCGGCCTCGTCGCAGCTCGCAGGGCCATGACGCAGGCGCACAAGAGCCAGATGGTCTGGTTCCGGCATCTGTACATTGTATTCAGCAGATACATGGTCATCAACGACCTGCGCCTGGAGAAGGTCAAGGGCAAATGATTTGGACATTACAATGAGGAAAACTGGGCGTTCAGCGCTTTGGAGACGGAGACTGGTTGTAGTAAAGACAGGTCCAGCGTGAGACCCCTTACGAGGAGTCCAAATTGAGATATATAGCTTTGATGAATATAGAGTGATTGGAGGAGAGTTGGAGGTTTAGAACATTGGTGATGTCTCTCATCTCATCAACACATTATAAAACCGCCCTTAAGGATAGCCACACAAGACTAGCGGGTAGACAAAAGAGGCAGAGGCAGAGCACTGCCCAATACTGTGATGATAGGACGGACACGGCGACTGGACCGCAAACCTGGGGCATGGGGACCCGACTGACGCCCGCGAGGCCAACTTCGTACCCACCGTCTCCCAACCGAAGCGCCAACGATGCCGAATATGCTACGAGGCCTTGGGGTCCCGCAACGCACTGCTCACACACTTTGTGTGCATCTCACACAGCCCCGGAGCCCGCACCCAGCCGGACAACCCACGCCAGACGGCACTGCTGCAGCAACGGACGTTTGGCTGCTGCTTCGTCCCCAGAAGAGGTGGCGGCGGCGCGGGCCTCGTGCAGTTCGAGGCCAACGGTGCCCTTCAAGCAGCCGAGCGCCCTGGACAGACCGATTCAGCACCTTCGCCCGGCTCCCACTTTCGTCGTAATGACCTACCGCCCTGCCAATCTGCGGTGACGGACTGGGCCATTTCTGCTGCACACATTGGCAAACCCATCTGCCCGACCCCGACATGCTCCGGATCGACCGGGCCCAAGGTGGAAACCGCCAGTCGCTTGCCAAGCCCCTGGACTTCCCGTCCATCGCCCTGCTTGCCACTCACCTGGAGAGAAATAAAGGCAAGATCGACACATGTATTCAATATTGATTCCAGTCCGGAGGGGAGGTGTTGTCGAGTCACGCCGGCGGGAAACGTCTCCCACTCTGCTGCAGCTTATCGCAAGTCTGTTAGGGGCCTCGTCCCGGTACCATCCATGACATCTGCAACGCAGGATCAAGAGCTTACGGGCTCCCAGCCGGTAGCCATGCCGGTGACCAGTCTAAAGCGCCGGCTGCCGGCCTCTAGCCTGGGTCCCTTGACAATACCAGCGAGAAGAAAGGGCGAAGTCATTCACGCGGCCGTGGTAATATAGTAGTCTTCATAAGGCATTAAGTCTTTGGACACAGGTATCTATAGCTGGTCTAACTATAGGATATACGTACGACAGGCTCTTGTTGCCTGCGAGCAAATTTGCTGCCAGAAAATGTACAGTAGAAGTAGGCATCAGATATGAATGTTCGCTCTCTATCCCCCAAGTCTACCCTTCAATGCTTTCTCCCCATTTGCGCACGCACGAGCTACTCATATCAAGACACGTGTGACATCAAATCATGTCACTCCTTTTTCTTCTTTCCCTTGCCGAGAGACTTTTTCGGAACGCGTGCAAGCCAGTAGACGAATAGAGCCGCAAAGATGTTAAAAATGACGTAAACCCACAGGATGCCAAAGTTACGCCAACGGTCCTCGTAGCTGGTGCTGACGCCGGCAAGGAAGGTGTTTGTGTTTGCGACGGGGCAGTAAGAACACTTGGTAGAGGCGTCTGGGTTCAGGATGCGACCACCAAAGATCTTGTCATATGGTGACAAGAAGTCGCCGCACGTCTGATTGCCGGGGGGCTCCAAAGTGAGGACCTCGTTGGAGGCGCAATGGACTTCGGTGTTTGCGATGCCCGTCGCCAAGAGGCCAGAGACCAGATATGTAAACGGCGACACGCGATACATGAAGATCCAGAAACCAGGAAGCGAGTCGGGGGTGGCGAGGACACCGCAAAAGATGAGGCAGAGCGTGAAGAGCAGATTTGCCATGTTGCCCCCTGCCTCTGCCGTCTCGAATCCGGCGATGATGAAGGTGGAAAAGGTTCCTGTAAAGAGAAGAAACATGAGCAGGAATAGGAATGTGAGGGCGCCTCGCTCCGTAACGTCGTCTCCGGCGTTTGCGTAGAGCCCGACCGGGTAGTACCAGCAAAAGTACATGATGGCGGCCATGAGAGCATTGTACGGAAGCTCGACAATGATTTGCGACAGCATAAAGACCTTCCAAGAGTAGACCTTTGAAGGACGCTCGCGAGCTTCGTATAGATTGCGCTGGATGACGAACTGCGGCATGGATTGCTGGACAATCTGGCCAAAGACGGTGAGGAGCTGAAAGATGGAAAACATTTGGTTCTGAAGCCCTTGCATCGTGTTGGGAGCCTTGAAGAATATGAAGCCGACAAAGAGCGCGACGAGGGTGCAGAGGGCCGTCTTGGCGTAAATGTAGACCGGTGTACGCCAATATTGCTGGAAGACGCGCAAGAGATTTTCCTTGAGTTGCACCATAAAGGGAGCGGCGAACTCGCGGTATCTTCCAGGGTCTTCGTCAGAGGTTTCTTTCGGCATGCTTTCCGTTTCTCGCTTGATGCGCTCCAGCTCCGTCTGCACATTTCGATACTCTGGGCTTTGCCGCCATGTCTCGAACCAGTCAATCGAGGTTTGCGATCCGGGCGCCGCGCCAATCACTTCGAGCATCCATTCGGCAGGATTCGCCTCCTTGGGACACGGGTGCCCGCCGTTGCGCTCAAAGTAGTTCGTCATCGTCTTTGAGTTTTCTCCAATATCACCAAAGTAGACCGTCTTGCCGCCCTTTGCGAGGAAGAGAAGCCTGTCGAAGCGTTGGAACAGCATGGCGGATGGCTGGTGAATGGTGCAGAGGACTGCCTGGCCGGCCTTGGTCAATCGCTCGAGAAGGTCCAGAATCGCCCAACTCGTCTGTGAGTCCAATCCCGATGTCGGCTCATCCACGAATAGAAGCAGGGGCGGCTTGGCTGCGAGTTCGACGCCGATTGTCAGTCTTTTGCGTTGCTCGACGTTGAGGCCCTCGCCGGGCACGCCAACGACGGCGTCGGCATATTCCTGCATGTCAAGTAGCTTGATAACCTCTTCGACGTAGGCGAGCTTCTCTTCTTTTGGAACGTGTGCCGGCTGACGTAGAAGCGCACTGAAATTGAGAGCCTCTCGGACCGTGGTCGTCTGCAGGTGAAGGTCTTGTTGTTGCACGTAGCCCGTCTTCCTCTGGAACGAAGTATCGCGAGGCTTGCCGTCGACCAGCATCTCGCCCGTGATGACGCCCATAGAGGTGCGGTCGGCCAGACAGTCTAGCAGGGTAGTCTTTCCCGCGCCGCTCACGCCCATGAGGGCAGTCAGCGTGCCGGGCTTGACCCAACCGTCGACGTGGTCCAAGATGCGGCGCGTCTCGCTCTTAATCTTGACATCATAGCATACGTCGTGCCACTGGAAGACGGAAGTCTGCTGTTGGAGCATGCCGGCTTCCTTGCCCCCACCGGTGCGGCTCCTCTCGGCTGTGACGACGGGTCCAATGTTGGCCATGGCGGCTTCGGGATCGCGTTGCCTCTTCTCGGCGTGCTTGGCAGCAGCAGGTTTGTGGCCTCTCCGGTACACGAGAACTTCGCCCTTGGACTTCTTCTCGGACACGAGCTCGGCCGCAGTCATGTAGCAAGCCAGGAAGAAGACGGTAAAGGCGATGATGATGCCAAAATTGCGCCAGCGGTGATCCCAGGTATACCCAAAGTTGGACTCGATGTAGGCATCTCCGAGGACGTAATCCTGTCCTCGCACCGATCCGACGGTGCTACAGATTTGGCTCTCTGGGCTCAGGTCCGCATACTTGGCGAGCTGCCCGGCAAGACTCGGCTGAGGCGGCTGCGAGGATGGCACGAGCTGAGTACAAGTGAACCGCCTGTCGTGAAATTCGTTGGAGAACAGGCTGTCCAGAGCGTACTTGAGCGGATTGATGTAGCTCAGCCACTTGCACCAGCTGAGCATGTAGGCCTCGGGAATGATGAAGCCGGTAAAGATGACCAGGTCGAGGATCAGGAGAGCGGCGGGGACGAGGGCCTGGAACAAGGTTCGTGACGCCGATGCAATGAATCGGAAAATCATGGACATGACCAAGACTGTGGTAAAGGTGATGAGCAGGAAGAAGAAGAAGGCCCCGGGCTCTCGTCTGAGGTTGGTCATGAAGTAAAGTGTCAGGTTAAAGACGATTGAGTTGCCGATCTTGTACGGCAGATCACACAGCATGCTGGCAATGGCCTCGGCAGACGGATGGTATAGAGCATAACGTGAATGTTTTTCGACAATGGGCCTTTGGGCGTACAAGGTTAAAATCTGCAAGTCGTTAGCCCCCGTCTGTCTGGAACCAGATCAACGTCTCACCTCGAGGGCTGAAGCAAAAGCGTTCATGAGGCAGGCAAAGAAGAGAAGAGCTCCGCGGCGGAAAAAGCTCGCCGTCGTGTCATCCAGGTTGTAAAAGACGCTTCCTATAATCAGAGCCATGACAAAGTTGCCTATCAGAGCGCCGACAGTCAAGCTTGGGTCGCCCGTGAGACGCTTCCAGCCGCGCCACAGGCACAGCTGAATCTGTTGCGCATAGGAAAGCGTGTAAGGGGACTTTGTGCGCTGGCCCTTGGCCTGCTGCGCCTGTCTCGAGGCGCGGAAAGCGTCGGCGTCGGCACCGTCGATGGGATGTGCCACTTTGTACTTTTCAATCTCTGCTTGGAGTTGTTTGTATTCGGCGCTGTTCCTCCAGGCTGCGGCGAACTCGTCGGGAGTCCGAGGCGCCTTGCCTTCGAAACCGGGACGTACGATGCGTTCCAGCGAAGACGTCATTGATGTGAGAAAGTCTGGAGTCGTCTGCCGCGCCGGGCACTCGAAGCCAAGGTTGATGAAGTACTGCTTGGCCGCATCAGCGCGACCAAAAAAGATTTGTCGGCCTTCGTAAAGCACAGTGGCCTTGTCGAATAGGTCATAGGCCGATTGGGGTGACTGGTAAATGCTGACGACAGCCGTGCTGTTGAACAACTCGGTCTGTAGGCGCAGCGTTCGACAAAACTCAATCGAGTTGGCCGAATCTAGACCTCGAGTAGAATTATCCCAGCATTGCAAAGGCGCTCCAGACAAGGCGGCTTCGGAAATCGTGACTCGTTTCCGTTCTCCTCCAGAGACTCCTCGGACGTACTCGTTGCCGACGCGCGTATTGACGGTGTGCGAAATCCCAAACATGGCCATGACAACATCGCGAAGGTGATTGGCGAATGCATGCTTGGTGATGCCCTCGGGCAGTTGACGGGGCTGACGAGCGCGTGCGGCAAAAGTCAGGGTGTCGCCGACGCTCAATTGTGGGAAGTGGACGTCGACTTCGGCAGTGTAGATGGCCTCGCCGCGGTGCCTCGAATGCATCTCCTGCGCCGCAATGCCTACAAATGTTAGCTCGTGTAAGCCTTGCGCATCTCAACGGCTTCTCCAGGTACAACGGTTCGTTGCTCCCTGACGCTCACGTGGTTACAGGGGCCGTTTCTGCATGACAAGCAACACTCATTGACAAGATGACAAGGTCGATTTTGCTTACCTTGGTAGTTGAAGTAGGAGCCTTCGCCAACGTGGATGCCATTCATCTCGCCGGCAATCGTCTTGAGCATCGTGGAGCAGCCGGAGCCAGGGGGTCCCAAGACGACGAGCATTTCGCCGTTGCGGACGAGACCGTCGAACTGGCGGAGGATGTCAATGCGCTGGCGGCCGGAGCCGGTGACGCGACGCAAGAAACTGGCGGCAGACAGCCAGACGTTTCCCACGTCCTTTTGGTAATCCGTCGCCTCGCCGAAGCCGTGGACATTCAAGTGTTGGAAGCACACGCCGGCATTGCGAAAGCCGCCTCCGGTGCGAGAGACCATGTCGACGACGGCCTTGGCCCATTCGCGACCGCTGAAGTTGGACGAGGCAGGATTGAGAGGCGACTCGGGTCCGGCCAGGAAGGGATTCTTGCCAGTGACGGCGGCCGAGCTGCGCGAATAGGAGCGGGCGAGAGTCTGGACAGCCGAGGAGCGGCGCTCCATCTCGACGGCAGCCGAGTCATCGGAATCGTCGACGTCCTTTTCGAAAGTACCAGAGGGCGAAAAAGACGCCGACTCGGGGACTGGTGCTTGAGGCTTTTCGAGGGCCTCCTCCTCGAGCCCTTCGTGAGAGTGGACTCGGCGGCCGAGGGGCATGCCGCTGGCGGCAGCCGTGGCCTCGTAGTTTGCGTTCATGCCGTACATTGCGGCCATGTTGGCGGCAACGGCTCACACGAGGTGAGCAGAGACGTTGGACGAGCAGAGATGACGGACGCAGCGGCGACGATTAAAGTGAAGCGCAGAAGACGCCCAGGGGGGGCACCGTCGTTTCAAGCGAGGAAGCCGCGACGGAGAGCTTGTCGACTAGCTCGTGATTAGGCTTTGCAACCAAAACGGCAACCGCCAGGGACCTGGGCAAAATACCACGACTCTAGATGAATTCCGAAGCAGGAAATTACACAAGCTCGACAGGACGAGCGAGAGTTAAAGAATGAGAAAAAAAAGGCGACGAGATGACGGCACTGGGATCAAAAGGACCGGCCACATTAAGTTCCCGTGAGCCCGAGAGCAGAGGCCGCTTCGCCTCTTGGCCAGTGGCTCTGGATCCCTGTATCGGTGTAGGTGTATTGGACGGACCCCATCCATGTCCACAATGCAGAGGTCGCATACATCCTTTTTTGAGTGTGCAAGTTACTGCCTCGCACCGAGATACGCGCAGTCTGGTTGCTCCGAGTTTTAAGATCGCCGGTCCGGATGCAGCTCTGCCTCGTCGACTTTTTGCCGTCTCGCGTGTGCCTCTGGCCACCGCTTGGATACAGACTTCTGCGGGGGAAAAGAAAACATTCCCAAGCCCCACGCCGGGTGGAGTTTCTATAATGGGGACACGGCCGGTGACGAGGCTAGCCACGGCGGCAGACGGGAGAGCCAACAACGGCCGGCGGAAATGGAGACAAACGTGGGAAGGCGCCGACGGGTCATTCTCTGGGTCATTCTAGGGGTCATTCTCTAGGTCAATCGCCAATGATCAACATCTAGGTTGTCCATCTTCAACGGGTCCGGGAACGCCAGCCATCTGGCGCGAGCACCATGCTCCGACGTTCGGTCTCTTTCCATCAAGGGAGAAATCAAGTCGCATTTCGCCTCTTAGCGACCGCCACACGTCCAGGCGTCAAGCTCGCCCTTGTCTCGTCCGGGTTTGGTTCCGCCCGGGACCGGACCGGGAGCTAGGCCTACATACTGTGCATCGGGTATCTATACTTGACTCACCTGCGGGTCTCGACCACCGGCACAATCGTGTTGTTGTTATTGTTGTGAATACTGGCGAGACACTGCGGCTGCAACCGCCTTGGCCATATGAGACAGGAGAGCCATCTTCAGTAGCTAACATACAAAGCAGAGACCCCAAGGCGACAGCCGCCCGGCCAAGTGTTACCAGTCACACGCCAAGGTCGACGCACGTTCCCGATGCATCAGAGAGTGTCCGTTAGATCTTGGGAGCCAGCCGTGCGACCTTGAAGTGTGCGAGACTGCATGGAGCCTCTTGCGTTCCCACCGTCAGAGACACCGTGACACTGTGGCACGAGCATGGCGTAGGGTGCACCTCGAGAGCGTACATCCTCCGCCGTCTGTGCTGTCGTGGTGCCAATACACTGTACGCCGTCTTTGCGCAAGAGCCGCCAAGAGCCAAAGAGACGACATTTTAGGTATCGGTACCGGAACCGAGTGCCTGCCTCGTTCGGGGTCTTTGAGTAACCCGACCCGATTCCCTATGCCCCGCCGCCCTGCCTTGGCGCGATACGTACAGCAGCAGGGGACTCGGCCGGTCGGTGCTGGTGGGGATTCACGTCCTTTTCTTTAGTGGGGATTCACGTCCTTTTCTTTGGTGGAGATGCACGTCCCTTTCTTTTGGTGCTCCTCCCTCCTCCGTGCCCGGTCGGCGACGTTGGCGATGCAGAATGTTTTACGGACGCGAGGGCCGTCGAGTCTGGTTGTCACGATGGCTAATCTCTCGTCATGGCCGCCAGTGCAACACACCAGCCGCCAGGTTGTCGTGTCTTGATGAACTCATACCGAGCTGGCATCCCGTCATCCGGACAGACGGCGGCCATGCTTCCAGACAGCCCTACCGGGGCTCGTTACAGAAAATGTGCGCGGATGCAGGCCCTTCCGTCTGCAACTCGATACCAAATGTGCATGTGTCTAGGGCCTCTGCTGTGCCGCGTTCGTGCTTGACATGCACGTCTCTGGACGCATGCATCTCTGACCTGCAGGCCAACTAGGCGGCTGTTCCGATGCCTCACTGATACGCACGCGCCCGATGCTTAGCTCCATGCCTCGCCGAATTGTGCCTGACCAGATCTGACATGTCTCCTCGGGGCTTCGGTCTCCTGGCTTGGTAGGTTGGCCTTGCGGCGTTCTCTCCTCTATCCGAGACGAAACGGCATCGTCGTCGACATTTCTCTCTGAATATTGAATCCTCACTTACCGCACAGAGAATAACTCGAACCAACGTTGAGGGTTGCCTTTGATAACCATAGCCTGCAAGCGATGCCCAACGAAACCAGACGCTGACGCCTTGCCCGGCCCCCTCCTTGATGCATCCTTTCATCATCGAAATGTGGCGATTCTACTTCTTGAAAATATTTTCCCCATGACTCACTCAGCCGCAATCCCGTCATCTTGGCACTTTTGCAAGCGGTCAAACGACGAGAATAAACAATTTCGGCCGGGCCATGTCCGCCCCCCCTTTTCCCACTCCGCAACTCCGCTCGGCGCCATCTAGTCCTCCGACCAGCCCGACGACCTGGGTACAAGACCCCGAGCCCGGGACTCTGGAGTCGGGCCGCCGGGCTATTGCGTCGTATCGGGCGCGCGTGGCCCTAAACGGCGAAGCCGTCATATCTCACCCAGGTTTGCTTCCGACGGCGCAGTACCCCATTACTCTCTTCATCCCATGTGAGGCCGACTCCACGTCGGATCTTTTCTTTCTCGTTCATCATGATGAATTCAATAGCTCAGTGACCGTTCCATGCGCAAATGATAGCCAACATTGAGCCTTCACGATGTCGGTACAGTAGAGCGCCATCACTTCTCACTGCCCCAACTTTCGGCTTCATCCGGCATAATCTCACCGGGCCGGGTACAAGTATCAGACGAATCTCAGTTGTGACTTCGAATAAACTACGGCCTGCGAGAATACGGTTGAAAAGAGCGCCTTTCAGCGTCCCAACCCATTCTAGAGTGACGGCGCGGCGAATGTCCGATGCGACGATGACGTCCATAGCTTTTAGTGCTTCTACGTACGAACATACTAATAGCGGGAAAAGCTCACATAATGTGTGGAACGCTCGAGGCTGATTAAAAGAGCCCATGGCCCTTGTGGAGATTATTTCTTCATTTCTCCATACGACAGAGCATTCGCCACGGTGCGGCCGATACACGTGGGTGGAACACAATGTCCAGTGTCTGTTGAACTTGAACAGGGACCCCCCTCCTCCTCCTCCTCCTCCTCCTCCTCCTCCTCCCCTTCTTCTTCTTCTTCTTTTGCCCTAACTATATAGGGAGAAACGGCATGACTTTCTTCTGCCCCTATAGCTGAGCTGCAGTATGAATAGACATTGCCCCTGCTAACCGCCAGCAACTCGCCTGAATCTATATTGTCCACCTCTTCTAAACTTGTTTTTCTCGCCTTCTTCTATTAATTCGAAACCCAATATTCCCCAGATCCCCTCATCGTATTACTTACCCGTTGGTGCCGACAACTATATGCATGCGTTATGACCTGTTTCTGCTTCGCACGCCGAACCTGTCGACCCTTCCTCATGATATCCGCGCCCTCGATATAGAATAAATGCATCGCGCCGTTCTATTCCTAACCTTCCTATCAAAGTTATGACCTTCTCTTCTGTGCAAATACCCCCCCTCTTAACCTATATAAATATACTATGTCTTCCTCCTCGTCCGCCGCTTATGCTTTACCGCACCTTCGGAAGCCGCTCGATAGCTAGATAGGCGCTAGCGGCGATATGTCTATAATGTTCTTCGTCTAGCCGGACTGTCCCTCTAGATTTTCCCACTGGGATGAGTACCGTATTAGAGGCCTCAACGCCGAGACTATTGCCCGTATCTTCCTGCCTCCCCCCTTATGGTTGCTTACTGCGGAATACGCGCCCCTCCGATCGGATACCGATAACTCCCTCCTATCTATCTTCTTTAGCCTTAATATCTCTATTTATAGTTAGCCTATTATTGCCTCGGAATAGACCGAATAGTAGTTCTTTATAAACGGCCGCGTCTATCCCTACGCCCTTGCGTGGGAGGTTAAGTAGCGCGATAGTCTAGAGGCTAACACGGGTACTATCCTTATCTACGCTATGCCCGCCCTTATCGTCCGCGACTAGGGCTACTAGCCGTATGGCAAAACCCATTAACCCCCGACCCCTATGCGACTCTCCGGGCGACTACGGGCTGATTTCTTTTATAGTATCCTCCCTAGACCCTTTGCCTCTATAGATAACTTCCCCTATGTCCCGCCCGTCGTTTACTTCACCGGCCTTATCGTTAGCCCCGGTCACTCCTTGCTGCGACAAGACCTTCTGTTAGGTCTCGACGCCGCCTAGCTTAAGTGCTGCGGCTTCGTCTAGCTTTCTACCTACACCACCAAAGCGACAAACAGCCTCGGCTTCCGCGACTTTCCACGATATACTCGCCACCTGTTATTCTGTGGCCACACCTGCCACCCTCCCTCCTCCAAGTCCTCCGCCTTCTGGGGCTGGATTTTCAGCCGCCAAGTCCCTTGCTTGACAAATTAACGGGTATTTAGAGTATTTTATTATTTGCAACGCTGCACATAACTACCCTAGCTATAACCGATTCAGTCTAAATCCAGGCAGTATCACCGTCGACGACATTGACTGTCGATGTGAACACATCAAAGAGCCATATTTCACCCGTACATAGCAGATGCTGAAACCAGCCGAGGGCTTCCTGCACCAGGCCGTGGTCCTCGAATTTCTCGATCCAGCGCCTTCCTAGTTCGCGCGCGTGTCGGCCGGCCGAGAAGGTCCTTGGCGGAATTTTCGGGTTCCACTCGAGCCCAGCCTTGGCCGTTGCGTCTTTAGTAAGTTCGAGACAGGTATCACACGGCGCGGGATAGTGGCCACGGTACTCCCAGGCGGCATATCGCGGCATCGTGAAGTGGAGATAGACCATAGCCGCGATGGAGTGCAGGCCGGACCGAGGCTCGTCTAGGACTCGCCTCAGCATCGCCTCAAGATAGATGTGGAACGGCGCCTTGTGGCCCAGCCCGTACATGGCCATGATGCCGTTTTCTGGGTAGCCAGCGGCTGCATCTGACCGCCAGTCTAGAATATCGTGGATGGCCATCATGACCTCGGGCGCCACCAACCCGGCGTCTATCTCGCAGCCGCCGAAGTTGTATTCACTATACGGGGTCGTGCAGCCTTGCACAGCGCGCCAGGCCATGGCTGCCGACGGTGACAGCTCAGCACTGGACCCCACGCCTTGAAGACATGTGCTGTCCATGAACACCCCCACAACCGCGGGACCGAAGTCAAACATGGTTCCCACCGCAAGCGCTATCATGCGGATACGGACCTCGTAGTCAGCCTCGGTGAAGTTGGCGTAATCGTCACAGATGGCCGGATGCGAGAGCGCGGCGGCTCGGACGGCCTTCTCTGGGGGAAGGAAGGCCGCCAACACAAATGAGCATGTAAGTGCTCCCGCACCGTAGCAACCAACAGCTAACGGGCTCGAGGGAGGCCAAAAGCCAGATGCAACCTCGATCTCCTTACAGTGGCGCATGAAGCTGGCCTTTTTGTCAACGTGAGCAATGCTCACCCGGCCTTCGAAGTGCTTGGCGAGGGTGATGCTGCCGGAGTGTGCGACATCGATGATAGGCTGCCCGTATCGCTCCAGCAACGCCTTGTTAAGGTTTGAACAGGACCGCGACCAGTATGCCTTGGCCCTTTCGCCGCTATCCTGGGGCGATAGGATGATGGCCCGGGCATAGGTCATAGCATCATCCCACTTGTGGTCTGGCACCGACTTCTGCCCGAACAGGCCCCAGAGGCCATTTAGGTACATTTCCTGGTACGCCTTGGACCACGTGAATATATTGAGCTCCTCTCCATTCTGGGTTTGATCATTGGAAACTTTTAGATCGTCACGCTTGAGCGACTGGGCCGTGACTGTCTTGTTCTGGATGGTGTCCAGCATGATGCAGGTTTGTGAGTTGGTGGATGAGGTTTAGGTTCTGTTATTTAGGTCAATGCTCACAGTGGCATTGCAAAGAGATAGAGCGTGCTATAAGAAATTAAAATCCTCGGGTTTTTTCCGAGGAAAGTTGGTCATTTATATAGAAGACCTGACGCCGTGTACATGTACGATTCCATGCGGAGTCGGGCCTTGTTAGTAGTCTTTAGGGAAATTTGAACTCTTTGGTTGCATGCCGGCTATATAGGTATACTCTAAGTAGCTCTAGCCTTCTTCGTACAACTTGTAGGTTTTATTTTCCTCATAGTCGTGCAACTCGGCACGTTCGTCCTCCTGCGACCAGGAAGGTAATTCGGCTTTGGAATCACAGGAATTCCAAAGGCAAGCCGCAGACTCGGTTTCGCGTTGCTCAGACTATGTGTCTACCTATTGGCACATGCAGCCTCAATATCAGATCGGCTGAACTGGACACCTCGACTCTCGCAGTCCCTTGCCTGCTAAATTTTAATACTCTCTAATACTTTTACATATCTCTAGTTGTTGCTTAACACTAACAGGGAAATCTAGTCACATCGCATTTAAGATATCTCTATTCGTATAGTTCGACGAGCTAACTAATCTCCCTAGATCCCCACTAGTTATTCGGTTCTATTAATAGTTAGTATAAATTACAAGGGAAGGAATAATGTAAAATAATCTATATAAATTAAGTAATAGGAATATATAAGAACCCTCTCGTCTAGCGATATAGGATACCTTCTATTACAGAATGCTCTGCAACTAGAACCAGCAGGGCATTTCAGCGCTTTCCCCGCGCTATTACCGTATTAATCTGGGGGTCGGGTGGTCTAGTGGTAAGACCGCCCGGTGGCAGGCTAACCCAATAAGGTCTTACTAGACGGGGCACCTAGTAATTCCGAGACGGGAAGAGCGCGGGTTTAAACCCCGTGGTCCCCATCATACCACATATCACGCGGAAGGACTCAAAAAATTAAGTATAGGAGTTCTAAAGAGTCTCTAGGCTTTTAGCCTGCTAACGCAGTATGTTTTCCTAGAGAGGCGTATATGGACGAGGGTAAGGGGTTACTCTTAGTAGGATATTACGGAATAAGGATTCGGAAGGTATAGGGCCGGAGTGGAAAGACTAGAAGGGTACGGATTCTTACTCTAAGGTATTCTTTCTCATACTATGCGTTAGTAAATGCGCCTTCGGTCAGTGCTCGGATAAGGTTGATGTACTTAGAATAGCAGAGGACCCGGTTCTATTATAGCCCTAGGCTCCATATAGACAATAAACTTGACTACACACCGTATAATCTACGGGAAATCCTATAATAACTAAGTGGGGTATTTCCTAGCGCTTTCCCTACGTTATTACCGTATAATCTACGGGAAATTACCCTTATTACTTTTTATTCATCTAGGCCTTCGCTTGCGTCTGTCCGATATATACTAACAAGTGTCGGTCGTGCGGCGTAAGGTGAGACTTCCAGCTTCCCAGGCTCGAGACGTTGATACGAGGCGCTGCCGTCTATACATAGCCATCGGCATGAAATTGGATGCGACGCATCGACTACAAACGAACATGGACTGACACTGAGCCAATCAAATCGTGAAATGTAACCCCCGGTCATCTTGGCTTCTCGGAACGGACCTCATTCCAGGGTCTGCGTTTTTACGTTCTCAAACACAAGTGAGGCAACCTATTGGGGGTTGCGCAAAAAGAGCCTTGAGGAACGAAAGTTTGAGGGTTGGAGTTTGCATGTAACATTAATAATGAGAAATGTGAATAAGGGTTGAATGGGAGGAAAAGAGGTGTCTCACGGAGGAAGAGCAAAGTTGTCACATAGTGACATAGATCAGGGACCTTGTGAGGGACAAAGCCGTGCGAGATGGAAACGATGCAGGAAATGCAATTACAGATGCGAAAAAGCGGCAAGAGGGAAGTATATACCTAATGGAGCGACGGGTCGCAGCGCTTGCTTGCAAGTCAAGATAACCGTCGGAGTGAAGCGATGCGATAGGTGCTACGCAGTGGCCTACTGCGGTGAGGAACACCAGAAGGCGGACCAGACAACCCATGGCGTTCATGACGTCGTCAGTAGGAGCTAAGGACTGGGGGTGACCACAGCTTGCGAAAGGGAATCCTCAGAGATCAATGAATTGAATGATTGGCCCCCATCCTTCACTCTCTGTTTAGTTGTGTGTGTGCGCCTTACACAGCCGACCGGGGCACCCAACCTGCTGTGCTGAACCAGAGTCGTCAGTTTCTGATGAGGGTGGCGAATCGGATATTTTCCGAGAGACAGCTCTCGGCCGTGGAGGTATGTTACCACATGCTCGGCTACTAGACGGACTTCACCAACGTCCCGCACTGGTCCTTCCTGAACCTGACCGCACTATACTGGTCGATCTTTCGGAAATGGAAACACCTCCGCCGCTAGGCTAGCGAGGAAACGGAGGGGCTAGAGCTACTAGAGACTGTGTAGCTTAGGGAAGGCGGTCGGACCCTGTTGTGCTTGGATGCTTACGCCTATATAGGCTATGTGCTAAGAAATATATGCCTATACGACTATATGACTATAGTTACCCTAGTCCGTAAACGTGGCCGGGGCGAGGACGAGAGCTATATCTCCCTCGAGGGGCCTTCTCTAGGCTGCTGTGAGTGGTTTTAGAAGCTCCGCCGACCTTACGGGTACGCCGTGCCGATCTTCTAAGGTTTTATTAGCGACGACTACCGGGACGAGTACCCGGTATATTTTAAATAGTACGCTGCTCGTCCGTACTAGTAAATCCGACGCTCCTCTCTTATATACCGAGTAGAAACTCTATTCTCTATTTAGCCCTATTTATGCCTTAGGAGCGCTTCCTTCCTACTACGTAGGGCGATATTACCGATATATAGCTCGGATACGAAGCCTCCTTCTGTCGTAGGCTGCGTTTTTACGTCTCGAATATCTCTCTCCTAAGTAAGTCCGCCGAGGACGCGCGTAAAGACGTAAGGCTCTAGGCTAGCCGATTAGAAGGCGACGATACTGTCGATATAGACTTTCCTCTTGATGAGGACGACGACGGCGAAGAGTGTATAATAGTCGCTGAGTATTATTAGAACTTCGCGGCTTTGCTCTATACTCTGTATAATGCCGTGAGAGATTCCGACGCTACGAGGGGCTCTCTAGTCTTGGCGAAATTTATCCGGGACCTGCGTGAAGAGACTTTGGCATCGGAGGATAAGGTATTTATGTAATGTCCCGAGGGCTTCTATTAGCAGATCCGCCGCGCTTAGGACGCTCCCCTGTGCCACTCTTAGACTCTTCCGTAGAGGATGTCTAAGACGCCGCGAAGGCCTAGGAGCTGCTGTATCTCTAGATGCTGGACGAGATCGAGGCTGGTCTATAGGGTAGCCCTTATTACGCGCCTAACGCCGATATAGACGATGTGCTTGCCTGCTACTATGATGCTGAGCTTCCGCTGCCGCATTGAAGTCAAGGCATAGCTATTATAGCTATGTATGGTCCTCGAATGCTTGTTAATGTAAATATGGCAACTAGCTTTACGGAATTAGGCTACCTAGCCGCCTTAGAGTATACCCCGAACCCTCTGTAGACAAGGGCTCTTTAACTAGTGTGTAGGTTCTTGGATATATACTCCGCAGATCCCGATTCGGCGTGTTAGCATCTCTAGTATACCGGAGGCCCGGGCGGCACGGGCAAATCTAGGGTCGTCGAGGCCCTGAAATGGGTCTTTCTCGCAAGGGGACAGCCACATCTCCTCTAGATCACGGGAACCTCGGGGAGCGCAGCGGCATAGATCGGTAGCACGACCACTGCTCCAAGGAAAAGGACCTCAAGCTCGATTCTTGTATGTCATATATTCAATGATAAAAACGCGGCTAGCCCCTTCGGTGACAGCAAGACTGGGTAGAACTCGGGAAAATCTGGAATTTCCTGAAGTCGTTTGCTGATGCGACTAAAGCGACAGAAGGTCATGCGCATTTCATAGCGTATGGGTCCAATCCCAATCCTCCTCCTGTTCCTCTCGAAAGCCTCCCTAGGCAGAGGCTTTGTCCTCCCATCTGCTAGCATATTCTCCCCTGGAACCCAGTAGACTTGGATTCTCCCTTCCTTGACCTCATCAACGACGTGATGAAATGCTATATCAACATGCTTGATTTTCGACGTGTTCGATACTCCTCGGGTCAGCTGTACAGCTCCCTTATTATCTCCAAGCAGTAGTGGCACTGTTTGCTCCCCCTTTCCTTCCAGTTCTGCAAGTAGTCGACGTCCCCAGAGGGCAGCTTTTGTGGCCTCCCCCATCCCAACATACTCTGCTTCTGTCGTAGATCTTGCCACTGATTTCATCTTCTTGCTATACGTCATGACGGCGCCTCCGTAGACCATAAAGACGAACCCCAGGATACTCTTCCGGTCCCTTGGATCAGTAGCGTAGTCGGTATCAGAGAACGCTTCCCCATCTTGTAGGCCTGCAGAGCCGACGTGCCCTTCGATGTTGTGATCAATGGCATAGTAGTCGATATCGCTGCCTTCGACTCCTTGTGCGTGCTCATTATTTCCGCCATATGTGATACCGTGGTGAATAGTCCTGCCGACATAACCCAATATTCGTAGCAAAGCGCGTTTGGACCCCTTTGAGGGCTCGTTTGCATGCTTGGCCGAGAATATTGGCACCGATTTGGGTCGCTACGGCCCCTGCATGTTGTGACCTCGGCACAAGCCACGAATAAGTCGACCATGCTTCAAGTATGACGTTTGCGAACATCCGAGCGAAGCCCATTGTGGTTCCCTTGACCGCCAAAAGCGAGGGCGACGAGACAAGTGACCGGTCCTGCATCCCGGAAACTCGTATCCATCAGTCCATCCAGCTTCCGCTAAGGAATCAGCGGACTATGGGCAGTTTACGAGGTCGTGTTTTTTGTGGGGAAGACCACAGATATGCTCCCCTTATGGACCTGCGGCGCCGCAGAACCGGAGCACATTGCTCTCCTGAGCCGAGCCCCGGGGCCGAATGCCACGCCGAGGCCGTTCGGTTATCGTATACGAAGTATCGTCCAGTGACCAGACAAAATGCGGAGTGTCAGTAACGATGTAAGAGTTGAGGTAGCACAGACTTGACTTTCGCGAACCTCGTTTATCCAAAGCGATGCGACTTATCATGTTGACTGTAACAATGTGCGTCATGTGCGCTCACAATATTGAATGCCTTTACTTACGGTACTATCGAGTCTTTGAACGATTTTCGTCGAGTTCTGCTACCAATAAACTGATAGGTAGGTGTGTTTGTCAATGAGGCAAAGAACGAGATGGCAAAGATTCTTTAGACGAGCGCAGATACAATGCAGAGATACGAGGACTCAGGTTATGACCAGGTGATAGTCCGTGCAACTGCATCTCAAAATAGATTATTGGCCGTTGGTGCAGATTCGAGTTGCTTTGCATTGTTCGATTTGAAGGATACGAGGAATGCAACTATACCTTTGAACTATCCTTGTAATTCCCAATCAACTCATTCTCAATTAACGCATCGTGTCCGAACCAAGCCGTACTCAAGGCTCTAACGAACAAATTGACATTAGGAAAACCTTATTCGATCGACTTGATTGTTTAGCTTTTGACCCTGTTTCTGAAATCAGAGCAAAGGCATGCCCTGACGAGGTCGCAAGTGAAAGCGAGCCCCTCGCGCAGCTTCCCATAGCTCTTGAGCATGTGACCAGCCAAAGCTTATCCAAGACGTTGGTCTCGATGTCTCTACTTCAAGAGAGGTCGGCGGATAGCATCGAGGTGGCCGACGTGTATGATGCTCCGCAGCTGGAGATCCAACGTTAAGAAGGCCAAGTTTGTTGGCCACCCGTAGCTGACCAGCTTGACGCGTTGAATGTATGCTCTATCGAGCGCATTGAGCCCCATTGCGACATATTTACTTTACCCAATATGCTCGCGCCCCGCCTTGCGCAGCATGGATACGACAGTGCTATCATCGGGAAGCGTGGCATGGAGCAATACGTGCGATCCGGCTGCCGTGTGCATTTTGTTGTTGGTTCCAATGGACATAGGTAGATCGTGCAGTGGGAGACCAATGGCGTCCCCTTTGGCTCGCTCCCGATCCTTTTCGGCCGCGATCGATAACGCATCTGGATCGATTTGAGTAACGGCTCCAAGAGCTGGCTTGACCTCATTGATGCGCGCAATGTAGGCCTCGACGAGATCCAAGCTTGTAAATCTGCCTTGATTGAGCCCTCGGCGCAAATTGAACAGCGCAGCATTTAGTAGTGTTGCGATTGAACTTGCTTCTATTCTATTCTGTCTGACAGCTCTCAACATACATATATACATAGTGGCACGTCCGTGCCACTATCCAGTGACTCACCACTTGTAAGTGCTGCCTAAACATGTCTTGGCCCATGTCTCATATCAAGTCAACATCAACGTCGCTCCCGCAGCCAAGAAGGATCCGTGCACCGCAACATCCCCATCGCCATCTCTCATGTGCCCTTGTTCCCTGTCAATAAGACCAAGTTGCATATTGATAGCATGTGCGAGCTGTTCTGTGCGCGCAGCAGAGTCCAGACTTTATAGCGCCGAGTGCCGCTGTTCCTATTCGACCTTCAGTTCCATGGCTCCGGGCGCATTCGCAGACTTTATCGAAGTCATTGTCCAATCATGTCTTGCCGTAGTCGCCTCGGCCCTGGAGGAAAAAAGACGGCACGTCGATTGACCGGGATCAGCGTTGAAGAGCCAATAACGGTCACACACTCCGGGGCCAAGCGGCCGGACGCTGCCATGCTGAAATGCGGACGTCGAGGCGACCAAGACTGCGCCCCCCCAATGGCTTGATATAGACTTTATCACCACGTAACCGATATTGACTGAGGCGAGCCAACATCCACCCCTCCCTTCGGCCGCTAGTCGCAAGGTAACGCAAGTCCGGTTGAGTGGAAGTCGAGATGGAAGCACTAGGAACTGGGCATTACGTACGTATCAAAGACCCTGACGTTGCATTCGTTCTCTGCACAAGGGAACCGAAGCGGTTCCCGAACATGAGACGGTCGTCTTCCTCAGATGGGAGGGATCCAAGGCGGCGGGAATTGAACCCAACTTCAACTACATGTACCGACCAAAAGACGGCAGGGGCTCTGGTGTCTCATCTCGTCTTGGCTGGGGCACGGCAGGACAGATGTCACGGACAGCGATTGACGGCGTCGCCTACTTCTGCTTCACGCACAATGTCCTGTGCAAAGGGGGGACGCGAAGGGGTGTGACGTCGCCTCATGACTCGGGCCGCTGTCAGTCCTGACGCCCTCTCTTGCTCCTCCATTGCACGTCTCTCCGTCTCTCCACAGCGAGCAGCCAGCCATCTCCACACGCCCCGCCATTTTCTCTTTCTTTTTGGCCGCCTGAGGCGAGTCGTCCGCATCTCGGATTCGGGGTCGACAGAGTCCCACCTGTCATCCGGGCCTTTTGTCCGGGTTTCGCTCTGCCACAGTTTGCTCGCCCCGCCCTGACTCTTGGCCGTGACGGGCAAAAGACGGGTGCCGCTGACAGTTTGCTCGAGTGCCGATTTGGTCCACCAAACTCGAATATCCCCTCTTGATCCTTTTCTGAAGCCCTTGCGCTGTATCCGAGTTGCGCCGCGCACAAGACTTGTACCCGGCAGCGCAGTGTGCTAGTTGATGCCATGCGAAACAAGTGCGCGCGTAAAACATGAACGCTTCATGCCCACAACACCACGTCCATGCACAGCATTCAGCGCTCCCGCGTCAACCATGCCGCTAAGAATAAAGCATCCTGTCAAAAACCAGAGTCACGGGTGGGGTCGAGCCCTTGGAGCGAACAAGCTCAAGGAGAGAGGGAAAAAACGGAGCCGGCCGTTTCCGCTTCGTCTGGTGCCCGTTACATTTCATGCTCGGCGTCGCCGTCCCAGGAGGTTCGTTGACGTAGGCCTAGGTAGGTATCGGGGGGTGTGGTGCGAGATCTAGCGTTTTGGGAGGTGGAGAGGGCCAGAGGTGAAACGCGGGCGGCGACTCAGCAGCGGCCGATGTTGCGGCGTAGGCCACGAACTTGGAGAGGCCTCACTGCCAAGGGGAGAGGTAAAATAGTGGTGAGTTGGGGGGCCAAGAGGCCCCCGATCAAGGCCCTCGAGGTTACCCTCTTGGTTTCATCGGCCAATACGGTGCGCTAGTTCCGAAGGATTCCAGAAGACTACGATATCCGGCGCCACAACCAAGTAATCCAGGGCAGCAAATACGGTCACCAGCCGAAAAAGACGAATCACGTCAAACAAGGATTCCCAAGATCAAGTCAAGCGGGCGATTCGATTGGTATCTCGCTCCATGTACTCCTGGCTCCCCCTTGCCCCCCCCCTTTCCTTAGCCCATGCCAACGCCGTGCAAATGCTGAATTCCTGACCGTCGCTTATTCGGGCCCTTTGGATTTTATCCCCCCCCCTTCTTCCCGACGCAACGCCCTTGACCGTGTCCCCCCTGGCCTCCTCGCCGCCTCTGGCTGTAAAGAAACGAGGCGAGATACTCGAGAAGTGAAGAATTTTGGGGTAAAAAGAGAAAAGAATGAAGAAAAAAAGAGAAGAAACGGGGATTGGGGAAGAAAGAGTTATTTTGGAAACATGAGGCTGTATCGTGAAACGCGACAATTAATGCGATGCCCTGGCACTGCCAGAGTCAAAGCTGTGGCATCCCCGTTCGTGGCGCTTCATGTTGCTGCGCACGCTGAATGCCTTGCCGCAGCCGGCGTGCGGGCACTTGAAGGGCTTCTCGCCCGTGTGCGAGTGGCTGTGAATCCGGAGGCTGCTCGGCCGGCTGAAGGCCTTGTTGCACGTCTGGCAAATGTACCGGTCCTGGCTCTGCGGGTATCCGACGCCGTGGGAGGGCGTCAGGTAGTGGTGGTGCTGCCACGGGTTAGCCCCGGACGACGGCGCCACCATGACGGGGACGGACAGCGGCGGGAAGCTCTGCGGGAGCGGCTGCTGGTAGAAGAGGTTGGAGATTTGCGGGTGCGGCGTGGGTGCGGCCTGCAGCGGCGACTGAAAATAGCTGCCCACCGGGGGCTGAGCTGGAAAAGGGCTCGGCGAGTATGACTGCTGGCGCACCGGAGGTCCGGCCATGGGCGTCGTCGAGGGCCCCATGAGCGAGTGCCGACGAAAGTCCGTCTCGAGCGGCGGCGTCGTCTCGTAGAAGCGGCCTTGAGCGCCCGAGAGTATGCTCACGGACTTGTTCATGGGCGAGCTGTAGGCATCGAAGGCGGCATCGGTGCCCATCGGAGGGGTCGGCGGCATCCCTTTTTGCGGCCACGGCTTGCCATAGCCCGTGTCTGGTCGGCTGTCTGTGGAGGAAAAAGGTGTGTCTTGTCGCACTTGGTGAGAAGTTGAGCCTGCAACTATGGCGAATTAGTCTCGAGGTCGAGCCGGTGCCGATGGTTAAATGGTGACAAGACATACCTTCGGCGCGAGTTTCCATCTGGGGAGCAGGGGATGCTTCGGTTGTCGGCGTTCCAGCGTCGACCATGCCCAGTAGCTTGGAGATGGAGGGAAGAGAGCACCTCGAATCTTCCATGGGAGGTGATGGAGGAGGTTGGGGGACTTGGCGGAAAAAGTCACTCTGCGGCGAGACGAACTGAGTCGATAGTAATGACGCGGCCATGTTGACTTTGGCCCGAATTGCGTCGATACTGGTGCTCTAGGGTCTGGAACCTCTAGCAGACTCGTCCCTTTTGTGATGTGATTACACAGCCGGCTTCGAGGCCAAGGCCAATAGAGTGACTTGAGAACCAAAGAGCCGACTGGGAAGCAACGAGTATGAGCTGGGACGGTCGAGCAAGAAGCGTTTGGCAGACGGAATTATTAGTGATGGTACTGATGGGAGGGATTTGCCGGGATGGAGATGGGTTGAAAGGTGCTCGGGATATGAGATGGAGACCACGACCCATGGGAAGGATGGGGGTCGACGGCGTATAAGTATGGCCACATGACAGGGTGGAGGCAGAACATCAGATCTGGAAGGATATCGCAGATGGTGATGATCCCTGGCCCGTTAGCCTTGGCCCCGGCACGTCTGTCACAAAACCCGGCAGTGGGCCTGACAAGTCTTGGGTGTCTTTGCCCGTATTCTGTTCCAAGTGCAACGCTGCCTGCGAAACCTGGGATGAAGAAACGGCTCAGACGACGGGCGAAACTCGTCGGGGCAGACGGAGAGGGCGTGTCTCTCGACGGCGTGTGGAGCTTGCTAGCTATTGTTCCAACGGGTCCCAGCTAACTTACAGCATGGTGATGAGTTTTGCTTGGGTGTGGGGGGTGTGTGTGTGTGCCTGGCGTGGCCATGATCAGGGATGACGCTGCGAAGTTCTCCCTGTACGGAATGTTCCCACCGGCTGGAGTAGGCATCCGCCCATGTAGGTACCGAACAGACAGTCGCCGAAAGGACAACCCCTGCACTTTGGGGACCAAGGGGAGGGAGCTTCTGTGGTTTGCGGGTGTCTGTAGACGGGAGCCATGACTTGCGGGCGTGTCTGTACCCTGTGGCAGCGTCTGCGGCCAAAGAGTACTTTCGACTCGCGCTGAACTGCCATCATGAGGTCGGAGGCCAAGCGGATGGCCGGAAAGAGATCCACCAGACGCCTCGGGAAGGGGCGTCCACGATGCCCACGAGGGGTGTCGGCACAGTACCTACTGTGGGAACTGTGATGCGGCACCCTACACGACTTGTCAGTTGGAATCGTGTCGTGGTCAAACGGTCGGGTCGACGACCTTGCGCCGCGCCAGGCTTGGTGAGTGGACCGGTAAGTTAATACCCACCCATCCTTGTCCTGTGTTGCTCTCTGCCGCCGCGCCCCAGCATCGGCCTGGTCTGCCGCGATCCTTCGGTTTGTCTTCTAGCATTCATCAATGGCTGCATGCGCCCATCGCTGCCGGACGTGAAGCCGCGGCCGCCATCCCGTAGGGCTTCTGTGCCACAAGTCTCCAGGGAGCTGCATCGAGCCCTCGTCCGGCAGTCAGTCTGGGCTCGTACTCGTTCGGTCTTCTGCCGCCAGGGGCTTCAGTGACACAATGACACGGGACGGACAATCGTGTAGCGTCCCAAGCAACCTCGGGACTCCAATCTTCAGATTGTCCGTCATTGTAGCACGGAAGAGTAGATCCCGTCCGCGTTCTTGGAGCTGGTACCGGAGGAAGTGGGACGGCCGTTGGCCTCGACCAACTCAGTCAGTCTCGCCGTAGACCGATGACAGTCCTTTGTAAATGGGTACCGTAGGGGTCGTGGATAGAGGCCCAGTGCGACCGGATGTCGGGCTGATCCCATGCCGGCCCCTGGCCACAGGCGGCTCAGAAGGGGGCGTGTGCGTAGGGCTCTTGCGCTTGCGCTGTAAGTACTGTACATGCGCCGACGCAGACAGACAGCTGGCAGCCTTGTGAGGCCTCGTCTCTTCTTGGCACCGGTTCTCCGAACCCCGGCATGGAGGATGCTACGCTGTCGTTGCTCCGCCGTCACGCCGTACACACATGTCCACTAGGATTCAGCCGGCCTGGTCGACGCGTGCTGACAACAAGTGTTTCGAGTCGTCTGGTACTCGGGACCGTGATGTGCGGCTCACTTTCACCGATCGATCCCTGATCGAACCGGTGCGTGATCCCAACCAACTTTGGTCAGGCTTACCAATGGCCGGGCTATCAAGACAAGGTCCCTCCATCTTCGTCTCATGGCTAGCCAAGTCTTCGGAGAATCCCTGACGAGTCGCGCTCTCGGCCAAAGTAAATCAGCCTTGCGTACAATTGAGGGTTGAGAGGAGCTGGCACATCTGCTTCAACCGTCATAGGTGATTCCCTCTCGGGCCGTAGTTGAAGCAGCCCGTCATGAGTAGCTCCAACAATGCAGCTCTCCCCGGAAAGTGCCACAAGTGAGACTCTGTCGAGACGCACGTCAAATAGGCGACTGAGTTATGGGTCGAAGACATGTAATTCTAGACATGAAAGGAGGAGTGCCTCAAGTCCCCTGTGTGTATTTTCTGAACGTAGGAGAGGTGAGGCGTCCGTCTGATCAGCCTCAAGGCCCATGTACAGATCGACGTCATGAACTGAGGATGTGAGGATAATCCTCGAACCAGCGAACCGCGTCGTAGACTCCATGGCTGTAGGGGTTTCGATGAGTTCCTTTCAATGGAAAATGGCCAAGGATCTCCGGATATTCATACGTATGCAACGCCTTTGTTACAGGTTGGAACATGACCAATATCGCGCCAGGTCCCCCGGATTCTTGCTGCGAGTTGGCTTGGCGAGTTGGCCAGTGCGTATGGCTCTGGACAAGGGCTGTAAATGAGCACGCGTGATTCCCATCTGCCTTGTACGGGCTAGACATGTGCAGCTGTATTCGTACTCCGTGCGCGAAAGTTGCGGCAACGTCGACCTAGATTTTGCCCAAACGTCGATCGAGCTTTGCATGCCGCAAACCATGCCCAGTGGACTTGTCGCTGTAGATGGAAACTCCAAACTTGTGTGATATCACATCGCGTGGCTATCGGAGGCTCAAGTAACGCTGATCAGTAATACTTCTTCTCGCTTTAATCACGGATAGTCTAATCTTGAGGCTGTCCTTGCCGTATAATTCGTGATTGTACCTGTTAGCGATGCAGATGAGACCGTCGGCTTTAAGAGATCGAGTCGTCTGCAGGTCGATGCCTGTATGATGTACTTCCGTCACAGCGCACTCCTGCAGGATGCATGAGAATGCTTGCCGACAGTGGTCGGTGCGAGCGGACCTGGACAGCGGACAC
The DNA here is from genome assembly GCA_000956045.1 of Hirsutella minnesotensis 3608. Taxonomy (NCBI): domain Eukaryota; kingdom Fungi; phylum Ascomycota; class Sordariomycetes; order Hypocreales; family Ophiocordycipitaceae; genus Hirsutella; species Hirsutella minnesotensis. The sequence continues at coordinate 354,216 of KQ030519.1, read as the reverse complement.
GGCCCAGGCTACGAAGTACGTTGCACTGCATTTGGAACCACTTCGTGATGCTGATGCGAATCACATCGTCGCCACCATATTGCCTTGCCGGCTCTTGGTCGTCTAGAAGCAGTCATCGGCAAGCTTGCAAGCAGGAAACGCGCAAGACGCCAGGGACGGTTGTCTGGCGCCGTTACCAACACGCGCCTATTTCCTCATGCGTGGATTCTTTATTTTATGACCCATTGACCATGGCACACAAGGCACCGCAGTGTGACCAGAGTGCCTAGAAATGATGGGGCAAAGGATCATCGGCACCTTTGCTTTCATGATTGCGGCGATACAAGGGAGCTGTAGCTTACAGTGGTCGTCCGCAGAGCCCGGCAGTCGCCGTACCGTTAATGTGATGACTTGCCTGGGTTCTTGATTGCCCAAGACGCCATTCACCACCATGCTTTCGCGGATGGTGCTCCAAAGGATCGGTGCGAGTATCAGGTGCATCGGTTCGAGCCAGGAGTCAATAGAGGAATGGCAAGGTGCAGGTGGATGAAATCTAGCGCCGGGTCAACTTCCAGAATCGTCGTCGAGGCTGAGGCTAATGTGAAGAGCATGGCATTGATCCCGCCTTAGTTGGTAGGCAGCAGGCAGCCTGGGGCTTCCGTGGGGGTGCTTGGTGGAAAGAGGAATCACCGTGGGATTCATGGCCTGTCGGTGGGCCAAGGTTTGGGTGAAGATCCGCTGATCATTTGGCCGACAAGGCTGAAGTAAGTATGCAAGATGCGAGGCTTCTTTGGCGCAGCAGATGCATCTGGCGATGGGCATGGAACCCAGGGGACGTCTGGCCTTCATTTCCAGGCCGTCTTGGCCTGAGTGGTGAGGCATCAGGACCCGTGATCTTAGGCAGGCACGGGTGGCTTGAACTTCGGGCAGGAGCTCAGTGCGGATATCGCCGTTGAACTGGAGCATGGGACGCAAGTTACTGTACTTCCCAAGTTCCGACTTCCCACCCGATTGACACTCTGCGTCTCTGCCCGCTTGTCTGGCCACTGGCTGGCAAAAAGTGGCCAGCGAGCAAACGCTCATGTCGATTCTTCACCCAACCATCCCTTTGACGAGCAAATTTCCCATTCGAGATGGAATCATGGGATGCTGGGTCGGGACCGTGTCCATGTCGCTTGGCAGCAACGCCTCCTTCGAGATTGAAGCACAAGGTGCCAAATGGGATGCTTCAGGTGCAGCTACGCCACGCACATGCATCGGGCAAACGGCAAAGAACATGGTGGCACAATTCCGCCCGCAGCAGCTTGAGATTACAGGGGAATCGTGCTGCTCCAGGCCTCCAAGACAGAGGAAGCGACTGGTCAGTCTGCCGTACATGTCCTCCTACCGGTATCGTGACGCAAGTTGATCGATTCTGATCCAGCAGCCCTACCCAATCCGCTCCGTTTAGAATGGATATCCCCCTTTGCTGCGCTCGTGCCGCCGGATGCATGCCCTGGTGGGCTTGCTGTACCGCGGGCCTTGCGCAGAGGATTCGGCGTACCAGGATCCAGGATAGTGGAGGGAGAGCACCATTCGTCCGACCTCACGCCTTGTGCATTGCGGCAGCTCTGGCTAATGCAGTCACAACGAGACTAGGACCGATGGCGAGGCGAATCTTCCAATACTTTGACGAATATTGCAGTCGCCCAAAAACAGCAACGCCGCCAGCTGACTGAGCATCAGAGCTTGATCGGGGTTGAAGCTCCACTCACGGCCTAGGAAATTTCCCCAGTCAACCACTGCTTTTTGGCAACTTGCCCTGTGCTCCGGGCGGCGTCAGCCACCACGACGCGCCGGCTCCTACCCGCCTGAGCCGTGCCGCTCGGCCTGGGTGGCTGGTCCGCCGTTGCGGTGTCCCTGGCTCTCCGCCGCTGCAGCTTCCAGCATGTGTTCTGCCTTCGGAAGCATCTTCCGCTCCCCTGCGCGGCCGACACGGGCGGGACAAGCAGGAAACCAAATGTCCGTGCCATTGCCGGCCAAGACCGACGTGCTTCCGGCTGGAGCTAGGAAGCTGGTTGGTTGAAAAGGAACAGGAGCACGGCAAACGGCCAAGAAATGACGAAGGAGCTCTGTGGCTTTCTCGGTTCGCTTCAGCGATCCAACATACGGTAGCACATTGGACCAAGGCGACGATCTCCTCGGGAGCCATCCGCCACCCTGGCTCGCCCACGCGACGTGTGGGGTATCAACGCAGCGGCCGTGTTGTCGACATGGATGCGTACGCAAACGAGTGAACGACCGCTTTGCCATTCGGCGCCATTGCTCTCGAGGGAGCCGGGGAGACGCATACATCCACTGGTTACGTGTCATTGCCACGTTCGACTCGACTTTGTCAATGTCCCGTGGCACGGCGTGATGCGATATGGTCCTTGTATAAAGCACAGCAGTCTGAGCTCCCAAGACTCAAGAGTGTCACGTAACCGTCCAGATGGCGAGCCACACTGCTTGTCAATCGGCCGTCGCACCTATGCAGGTGCATTTATGGTAACCTAGAAGTTATCCGTCCAGTTTCGGACCCGCGCCTGGCAGCATCCGCCAGATATGGAAGACTTTTGCCCACCTCGTTCTGACCCGTTCTCGCGTTTGAACATTCGTTGACCAACCATGGATGCTATAGTCCGACCCCCGCCGCCGAGAACCATGAGAGGCACCCGCTCGGGCGATCGCGGCCGCGAAGCCCTTGCTCGCCTGTGGCTATTGGACGCTACCCCACGGACCGCCCTGCAGCTGTCTTATCTGGTTGTCTGGTCCGTCCGACTGCTGGGAACTTTTGGAAACATTTTCAGGCTTGCCATGGTGGTGTAACCCTAGAGAAACTTGTCCCCCAATTTGCTGCAGGTGTGACCTGGAGATCGACGTTGCAGGCATGCGTGGCGATCACTCCGCAGGCCAGCCCTGTCTGCCAGCTGCTCCTGATTACGCCGTGATCATCACATATTCATGGCTCGTTGATATATGGCGCACACCACGGGAGACAAGACGCGGATCATTGGAGAAGGCACAGTGGAACTCACCTCCGTCGCATCGAGCAACTGTTGTCCGTCGCTTATCAAGAGCTAAGATTCAATGTCCCATGGATACCTGAAAATGCTCCTGCATCCCCAACATAGCACGTGCTCGGCAAATTGAGGCTCAATGCGGTTGTTGATACTCCGTGTCGCAGTGACCAGCTGTCAGAGAAGAAACAAGGACTCTGCGACTTTGGCAAGTACACGCCATGGAGTATTGTGATCTGATTAAAGATACGATAGCTGAGTGAACACGACGTAAGAAATCAACAGTCGGCGTTTGCACAAACAAGACTCAATGCCTGCCTTGTGCACCAGAATCCCCGTGCAGTATGAAAACTCGTTATAAGCAGAAAGCACATGATTAAGCATTCAAAACCTCACAGAGAATCTACGCCTTGCCGTTTTGCTTCCTCGTGAATTGTCGGTACCGCAGCATATATTAATTCATAGTGCTGACGCCATGACTGATAAGCGCACATAGAAAACAAGATTACGCTGGCAACGTGCCATGATGATGAGAAGAACCATCTCGTCCGCCCATATATGAAATAAAAGAGAAAAGGACAAGATGTCAATTTGCTGGAGGTGAGATATCTGGTCCCGTGAGCTTATAGTCACCGCCTTGTCTGGCCAGGCTACGCTCCCACGCAGACGAGGTTTTATCCAACAAAAAACATACGGAAGACTCTCTGCTGCTTCTGCTTGATGGGCTTCCGGCCTGATGGGCTTCCGGCATGATAGTTGGGTGATTCGTGGCATCATGCGGTTGGAGGACAATGATTCGCGACCCCTGTCATCACATTGCATTGAACGATTACCCAGCAACACCATACCAGCGTCGCGGTAAGCAGATGAGCGACATGGCAGTGTGATATGGCCAATCGTATCTCTTTACAGAACCATTGCCATTGCAAAATGACGGCAGAAAGGGCGCCTTGCAAAGTCGCAGACATCGTCACATGGGATGCCGGCCCGGCTTTCGGGCAGATGAGACTGCGCTGCGCGGCTTCGCATTTTGTGATTAGCAGAAGAGCCGCATGGGCGCTTGTTGTTTTTATCGGAGAAATGACCCGCAATTAATCGTTTGTTTGGACAGCAGGATGCTTGCGGAGCCGATTGAGACTGGCGTTTTATATGTCGAGTCTCGACAGCATGAGATGACAAGTGAATTCACGACTTGCAGTACCCAACCATGTAGGTTCAAGCATGATCCGGATCAAATGCCCGAGGAGCTGAATCGAGATGCCACATACGGGAGAGCATATGCCACTTGATGATGTCTCGAACAAGAGAGATTGCCAGTTTCCACAGAGGCTTTCACCAACTCACGGACGTGCGGCCTACAGTCAATATGAATCAATGTTTAGGCGTCGAGAAGAAGAATGCCGGTACCAGCTGGGCAGAATCGCTTGCCGTGACGAGTTGCGAGCGCGCGTATCTTGCTCGACGACGAGCAATCGGCGTTTTGCAGGTCGATTAGTATTGAAGTGTCGGTTCAGAGAATGCCGGAACCACGTAAAATCAGCGAATGCAAGCGCACGTGCCGCTGTACAGCTAAAAGGTGAGACATGCATGAGACTGCTGACCGTACTGAAGACTTCTAGCCATATTCTAGAATACCGTGAGAGTCGAAGCCAAGGTGTCGGTACAAGGAGTTGAATCACCTGGGGCGAGACCGAGAAGCTTTGCTCAAATTGTCGCTTATTCGATAAGGACACAAGGGCATCCGATGGCGTGTACTGCGGAAAAGGCTCCCCAGAAGACCCTGCGCAGTTTCAACAGAAATTAACGTTAGCGGCCCAAGTCAGGTGCTCCGAGCACGAAACAGAAACGCCGGGTCGGGTCAACAAGCATCAAGCTGATAGCATTGGAACATGGCCTTCATTGATATGACTGGCGTGCCAACCATTGAGGTGCCTCTTGGCGATCTGGCAGCTGACTTCTTTCCGGAGATTATGTCCTATCAACTGTCGATGGAGACGGGGGTGCTGGACAAGGTCCGTGCTGCCGAGATGGAGAAAGACATTATGCAAAAAATCGAAGCACGCGCTACGATGTAGGTTCGAAGGATTTTTGAGAAGCGGCCAAGGGGAAAACCGAACCAGTGTTTGACCATTATCTCAGGGAGATGAATGGCAGTGATGCCAAGGCCAAGACGGCGAAGATGATGTGTCGTTGAAGACTAGCATCAAACCAGCGGCAAGGCAGCCGGATGTCGGGCGAGAACAGAGCATACTGGCCGCCGCAAAGCCTAGACCTCTGGCCGGCTTCAGGGGGTGGGCTGCCGACCCTTGCGCGGCGCTGATCGACCTATCGCCCGCGTCCGGGTTGGTTCCACTTCACAGCACCAAGCCCGACCACTGGACCTGACCCCACTGGAGCCTTCTGGCAGTCGACCTCCAGGGCTAGAGTCCAGCCCTTGATGGGCGCCCTAGAGGCGGAGATCCGGGGCGTCTCAGCCCGAGAGCCCCCCTAGCGGCTTGAGAAGAGGGACATTGGCGACAGGTAGCGGAAGGGGACACCACTGCGTGTCAAAGCCGCAATGCCAAGGCTGCAGGGTACCTGGGAGGGGTGTACACATTCCAAGGGAAGCACTTGGAATCACGTCAGGGCCCCAGTTTCCCCAGTTTGAGGACGGCGGATAGACTCCCGCTCGTGGGGATTTGATGAATTACGAGAAGAGGGGAAGAATAGGGGACCTGAGCTGGAATTTTCCAATGACCTGGCATAATAACGCGTCGTGAACAAGGAACGACATTGATAGGAAAACCGAGCAAAGTCAAGATTCGAATCGGCCGTCGACGTCGTTCCCTTTGGTTCCTTTTCCGCCCCAGCTCAACTTATTACGAAGGGAAGGAAGGAGAGAGGAGGGGCTGAACTCTCCTCAACACAGCCGTTTCATCGTGTCCAATAGAAAAGTCCCGACGCTTGATGCCGCTCTGCCCACTTCCGCCGAGTTAAGAACCGCCGCCTCCCGGGCCACGAGCTCCGTCGACTTCGAATTATTGCTCGAGGCCCTGCCGTCTTCTCGAACCGACGTCGCCCGTCCCGTCTCCGTGGAGCCTGCAGGCGGTTATCAGGATTCATTTCGCTTTCGCTGCTCAACGTCGTCTCGGCGCCGTCGCTGCAAAAAGACGAAAAAACTAGCCCTGGAGCTTCCTTTGTTGGACCGCATCCCCAGGAACCGGCTCCCCGATCGTCCTAGTACCGTATCCCCCATGGGCATGGCCTCCGAGCCCGGCAAGACGGCCTCCAAGGCGTGCCACAACTGCAGGCGCCGGCGCCTCCGCTGCGACCGCTCGTATCCGCACTGCAACAAGTGCATCAACGCTGGCGCCGAATGCTTGGGCTACGGCAAGCTGTTCCGATGGATCGGCGCCGTTGCCAGCCGCGGTAAGCTCGCTGGCCGGACGTCGTACGCGCCGGGCAGGGACGACGACGACACTGCTGCCGCCGTCAGAGATCCCGAATCCAACCAAACCGCCACCAAGTTGGCCATGAAGCGGCATGCTCTGTCGACTTCGTTACAAGGGGCTCTGGCTCGCCAGCATGGCCGATACGCTTGCCCGCAACTCCTCTCTCCAGGGGACAGTCCCGTTGTGTCGTGGTGTTTGGTCGACCCCGTCTTCCAAGACGTCGACCCTGCGCATCGGTATTATCTCAACTACTGCAAGTCAACGTCCATGTCTACGCCCTGTAACAACTGACAAGCTAATAACCCGTAGTCACACAACGGCTATGCAGCGATTTCTTTCCTCAAGACTCGACTAGAATGAACCCCTTCTTAAACCTCTTGCCCATGAGCCAAACCCATCCCTTATTACAGCATACCCTCGTCGCCGTCTCGGCAGCGCACATGTCCAACCTCATCAAGCCCCGTTTGTTACCGTCTGGTGAGCCCAGTGCCTTGGATACGCTGCCCGGGGCCGAGGCTTCCTCAAGAAGCGCCCAGCAGCACGCTCTCGCCGCCAAGCACAAGGCCCTCAACCTCATGCGCGACGCCGTCAAACACATGGACGAGTCAAGCGCCCACATCGTCCTCGCCGCCGTCGTCTTCTTCATCAACCTCGAGCTGATTGACTCTGGCAAGCACGGTTGGAAAGCCCATGTCAAAGCGGCCAGCCAGATCGCAGCTCTCTTGCCTCCAACGCTCCCTGGCGCTGAAGATATCCGAGACTTGATGTTCTCTGACAGCCTCGTGTAAGCCCGAATAAGTCTCATTAGCCACGCCACGAGCTAACACTGTCCAAAGCTACTATATAATGGGTTCGGCATTCGTCTCGTCCCCTGCTCTAGACGACAATACCTTCCATGAGCCTGCCCACTTCACCGCCATGTTGAGGAAGGCCGCCGCGTACAGCTACAACTGCTGTCCTGCCGAATTGCTCGCCGTCATCTATGAAGGATCCCAGTTATCCAGCTTGGCAGGCCAATCCGAAGACCAGGATGACAACCTTGAAGCCGCTTTGGTGCTTATTCACCGAGCTCAGCTCTTCGACGCCGAAGCCTGGGCTAATGACGAGAGCAACTTTCTCTCTCTACGATCTCCTGGATTGCAGACGCGTCGCCACGCAGCCTTTGCCTATCAGTTGGCTGTGTGCGTTTACATCATACGGGCTCTTCCGGCATTGAGTAAAATGTATTCCTACGACGACATGACGACCACGCTCTGCTCTGGTATCATTCACCATGTCACCAGCATCCGCGAGGACGATCCGAATCTCAAAGTTGTGACTTGGCCAACGTTCATAGTTGGCGCCGATACGCGCGACCCGGTTAGACGGAAATGGGCCATGCAGAAAATGCGATACTTGGCATCCTCCTGTCCCTGGGGTTTCCTCTACACCGCCATGGACACACTGGAAAAGCTCTGGGCGTCGGACTCACCAAACTTACAACCAAAGTGTTGGGTCAAGACCCTCAAGGAGACTGAGACGAACTTTGTCGTTGTATGATTAGGAGACGGCTGGCAACACGCCTCGATAAAACAGTCGACTAGATCAAGTAACAGCTTGCTCTCGTCCAAACTGGAAATGTCGCCTCGCGGACACGTCGAACAGCTGCGAACAGCTCTCACGCTGCAATATGGCGTTTCGAATGTGCGAACACAAAAGACGTCTGAAACCTCGACATACATCTCTGGTTTTCCGTGCGCTCTAACGAAGAGCGCATATATGCGCATTTTTAGACTAGAGCGCCACTCAAAGTATGCTTCCCATTTACTCTATTGATCAGCCCTTTGTGCTGACCATTGTCGAAGCAACCCGACAGCCTCCGATCTGAGAATAATGACCCGGCAGTGGCCATACAGCGATAGCGATGTATGGTCGAGCATGCCGTTGGCGACCTGGACAGGCAAGCACCGAGATGGTGACTTTCGAATGACAATTGAAAGGCCTAATAGCCAAATGGCATAAAGAACTATCATTGGGGGCAAGTAGGCCTTGAAACGCCGTCGCGGTGACAACGCACGATTCGCGGTTAGAATCTCGAACTTCTTTCATCAGCTTTCAGATTCGCAACTGTTTCAGCCATCTCGGTGACCGTGAAAAATTCTGGGCAGCCAACATACACGGCTAACATGAAAAGTTTGCACGACGGCATAAACAGTCGCAAACTTTGGCGCTCGGTCTTGGCTAAAAGCAATTTTTCGCATCATATCTTGCGAGCTGGCTAGTCTATGGCGTTCAGATACGGCACTCGACCGATGAATACGATCCATGACGCACTAATATCCTTGTTTCATTAGTATCCCTTTCAGGTTTGCTCTCAGAGTGACGCTGAAAAATTGCTTGCGCTTCGTATAGATCCCTTTGTTGCCCGTGGAAGGCGTGCAACCATACCTCGAGGGCGTACAACAACAAAGATGAACGTCACTCTCCAGAGCTAGATCCAACTCGGATTTAATTTTCATGTCGGGAAACGGCGCGCGGCACTCTCTTTGGTGCTTTGAGGGCCTAAAGGTACTTTGTGACCGCGTACGGGTGGAAAAGACATTTCCTAAAGGACGCCACTCAGTGTTCTGGAAAGCCAAATGCTGTTCAAGCGAACAAGGCCGCATGTGTGGAAGGATCTTTCTACGGTTGGTCGACAACCTTTGAGTTTTGAGACAGTGAGGCGTCACATGGCTTTCTCTCGAAATCTTTCATGCCCTCGGCGGCGAAATGTTCTTTCTATTTGGAGTTTTTGAAATGAGGAGGACCTTCCATAAAATACTCTCCATGCGCCGCAACATGATAGACAGATGAAAAACATACTTTACGGCCAGAATTCAGCTATTGCTTACGACTTGGCCTCAGCATTGAAAACCTGACGCTTCTTTACGGACCAAACCTTGCAGCTGCTATATTGCTCCCGACTCGTGGCTCCTACGGAAAAGACGAAATTCCATTCAACACAATGAGTGCACTTCAAGCCGTCATCATCCCTCCATCTAGGTTTGAGGAAGTGAAGAGAAAGAAAGACATTATCCCAGCGGCCTTCCGCGTGATAGTCGATTTGAATGACGGATTCATACCTGAAGGTCAACCGAGGCACATCGTTCAAACAGACCAGCTTCGGCTGAATCCCTGGCAATGGCACCGCCTATCTACCAAGTTCTGGGGCGAGGTCATCAAAGAGATGCCAATGATGAGGCCCCTCATGGCCCCATGGAAGGCCCCAAGGAGCACCATCCATCATCAGTACGGTGGTCACTCTGTCGAGTGCTTCACGCGCTTCTACCGCTGGCTTCTCGTCAACCACGAATGGACGCACAACAAGAGGCGAATCTCCTATGAAGAGAACGAACACATACAGAATGCCCTTGACCATTTTCACCAACAGGTTACCGATAACTGTGACGAAAAGCTGATCGAGAAGTGCAGGTGCCCGGCAGACAGTACCTGCATCGAGCGATGGCAGAAGCTCAGCGGGGACCACCCAGCCGGCCTGGAATACATGATCAACATCACCACGGGGTTGCTCCTGTGCGAGCTGCTCGGTCACTTTGGTCCGCGGGTGTATTTTCTCGTGCAGGCCAGCGTGGCTGGGCCGCAGATCTTCAAGGCCTTGGACGAGGTTTTGGAAATGGACGCCGATCCGGTCCCGAGGAGCGGAAAGGCGAAGCTCTCCCAGAAGAAATGGTATTCGTGCTTCAGCTGAGCTAGAGCCATTCTAAGAAGTCGAATCATCTGCCCAGAGGGCACTCGGTTGCATCATGTATGGATTATGCGGACAAGGACTGGCCTGAAATCGAGGGCTATAACGCAGCGAAACTTCACCCTTGTATTCATAGCCTTGGTTTTCCCTTTTCCCCATTACGCACGCCTACGACAATAGGGATCAGAGTTTGCTTATTTACATCTGTATATACGTCTTTGAATTGTCTCTTATGACGCTCGTGCCAGGTCAAACTTTCGATTGTATCTGTATTCTGCAATAAAATAATTTTTTTCTGAAGCAGCGCGGTGCATAACATAACCGACGAAAGTGAGGCATGTTTGATTCAGCCTCCATCAATGTAGAAGAGGTGATAGAGCAAATCAATCTCTCTTCACTTTTGCGATGGCTACCTCTCTCTACGCAAAGCAGGCCTTGTCTATGCTTTCATCAATTACTTGGCCCTTCGCACCTTGCAACGCCCTGTTTTTGATCAATGCTTCTTATCCAAGGCAGAGCTGAACCTGGTGGCTTGTGAATGAAGCCATAAGGACCCAGACAGCCAGCGAACTACCTTGAGCAAACCTATGTTTTCAGGTTCGGCTGAAATATTCGGAAGATTGTCCATCAGCATCGTGCACTGTTGCCGGCAAATGAAGTTCTTGACAAATTTGCCTGAAGGCGTGCTGTTGAGCTCAAAAAACTTCCGAAATGAAGAATGTGATTCTCGCGACTGCCGGCCGAGGTCGGTGTTGTATTGCCTTTCTCTATGCGCGGTCGATGAAGATGATGCACTGACAACTAAAGGGATTAATTGCTTTTACACGATGGAGACTGCACGTTTTTAACCTTCACGTTAAATGTTGCTTTGAACTCAAAACGCACCCGACGTGTGGGGTAGCAAACCGCGGGCATATGGAAGAGCAATGCTTTATAAAATCCATCAGAGGCTAGCGGACTGTCCTGTTTACTTCCCGTCCGCTGTGTGCCTAGATCCAATCTCTTTGCGTGTTTGTCTAATTGATGCCAACTCCTCTCGAAACGCCTGGAAGATGATGTCTCATAATGCTTACCCATGACTTCACTTCAGTATTTGCGTTGTTGCAGTATTCGTGCGACCAACCGGTCGATGTGAACATGGTTAAAAGTTATACCGTAATCTCGTGAGCCTGAAATTTTGCGGGCACAGTCGGTCGTATGACTCCTCCAAACCACTTCTCAACTTCTTGCGCGTTGGTTACCACAACATCCGCTCGTGAAAGGAGAATCGCCAGCATTGTCTTGAGCTGTAGCAGGACGAATGCTGAGCTGGGACAGGCCCGTGATCCTGTCAAGAATGGAAGATATTCGCATCGATTTTGTATGCTGTTTGCATTTACCCCGATCCATCGCTCCGGGATGAATTGTTCCGCTGTCTGGCCCCATATCTGAGAATCTCGATGAAGTAAGTGAACCGAGGAAAAGAGTTGTGTGCCTTGCGGAATGACGACGGCCTTCTCGTCCTTGGTTTTAACTGTGATAGGTCGGGTAACTCGTCGCGCCGTCGTTGAGATGGGGGGATGTAGCCGAAGCAGCTCATTTACAACAGCATCCAGGTACGGCATCGAGCGCAGAATGTTGTAATCGGTCTCGGCGCCGACGAAGCCCCGGTCACGGAGTTCTTCCCGGAGTCTACGCACAACTTCGGGGTGGCTACTGAGCTCGTAAATCCCCCAGAATAGAATCAGGGTGGAAGCTTCATGTCCCAGGGAAAATACTTGACGAGCCTGCGCGAGAATGTCATCGCTGATGGGCGCTTCAGGATAAGCCCCTGTCTTATTCGATGCGTTTTGTAGGAGACCAAACTTGCAGTCTTCTGACTCCGGATTGTCAAGTCTTCGCTGCACAAGCCCGACAACCACTGCTTCGATTTCTTCCCTGATGCTTTCCTCAATACTGTCTGGCTCTCTAAACGACTTGCCGCGAATGAGGTTGCGAAACACGTGTCGCCAGAGATGCGAGGGGTTGCCGACAACTTCCCCGAACCTTTCCATCGCGGCAAGTATGCCCTCAGACGCATCAGAGACATCCTCTGCGCCAAGAGCTAGATACCAGACTGTGTCGAGCGCATATGCTTCCATCACTTGTCGAAGATCTCTCTCACCCTTCGTGCTCATAATAGTCTTCACGTGTCGCTGTGCGATGCGGAGGATTCCTGGGTATGCGCTCCTCAAGGTGGTTGGATTGTTGAATGCCTTGAGGAAACCGTTCCTCCATCGATGCCAGTCTTCCCCATCTGCCGTTGTGGCGGTATAGCCAATGAGCCGTTGGCTAATTCCGAAGGGTCCCTTGCCGTCCGAACCGAACCGAGTGATGCCGTCCGCGTTCTTGGCGTAGATCTGACGAATAATGGCCGGATCCCGAAGATAAACGATTGGGATGATGCCAACGGATGAGCGAGAAAGACCACAGTCTCGCGCCAGCTCAAACATTGTCGTCATTGTAGAATCGTACAGACCCTGGTTGCACATTTGGGGCAAAATTCCAAGCACCGGGTAGCCGGACGCTCTGGGAACGTGCCGAAGAGATCCAGCTGTCAGTTGTTGGACATAATCTTCGACTGAGTTCCAGGCTTGGAAACCGTATACATGTAGTGTTGATTGCGAGATCAAGATTCGCCGAATGGTTGCAACGACTGGCTTGAGTCTCAATTGAAGTTCCGATAAGACATTTGAGAGCGTTGTTACGCCCACAAAGTCATAAAAGGACATGGTAAGGACCGGGGTGAACTGAAAAGGGGGGTGTTCTTAGTTGAAGGGAAACGATCTGCTGGCCACACCACGCGGTGCAGATGGCTGCCGGCCACTTATATAGAGAATGGGTGGCTACTATGGGACTTGGCGATATCCCAAGATATATTAAATGCGACGATGAATGGCGGTGAGCAGAACCTGAAGAAGAGGCTTAGCATGACTATATGACAAAGTCTACGAGCTTCAACAGACAGTATTACCAAGACAAAACTCCGCTCGCGTGAAGACACCCTTCAGAATCGATAGAAGTCTGATGTCCACGAGTCCACGATGATGACAAAGTAGCGTTCGCGGGCATGTTTGGAGTAAAAAGGAAAACACGACCCGAGGCGGCGACGTGCATACATGTATGCACCCGCGGTGAGCCTAGAAGGTCCATTGTGGAGTACGTATGCAAAAGACGTGCATGCAGTAACAGGGATCCTCACGGGGCACCCGGATTCAAGCTCCAGCGAGGTCTCGATGATGCGGATCTATGGTCCGAAGTACCCAATCAAGGACAATATTTGAGTCGGACAGCTAGACCAAGTGCCAGGCTAAGGTCTGCGCGTACAACATGTGTCCCGGAAATCTGTTTGGGGCTGACCTTGCCTACATGGGCTTGAACTGCGGTAGTAAGCCTTTGGGCAGCAACGACGTCAGACGCCCCTGAGATTCCTCCACGTTGGGCCTTTCCCACTTGACAACGTCCTACTCATCTGTTCAAGGGTACACCACGATGAAGTAGCATTCGTCGTAACTGTTAAGAAGTTCATGATCGTTAAAGCAAGTCTACTTTCTGAAAACGAACAGACGCAAGGGATTCGGTTAGACGATGGGGACCATGCTCAATATCACGATATCAAAATGTCTACACTTCGTCTGTTTTGACTCCCATCCGTCACTTCGTTCACGAGACTCCGGGATTCTCGGGAGCAAGTGGAGCTGAGATCTCGGGGCTATGTGAGCGTCCTTAAAACCGGAATCACACACCGCAATTCCCACTTCTAGCCTTACATGCAGGAAACCATCCCCGTGGTTGCAACGATCCGTCCCTTTCATGGATCGACGACGGGTACTTGCATGAGGCCTGCTGCTAGTCATTTGACCTGGCCCAGAGGCATCCGAGATCAGCTCAAGAATGTATGAAGAAGCACCTTATCTTTACACTCAATCATTCCCCCGGGAGTCGCTTGTACCAAAATCCTCTCTCTGTTAGAGTTGGACAAGGCCTCTACTCAAGGTTTTGATTGTTCGCGGGAAAGGAGAGGACAAACTGTGCTGTCGCCTTATACGCAGCAAAAAAGCCTCCTGGAATCTCCATGGACGACTTAGAGGACACACCATCTGTCACTAACTGGAGTTGGCGTGAGATCAAAGGCTGAGGAAACCACCACATGGCTAGTCCAGCAACTCATATCATTTAGCCTGGAAGGGGATCAACCAAGTAAGATCGAGTGTCTCGAATCCGCCAATCCGGTCATAATACACTCACATATCCAGACAGCTGCATGCAGAGACGGGCTGATCTGTCTAAATAGTCCCACCTCTTGGACCGCAGGCCAAACCTATCAATACCGAGGATAGCCATCCAAGTCTGCGGTAGCGTGACGGTCTAAGAAAAGATGTGTCGTGAATCTCCAGTATGCTCTACATCAACGCGGGAACCACTTCAAGCTAGCCGTTTAGCACTACTTCTTTGGGCCTGCCCGGTCTTCCCGACTACATGTACAACAACAGACTTGACGTGGCAGAGCTCACCATCTTCGACACTTTCAGAGAGTATTGACAATACTTCGCCGCGAACCAAAAGATCCACAAGTCTCCCGAGTCCCTGCGACAGGTCAATATATTGACCGTGTTCCGGAACCACGAGCTTTCTGTCCGACGGGTAGCTCAATTCCAGTCGTCGCCGCTGGCTGTCCGACTAATGCTCTCGATTTAGGCAAGGATCGTTGCAATAGCTTTCTGTCGCGTCGGTAAGACAAAGCCACCTTTGTAGGGAGTCCTTCTGCGTGTAAGCCGTGAAACGCCTCTCGTGAGTTGTCTCGACCCGGCATTCAAGCCACGTCGGCCACACAACCATAGTTTAAGCGCACAAGAGGGTTTGGATCGGGAACATTCACCAGTAAGTGACATACACTTGGCATCATGTCTGCGGCTCCGAGTCAAAGGGGTAAGGGGCGGTCGGATGTCGGAGTCAGCACGTTAGCTCGCCCGCACGTCTATGTGGCCATGGGGCGGGAGTTCGCTCAGGCCCAGAGCCGACATGAACATGAACCAAGGATGGTGATTCATATCCCAACCCCATGCTGGCGAGGACAGAAAAATGTCGTACAGTATACGGAGGCAAACAACAGTCATATCTCGGTAATGACTATATACTTCATAAACATGCGACATTAACATAGGATCTAGTGGGACACACACTAGCATATTGGCCGTTGGCGATTAGGTGAGCTATATTGAGAATGAAATGCTAACGTTATAATGATCCCGGGTGTTTATCCGACCTCCCCGTCTAGTGAACAATAACCAGTCGGATCTCTCGTACTTCGTATAAGCCACATTTTACTCTTGGAATAAGGAGAGCAAACCTATTGAAAGTAAGAACATTTGACATATGTAGAGTTGTAATTAACTCATGGCGTATATTTCGTCTGGCCAAAGCTATAGCTTACGCCCCCAACTGCAGAGCCAACTGATTGTGCAAGGGTAAGGGAAGCTTCACCAGCTCCGATGGTAGTTGTTACTGAATTGGGAAGGTTTAAGGCGATAATGGGGTGAGTGCTCCATCGGCTCCGAAGGTGGATTTCACAAATTGGGAAGCTTAATGCGATGATGGGCCGGGTGCTGCGTCGCGTGAGCATGCGTGTACTGTATACGTATGTATGCCCCGAAACGTCTGAAGAAACATGCTATAGAAGGCTCTGATATACTGTACTGTACGTAGATTTGGCCTTCTGCACTATATATAGCTGACTGCTGTCACATTCTGCTCTTGGTGGCGAGTTACTGGTCGTAAACTTGTGCGAAGAAGAATTTGACCATCGTGTGGAAAAGGCAAAGTCCCCGATCGTGTCGTAATATTTCAAAAAATAACAAAAATCGCTCAAAAATGCACGCAGAGAAGTCTATCGCGCTCGTTACCGGAGGTAATTTATGCAGACGACCCAACACCGCCTTGAGAGCCTGCTAAGCGTCCCATATAGGAAACAGTGTTGCTAATAATATAAACAATACGTATATTGGCAATATGGACCACTCGCAATATTATTGTATTGTCAAGCGGTGCATATTGTATTGCGCAATATGGCATTGGTCCATATTGTATTGTATTGCCAGTAACCCGATATATTGCCAGTAAAACAATATATCCCGTATATCCCACGTGACCCTCATCATTCGACTGTCGTTGCTGAAATATCGTCACCTTGAAAATCCTGTATCCCAAACCATGACTTCAAGCACTCCAATGCTTCAATTACATCACTCCCAAGTCGATTTCGACGATCTGTGATGGTTATTTTTGCCCCAGAGAAGAGTCTTTCGGGCTCAGCAGACATTGCGGGAATTGACAATATATCCACGGCCATTTTGCTCAGGCAGGGGTAGTTCTTTTGCTGTGTCTCCTCCAGCCACCATGCGAGGGCGCTTGTGAACCCATAAACCCGTTCAGAATTACAATATCGCTCGTACTCGTCTGTGATAAGTGCTGGTTGTAGCTGCTTGTTTCTCCAGTTCAAGAACTCGTTCGTGGTCGTCGACGGAACCACAGATAGAGAGGAAGGCGGCTCCACAGGCTTATAATCATCCCACAGTGTCTCCATCAGCTTCTTTGACGAGTCAACCCACTCCTTCTTCCAGTTTTCGTGTATGTAGTGCCATTTATGCGAAGGGTGAAGCACAATCGCAGCGACGTAGGCAGGCGATTCGTCAGTAAGACAATAGTATTTATCCATCTTCGCCCAGCCCGAGTTATACATTGGTGCCATAATTGGATCGTCGATATGTGCCTCCTTTCCTGCTTCGAATTGCGCCAATACGAAGTCCATAGCCAAGAGGACATTGTCAAGAGTTGCAAACGATGACTCAAGAGCCTTTGTCGTCATTTTGAGCTTCTCCAAGAAAGACTTGATCTTCTCGAGGATGATCCAGTCCTCTGGAGAAAGCTCGTCTCCGGCACAATCTGCTTCCACCCATTTGTTGAAATATCCCTCGACTGCCCCTCTAAGATGCAAGGCCATTCGTAGCATGGTGTACCACGAACTCCACCTCGTGTCGTTATCTCGCGCAAGCTTGCGATTATGGCTGATGGCCAAAAACTTTTGGCGTCGCTGAACACTTCCTTGAACGAAAACCACGAAGTTGTGGAGCTTGCCAAGGGGACCCCTTTTCCGCCACGCCTCAATCTCCTTTAGTGTCACATTATGCCCATCACGTTCATCGTCTTTGAGCTTCTCATTATCGGTAACGAAGAGGAAAGCTTTGGCGGCAAGGTTGATAATGTGACCTTGGCAGCGGAGTCGGTGAGATTTGGGATCGTACCGAATGTCATATCGACGTAAAAGGCCTGTAAATGTTAGGGCCAGTCAAAAGAAATAGTGCGCCGTACTTACCAAGGGAAAGAGATCTCATCATTGTATCGTTATTGCCTGCATTGTCCATCACGAAATATCCAAGGTTGGAAGCAAACCCCCAGTCATCAACCACTTCCAAAATTGCCGTTGCAAGATGATATCCATCGTGCTCACTGTCGATGTCTTTCAAAGCCAAGACATGGTGTTCCAACTGACTGTCTTCTGCAACATAATGAGCAACTACCCCTAAGATGGCCAAAGAGTTGGGGGAAGTCCAAAGGTCGCAGCTGATATGAATTTTTGACTTTGCTGACTGGATGCGCTGCTTGACCTTCTCCTTCTGATCTTCATACTGCCGCATAATCCATTTCTTGATGGTCTCGTGTGTATCTGGAAGCCAAGTATCGATATCGGTGTTAAGGTAGGCTAGAAATGCTCGGAATTCCGGGCACTCCACAAGCCTAAATGGGAGAGAACAAGAAGTAATAAACCTTACGTATAAAGCTTCGAGCTGGTCTGGGTCGATCGAGTCTCCAGATTGATCGTTGAGCCGACGGCGTTTTCGGGGATGCTCTTTGGCCGTAACACAAGCTAGCTCGAGAATAGTTCGTATATTCGTGACCTTGGCTGTTCGTGGCGCGCCTTTTGGGAGACCGTGACCGTCAGGAGGAGGATCTGTAAGGTGCTTGGCTGGGGCCGCAGTTCCACCGGAACAGCAATACGATTTGTCACAGTGTTTGCAGCGCCATTCTTCTTTTCCGGTCCGCTGATTGTAGTATTTCGTCTCTATATCCTCGTCTGGCATATGAGAAAAGACCCATGATGTTCTTGGCTTGGCCGAAGGGGTTGTGGAGGCTGTGCGAGGTCGCGACGATGGGCATTGAGTGGTTTGGGTCTCATCTGGATCATGCAACTGCCGGCTGGAAATCTCCGAGTACTCGTCTGATATTGACGAATCTCGTCGCGGCGATGTTTGAACAAAAGGCAGGCGTTGTTGAGGCATCGAGATTGCTTGTAAGTCCTCTGAAGGGTGGGAGAAGCGGGGTGAGGAGTGAAACAGTATGGACGTCGAGCCGCTACCCTGTACCTCTGGATTTATACCTACATTTACGCGTTCCCGTGTGCCAATAGGAAACTTTTGCAGCCTGGAGGTCGGCCAAAGGAAAAACAATACATCAAACATGCTTGTATTTACGCGTTTTCTTTCACGCGTCATCACATTTGGCGTAAATTGGGAAACGGAAAGGCGATTGACCACCAAGCAATACAAACAATACAAGTAATATATTGCCAGTATGGATGGCCTCATATTGTATGGTCACAATATGACGTCGAGCATATTGTATTGGTACAATATGGGAAATCACATATTGTATGGTATATACTGCAGTATACTACTTTATTGTCATATTATTAGCAACACTGATAGGAAATAGGGGAATCGGCTTCGAGATATGTCGACAGCTGTTACAAGACCCCACCAAACACGTTCTTCTTGGGAGCCGATCCTCTCAAAGGGGCGATGATGCAGTGAAGAAACTAGAATCTCTTCACGCAAGCGGCAGCATCGAGCTTCTGCTGCTCGACGTGTCAAGCGAAGATTCGATCAAATCGGCAGTGGATGCCGTCCAGAGCAAATTCGGACGACTCGACCTTCTAGTGAACAATGCTGGAATCGCACCACCCAAAGGCGAGTTGAGCCGGCAGATGGAGGAATGCTTCAGAGCCAACGCCACAGGGCCCGCCTTACTTGGCGAAGCATTTAGACCGCTGCTGGAAAAGTCGACCTCTTCGGGACGTATTCTCAACGTTTCGTCTCTCCTGGGATCCATCGCGGACTGTCTTGATTGTACCTCTATCTATTTCCGTCAAGACGCAATAGCGTATCGAGCGAGCAAATGTGCACTCAATATGATCACCGCCGACCAGGCCATGAGATTTGGGGAGGCGGGAATTAAGGTTTTTGCTTACTGCCCTGGGTTTGCCGTGTCGGAATTGACGGAGCGGAATACATTGGAAAACGGCGCGAGACCTACGGAAGATGCAGTCGCGCCCATAATTCGGATACTAAACGGTGAGAGAGACGCCGACAATGGTGGTTTTCTTCATAGCTACCCAGACGGTCAACATTCATGGTAGCCTTCTAGGGAACCCGACACCGAACTTTCAGTATAGAGCATGAGGCAAGGATCAATATATGGGCCATGTGTACTGCCGCGATCCAAAGAGCCCTAATACTCTCGCGAAGAGAGCTATATGGAAAGGAGGAAAAAGTCACAAAGAAAGAATAAGTCAGATCAACCGTATAGGTCTCCTGCGAATGTGTGTATTCATATATCGTTCTATTCCGTCTTGATCTGCGTTGCCGCTTTATATTCTTGTGATGATAGGTATGGTGGCGATAATGCCACCCAGGCAGCATAGATGACGATATTAGCTAGAAAGTTCGAAACCATTATTAATATGGCATTACGAACTGCTTGCTGTTTTTAGGCAACAGCGTGAATGAGCGTCTTTATCTTGACAGGACCTATTAGTCATCCACTCGTCAAGCAAGCTGCGGGCTTCACAGCCGAGACCGGACCTTCTTCTCAACACACCCCCTTAGCTGTGGCACTGGCCTAGACCCTCTAGGAAACAGCTACACACAGTCAAACAGGGCCTCTGGCATGTGAGCATGAAGGTAGGGGCAAATCCCTTTTCGCTATCCAGTCTCGGAGTGTCTCCAGGCGAGCTTCTTGCCAAAGTCGATCTTTCAGGTCCACTATTCCTATTAGCCTTTGGAAAGACTGCAGCTTCTGCAGCGGGAGTGCCTTTGTTAGACCGTCTGCTTTCATCTGTGCCGTAGGCACCCAATGCAGACGTATCCTTCCTTCTTCGATCTCCTGCCGTAGCCAATGCTGGTGGATATCAACGTGCCGTAGCCGTGTTGATAGCTTCGATCCTCCTTCTAAGAGTCGGATGGTCTGCGTGTTGTCACACTCTAGCTTCAAAGGGCTAGGAATCTGGATCTGTAAGGACTGGAGGAGGCGGCTGAGGAAAATAGCCTCCTTGGCTGCTTCTGAAATGGCCAGAAATTCGGCTTCTGTGCTAGACGTAGCCACTGTAGCCTGCTTCGAAGCTCTCCAAGCAATAGGTCCGCCGAAAAGGGTCATGACGTATCCTTGTGAGCTTTTCCTGTCGAGGGAATTGTCTGCAAAAGAAGAGTCACTCGAGCAGACGAAGATCTCTGCTTCCTTCTCTCCTCCCCCTAGTCTTATTCCATAAGACTTCGTAGCGAAGAGATAAAGGAGGACTCGGTCTGCGGCCATCTGATGCGTGGAGTCAGGATTCTGGTTTTGCCGGCCTAGTCGGGAGACAGCAAAAGCTATGTCCGGCCGCGTGGAAATAGCTGCAAAAAGGATAGATCCGACCTTCTGCTGGAATTGATGGACTTCCTTCTGCGAAGCTTGCCATGCTATAGGAGCCGGAACTAGCTCTTCGTCCTGCATCGGAGTATCTGGAAACCTTTGAGAGAGGAGACTCGGGTCCCCAATTAGCTTATGAGTGATTTTTTCGATATAAGCGTCTTGGGTCAGCCAGATCGTCTTTCGGGCTCGGTCCCGTAGGATGTGGATCCCTAGGAACCAACGGGGCTCCCCCAAAAGGCTCATCCGATAGCGTTGCTGTAATCCGGCCATAGCTTCCTTTGCTATCTCTTTGTCTTCCTTCCTATAGGCCCAGATGAAATCGTCCACATAAAAGAAGACTAGGACTCCGGCCTTCCGCATTACACAAGGTTCTTGTGGAACCTTCTCGAAGCCTAGAGCCTCGAGAGACCCTGTGAGATGCTGTTGCCAAAGAAGAGGAGAGCGGCGTAGCCCATAGAGAGCTTTTCGAAGAAGAAGGACTCTGCCGGGCCTCGTGAATCCAGGGGGCATCCTAATAAAGACCACCTCGTCTATCGGGCTGTTGACAAAGGCGTTGACTGCATCCATCTGTTCGAGCTCAAGGTCGTATTCGGCTGCTATAGCCATCAGGGCGCGAAAAGATAGGCCGGCCAAAGTTGTGGCCCTCGTAGGAAGATCCCCTTCCTTCTGCTGGTTCCCACACACAACAAGGCGTGCCTTGCACTTTTGAAGGAAGCCATGCTTGTCAGTCTTGTAAACAAAGACCCATTTGCACCCTAGGACCTGCTTGCCGGCTGCCTTCTTCCAAGGGACCTCTTCGAAGGTACCCATCTCTTCGTGAGACTGGAGATGGTCCCGTTGGGCCTTCGTGAATTCTTCACGGAAGGGATGCTTTTCAAGCTGCCGAAGTGTCTGCGGGAGGTCGGGAAGGTCCTTCTTATGTGGCCTAGCCTTCGCCTTAAACAGCCTTCCAGCTGTAAAAGCTCCGTGGATCCCGTCTTCTATTGGCTTCGGGAAGAAATCCTCGAATCGGTCCTTGGGCTCTTCGAACGGCTCTTCCGATCCTACCTGCACAGATGGTCCTAACGCATGAAAGGTGCCTGCCCCCACCCCCTTAGGAGCGGAAGAGACCGGAAGGAAGACTGAGAGAATAGATTGATAGCTTTCTTCTTCGGGAGGCGTAAGATAGCTAGCTTCTTCTAGCTCCTTAGCTCTCTTCAGGGCTCCGTCGTCTTCCTCTTCGTCCTCTTCTTCTTCGTCGGGCTCTGGGCTTTCGTCACGGACAAAGATAGTGCTCCTGACCTCGTCTTCGTCATCTGATCCAAGCTGACTCTCTAGGTCTGTTTCTTCGTCGAGGACTTCTTGATTCTTCTGTTGACTCTCCGGAATAGAGATCTGCTGGACTAGCTGATTGATGCTTTCCAAAAGTGGCTCTTGCTCTCTCTTCCCGTCAAAGAAGGTCCTTTCATCAAAAATAACATCCCTAGTCGAAATTACTTTCTTCAGCTGTGGAATCCAGATCCGGAAGATGTTCGTTGAATTGTAGCCAACTAAATAGCCGATGTGAGCGCGTGGATCTAGCTTTTGGAGCTTTTTCCTTCCTAGTTGTGCATCGGCAGTCATTGCGTAAGCCCTGCACCCGTAGGCCCGAAGATGCTTGTGCTGTTCGGGTTGATCCTTTCGAGTGAAGAGCTCCAACGGGGTTTTCCACAGGACTTGTTGATCTTCCGGGTCCGACGGACTTGCTGACTGGCTTGGCAAGTCCACGGGCGGCCTAGGGGCTCGAGGCGTCCGATTCCACACGTAGCAGGCTGCTTCCACCGTCTCCTTCCAAAGGTCATGTGGAAGCTTCGCGGCTATCCTCATCTTCCTAGCTTTTTCAATGACTATCCCTCCGAACCTCTCTGCACCCCCATTCTGGGCCTGGGTGTTGGGAGCTGACGGCTCTGCCGAAATCCCCTTCTTCCTCAGCCAATTCCTGATCTTCTTAGTGAACAGCTCTCCGTCTGACCGTACGTTCCGGACCGTACAATCAAACCTTAGCTTCATCCAACTAACGAAGTCACGGAGGGCTGCCCAGTTGTGCTTCTCTTGATAGGTCCGAAGGAAATAGGGGAAAACCATCCCTGAAAAAGCATCCGTGATGAACATGACTCGAAGGAAGGGTCCGAATTCTTCGTCGTGGCTTGGTGCTAGGTCGGTCCAGTCGATCCAGATTTCCTCACAGGCATAGCTCCTTTCCCTTGTTGGAGGTCGTCGTGAGACCTGCCTTCGGGCTCTTCCCTGGGCACAGATCTCACACTCAGCAGTCTTTGGACCCTTGATTCGAAGACCTTTCCTTTGTCCTAGCTTATACAAAGCCATCGGACCTAAATGACCCAGACGGGCGTGCCAAAGGTCGGCATCTGCAACAGCTGTAGGTCTCGGATCCCTTGACCCCTTCCTTCTTGGCTTGGAAGCAAGGAACGCGGCTTCGTCGAAATCTTCCTGCTTGATTGGTCGGAAATCAAGGACGAATTGCTGATATACCCTAAATAGCACACAGATCGGTCTCCGGCTCTTGTGGACTAGCCGGGTAGGCGTTGGAAAAGTGTCCCAGAAGATCCCTTCGTCTCGGAGGAGTTGAAAAGAGACAAGGCTAGCCGAAAAGGTAGGGCAGTAAGCAACCTTCTTTAGCCGAAGCTTTCTCTTTGACCCGTCGGGTGCTGTGACTGTCACATCAACCCTTCCGTAGCCCTCTATTCGAACCTCTGAGTCTCCTGTGATTAGAAAGTCCGCTCTGGCCTTTCGAAAGGAACGGAATCTGCTAAGGTTGTTGCAGATGTGAAGGGAGGCTCCTGAGTCCAAGAGGGTCGAATTCTTCAAAGGGTAATCCGCAGACTTCTTTTCAGCCGAGTAGAGAAAGGCTGGATTAGCAATTCCTACTATCTTGCCATGCTTCCTTCTAGGACGAGATCCTAGAAGCCGCTGTGGTTGCTATTTTTCTTGATCCCTCTTGGCCTTGATTTCTTCTACCTTCTTCTGCAAAGAGGCATCTTCCTTTAGGGCTTTCTGGGCTCTCTTGATAAGGCTCTCGTTCTTAGGCATGTGTGGTGGACGAAGCTCTTCAAAGATAGACCAACAGTCGGATAGGCCATGCCTAGTCGATCCGCAGCCTAGACAACGAGTCTTCTTTTTCTTTTTCGACGGCCTCTGGTCGTCTTCGTCGCCGTCAACGTGGAATCCGGCTCCTCTCTTGACTCCTGGGGTCTTCTGTCGCTGCTGTTGCTGCTCGAATTCTATTATTTCCCGAAAGCGATGAGCAGCAAATTGGAGGGTCCATTCCGAAGCTTCTGCTGCAGCTACCCCTTCTGCAGACTCGGTGGCCGTCGCTCCAGGCGGTAGGGAATGGTATAGCCGCTCTTGGATAACCGCTGCTGCTGCATCGAGCTTTCGACTCTCGTCTCTGAAGATCGTAGCGTAGCCGTCGCTATAGGGCCGGATTATGGCTGCTAGATCTCGTAGCCACTGCCCAGTCAGAGCCTCGTTGAGGAAATAACGCTTTGCTTGTTGCATTATTTCTTCCCACTGATCTATCCACTCGGGGAATGTCTTCTTAGTAGCAGAGATATGGTCGGAATAGCGTCTTTTGATCCGTTCAAGCATGTATCCCTTCGCCGGGGCAGTTGCCTTCTCTAGCCGCTTGAACCACGTATAGGGAGATTCGTCTTCATCAAGGGATAGAAGCTTGACCTTGCTGACGGTCTCTGCAAAGATCGCTCTTGCTGCTGTGATAAGCTTCCGCTCGGCAAGGAATTCCTTCTGGCGGCTCTCAAAGTCTGACAATGCATTCATATATGTCTTCTGCTGCCCAGCGCTAAGGTCAGTAAAAACGTTAGCATTGTTCCCAAAAGAGGAATATTCCGGTCTTTCCGGGGCTTGTTTTGGCGCCCTATCTTCGAAGACAATAGGGTGGATTGTCTCATCAATCCGTGCTTGCAATTGCCGAAGCCAGAAGTCCCAGTCTTCGGGCTTCGTAAGAATCACACGAGTAGTCGTATCGGTCTTCATTTTGGCGGCTTGATCGCGAGAGGGCTAAGCAATTTAGCGTCCGGAAGTTTCAGAAACGAATTCTCCCGGGCTCATAACTCTCGCGAAGAGAGCTATATGGAAAGGAGGAAAAAGTCAGATCATAGCGTCCGGAAGTTTCAGAAACGAATTCTCCCGGGCTCATAACTCTCGCGAAGAGAGCTATATGGAAAGGAGGAAAAAGTCAGATCATAGCGTCCGGAAGTTTCAGAAACGAATTCTCCCGGGCTCATAACTCTCGCGAAGAGAGCTATATGGAAAGGAGGAAAAAGTCAGATCATAGCGTCCGGAAGTTTCAGAAACGAATTCTCCCGGGCTCATAACTCTCGCGAAGAGAGCTATATGGAAAGGAGGAAAAAGTCACTAAGAAAGAATAAGTCAGATCAACCGTATAGGTCTCCTGCGAATGTGTGTATTCATCTATCGTTCTATTCCGTCTTGATCTGCGTTGCCGCTTTATATTCTTGTGATGATAGGTATGGTGGCGATAATGCCACCCAGGCAGCATAGATGACGATATTAGCTAGAAAGTTCGAAACCATTATTAATATGGCATTACGAACTGCTTGCTGTTTTTAGGCAACAGCGTGAATGAGCGTCTTTATCTTGACAGGACCTATTAGTCATCCACTCGTCAAGCAAGCTGCGGGCTTCACAGCCGAGACCGGACCTTCTTCTCAACAAATACACTTGCTGTGAGACTAGGATTCAAACAGAGTATTGCTATTCGAACGGTAAAGAATCTCTAATCGAACAGTAAACCCGCTTCTGAACATTTTCCTATTCGCTAGCCCTTCAATCTGGCCCCCGGCAAATTGGCTAACAGAACCCCGGATCATTGATGGTGTATGCGATAAGCAACTCGCTTCAAAGTCCTCATGCCCCTACAAGCCGCCCGTCATGGATCTCGCCTGCTGCAAGCTATCTACGATGTGGGCTAGCTGAGGAACACTCGTAGTTCACGGAAACCCAACGTCAAGCTAAACCACATTAATCACCTATCAGCGTGTATCTTGCATTGTCGAATTCAACGTTGCAAGGATGCTCATTAATCGTGGCAGGCAAGCATTGATCGCAAGGCTTCGAGGCGTTGCAGCCTCAACTCCTTGCACACTTAGACAAAAGCGGTGTTTGTTGACGCCAAGATAGGAGCATGCGACACGAAATGAGGAAAAGAATAATTTGATGCTCTCTTGACGAGACTGTGCGAGTCCTATGAACTATATATTGCGAGGTCCAACCTGTGAGACTAGTCTCATGATGGACATCGTTATCAACTCTTTTAACACCGTCATCATTTTCGTCTTGAATGAGCTCCTGCAGGTGCTTTGACTGCAAGTATATTTCAACCGCATGCTGGTCTTTGTATCTATGATCGATGAGCAAGAATGCGTATGACAGATGGCATCGGAGAAGCAGACATCTCGTATGTGGCGAATTGCGAGTGCTCGTCGTCTCGGTTCAACAAGAAGAGCTGAACACCAGGCTCTCCTTCGCGCACATGATGGAAGAAAGTGTTGAGAATATCTAGTGTCTTGACGTTGGATGATGGAAATATATCGCGGCGTCATCAGCAGATTATATATGTACAGTCATCTGCCAGAGCGCTTATCAAGGGAGTAAGTGGGCACTGCTACTTGCAGTATCCATGGAAGCTTTTCTTTTCTTAATACTAATGATATTCGTAACAATCCTTTGCTCTCGCGCGCCCCATTGCGCGGGGTGATTCAGCGTCTTTCCCTCCGATGCCATACTTTCGTGTTTTCAAAGCTTTCACAGACGTCCTAAAGAGAGATAGCCGGATAGGCTCTTCACTCCATGGAGGAATGGTATAAACTCGGGTGAAAGATTGAAAGGGGAACTGGATCGAGGACAGAAAATCCTTTTGGCAGCAGCTACGCCTTATGTTTGATATCTCCGGCGCTGGCTTAGGCTTCCCCTCATTCCGCTTGCGACATTTCAAAGGATCCGGTCTCTCTTATCGTTGGAAGTAAGGACCCAGGTTAAGTCCATAGCACTAAAAGAGGTATGTTCTATTTCCCTAAACTATATCCTCTAATAACGAATTGCTCATTGTACCCCGATTCCATCCGGTAGTCAGAGTTCTGCTATTCAACGACAAATACCATGGCGTCATGATGTTGTCATACGCTTTCTGACATAGAGTTGATGGATCTAAACATAGGTATGAGATCGATTCTGGCTCTTCTATCCTGTTTCTTTGGTCCATTGAGGAGAGAATTACACGTTCACATCGCATACGGCCTGTCATGTTGACTAATCACTGCCTTCGAGAGCATCACGGTAGAGCGTCGGCTTGTAAGAACAGTGACGAGATTGCTACTTATATAAATTTTACAAAGACGCCGAAGCAATTCAAAAACAAGTATGACTACGTACTTCATGGACGAAAACCCCCCCTTCTAGCTACATTCAGTGTAATAGAAATTCCGCCGCTCGATCAGCTGTCCGACCAACCACTTGTGAAAGCCAAGTTTCACAATACCGGGTGTAGTCTGCAAGTACACGAGCACATGTCCTCACAAACTTGCAACCGAAGTGCTGTTTGTTCCTGTGTTTCTCTCAAAATCGAGAATCAGGGCGACTTGGTGACTCAAGGCCACTATGTTGCCTTTCGTATCCCTCACCATCACATCAAGATCGAACCGCCCATCTCTGATCTGCTTCGATGTCACTCGGACAGCAAGCCACTCAACGCCCTCTCTGGGCAACAGCGTCTTTGCTTCAATGTTCATCACAACCGTAGGAAACCAGAAGCCCACCCGTTTCGTCTTCTCCTCCGCTGCTTCGGTCGCACTGCGGGCGCTTATCCTTGATCGCGAGTCCGACGGTGCACCTGAACTTGGCGCCGCAAGAAACAGATGTAGGTTGAAGGGGAATGAGTCTACCACATAGGCTAAGGAAGCCTGAGTGATGCGTTCCCCGCTCGCCATGCACACCCACATGTCCAATACTCCAGGCGTCAACCGCTCTTTGTGAGGTATATACGACCGCCAGTTCCCCAGAGACTTCAGGGGAGTTGAAGTCTTGGGTGGTTTTGTTTCTTCCCAGTCTTTATCAACACCATGAGTCCTGAGTGCACTAAAGTCTGGAACCGAGGGTATGTTGGCAGCATGGCTGCTTTCATAACCAGTGGGCAAGGAGATGCCCGTAAACGTGTGAAGATTGGCATGCGTGGTATATCCAAGAACCGTCCGACGAGAGACATTTGGTGTCACCCATGGTTTTGAAGACAAGAGCGCGCCTTGCCACAGCGTAAGCTGCAGTGTGGATATTTGTCGGCCGATTTTCACCTCGTCAATCGTGATGAGAGCCGCACCAACCGTCGTCTTGTAGGGAAACTCGAAGTGAGCTGTCAACGTATCACCTTGATCTCGTGATGACGTTTTTACTGACCTTAGCGCTGGGCAGCAGAAGACATATATGAATGCATTGTCAGACTTTGAGAGCCGCCAGAAGGAATTCCTTGCCGAGCGGAAGCTTATCACAGCAGCAAGAGCGATCTTTGCAGAGACCGTCAGCAAGGTCAAGCTTCTATCCCTTGATGAAGACGAATCTCCCTATACGTGGTTCAAGCGGCTAGAGAAGGCAACTGCCCCGGCGAAGGGATACATGCTTGAACGGATCAAAAGACGCTATTCCGACCATATCTCTGCTACTAAGAAGACATTCCCCGAGTGGATAGATCAGTGGGAAGAAATAATGCAACAAGCAAAGCGTTATTTCCTCAACGAGGCTCTGACTGGGCAGTGGCTACGAGATCTAGCAGCCATAATCCGGCCCTATAGCGACGGCTACGCTACGATCTTCAGAGACGAGAGTCGAAAGCTCGATGCAGCAGCAGCGGTTATCCAAGAGCGGCTATACCATTCCCTACCGCCTGGAGCGACGGCCACCGAGTCTGCAGAAGGGGTAGCTGCAGCAGAAGCTTCGGAATGGACCCTCCAATTTGCTGCTCATCGCTTTCGGGAAATAATAGAATTCGAGCAGCAACAGCAGCGACAGAAGACCCCAGGAGTCAAGAGAGGAGCCGGATTCCACGTTGACGGCGACGAAGACGACCAGAGGCCGTCGAAAAAGAAAAAGAAGACTCGTTGTCTAGGCTGCGGATCGACTAGGCATGGCCTATCCGACTGTTGGTCTATCTTTGAAGAGCTTCGTCCACCACACATGCCTAAGAACGAGAGCCTTATCAAGAGAGCCCAGAAAGCCCTAAAGGAAGATGCCTCTTTGCAGAAGAAGGTAGAAGAAATCAAGGCCAAGAGGGATCAAGAAAAATAGCAACCACAGCGGCTTCTAGGATCTCGTCCTAGAAGGAAGCATGGCAAGATAGTAGGAATTGCTAATCCAGCCTTTCTCTACTCGGCTGAAAAGAAGTCTGCGGATTACCCTTTGAAGAATTCGACCCTCTTGGACTCAGGAGCCTCCCTTCACATCTGCAACAACCTTAGCAGATTCCGTTCCTTTCGAAAGGCCAGAGCGGACTTTCTAATCACAGGAGACTCAGAGGTTCGAATAGAGGGCTACGGAAGGGTTGATGTGACAGTCACAGCACCCGACGGGTCAAAGAGAAAGCTTCGGCTAAAGAAGGTTGCTTACTGCCCTACCTTTTCGGCTAGCCTTGTCTCTTTTCAACTCCTCCGAGACGAAGGGATCTTCTGGGACACTTTTCCAACGCCTACCCGGCTAGTCCACAAGAGCCGGAGACCGATCTGTGTGCTATTTAGGGTATATCAGCAATTCGTCCTTGATTTCCGACCAATCAAGCAGGAAGATTTCGACGAAGCCGCGTTCCTTGCTTCCAAGCCAAGAAGGAAGGGGTCAAGGGATCCGAGACCTACAGCTGTTGCAGATGCCGACCTTTGGCACGCCCGTCTGGGTCATTTAGGTCCGATGGCTTTGTATAAGCTAGGACAAAGGAAAGGTCTTCGAATCAAGGGTCCAAAGACTGCTGAGTGTGAGATCTGTGCCCAGGGAAGAGCCCGAAGGCAGGTCTCACGACGACCTCCAACAAGGGAAAGGAGCTATGCCTGTGAGGAAATCTGGATCGACTGGACCGACCTAGCACCAAGCCACGACGAAGAATTCGGACCCTTCCTTCGAGTCATGTTCATCACGGATGCTTTTTCAGGGATGGTTTTCCCCTATTTCCTTCGGACCTATCAAGAGAAGCACAACTGGGCAGCCCTCCGTGACTTCGTTAGTTGGATGAAGCTAAGGTTTGATTGTACGGTCCGGAACGTACGGTCAGACGGAGAGCTGTTCACTAAGAAGATCAGGAATTGGCTGAGGAAGAAGGGGATTTCGGCAGAGCCGTCAGCTCCCAACACCCAGGCCCAGAATGGGGGTGCAGAGAGGTTCGGAGGGATAGTCATTGAAAAAGCTAGGAAGATGAGGATAGCCGCGAAGCTTCCACATGACCTTTGGAAGGAGACGGTGGAAGCAGCCTGCTACGTGTGGAATCGGACGCCTCGAGCCCCTAGGCCGCCCGTGGACTTGCCAAGCCAGTCAGCAAGTCCGTCGGACCCGGAAGATCAACAAGTCCTGTGGAAAACCCCGTTGGAGCTCTTCACTCGAAAGGATCAACCCGAACAGCACAAGCATCTTCGGGCCTACGGGTGCAGGGCTTACGCAATGACTGCCGATGCACAACTAGGAAGGAAAAAGCTCCAAAAGCTAGATCCACGCGCTCACATCGGCTATTTAGTTGGCTACAATTCAACGAACATCTTCCGGATCTGGATTCCACAGCTGAAGAAAGTAATTTCGACTAGGGATGTTATTTTTGATGAAAGGACCTTCTTTGACGGGAAGAGAGAGCAAGAGCCACTTTTGGAAAGCATCAATCAGCTAGTCCAGCAGATCTCTATTCCGGAGAGTCAACAGAAGAATCAAGAAGTCCTCGACGAAGAAACAGACCTAGAGAGTCAGCTTGGATCAGATGACGAAGACGAGGTCAGGAGCACTATCTTTGTCCGTGACGAAAGCCCAGAGCCCGACGAAGAAGAAGAGGACGAAGAGGAAGACGACGGAGCCCTGAAGAGAGCTAAGGAGCTAGAAGAAGCTAGCTATCTTACGCCTCCCGAAGAAGAAAGCTATCAATCTATTCTCTCAGTCTTCCTTCCGGTCTCTTCCGCTCCTAAGGGGGTGGGGGCAGGCACCTTTCATGCGTTAGGACCATCTGTGCAGGTAGGATCGGAAGAGCCGTTCGAAGAGCCCAAGGACCGATTCGAGGATTTCTTCCCGAAGCCAATAGAAGACGGGATCCACGGAGCTTTTACAGCTGGAAGGCTGTTTAAGGCGAAGGCTAGGCCACATAAGAAGGACCTTCCCGACCTCCCGCAGACACTTCGGCAGCTTGAAAAGCATCCCTTCCGTGAAGAATTCACGAAGGCCCAACGGGACCATCTCCAGTCTCACGAAGAGATGGGTACCTTCGAAGAGGTCCCTTGGAAGAAGGCAGCCGGCAAGCAGGTCCTAGGGTGCAAATGGGTCTTTGTTTACAAGACTGACAAGCATGGCTTCCTTCAAAAGTGCAAGGCACGCCTTGTTGTGTGTGGGAACCAGCAGAAGGAAGGGGATCTTCCTACGAGGGCCACAACTTTGGCCGGCCTATCTTTTCGCGCCCTGATGGCTATAGCAGCCGAATACGACCTTGAGCTCGAACAGATGGATGCAGTCAACGCCTTTGTCAACAGCCCGATAGACGAGGTGGTCTTTATTAGGATGCCCCCTGGATTCACGAGGCCCGGCAGAGTCCTTCTTCTTCGAAAAGCTCTCTATGGGCTACGCCGCTCTCCTCTTCTTTGGCAACAGCATCTCACAGGGTCTCTCGAGGCTCTAGGCTTCGAGAAGGTTCCACAAGAACCTTGTGTAATGCGGAAGGCCGGAGTCCTAGTCTTCTTTTATGTGGACGATTTCATCTGGGCCTATAGGAAGGAAGACAAAGAGATAGCAAAGGAAGCTATGGCCGGATTACAGCAACGCTATCGGATGAGCCTTTTGGGGGAGCCCCGTTGGTTCCTAGGGATCCACATCCTACGGGACCGAGCCCGAAAGACGATCTGGCTGACCCAAGACGCTTATATCGAAAAAATCACTCATAAGCTAATTGGGGACCCGAGTCTCCTCTCTCAAAGGTTTCCAGATACTCCGATGCAGGACGAAGAGCTAGTTCCGGCTCCTATAGCATGGCAAGCTTCGCAGAAGGAAGTCCATCAATTCCAGCAGAAGGTCGGATCTATCCTTTTTGCAGCTATTTCCACGCGGCCGGACATAGCTTTTGCTGTCTCCCGACTAGGCCGGCAAAACCAGAATCCTGACTCCACGCATCAGATGGCCGCAGACCGAGTCCTCCTTTATCTCTTCGCTACGAAGTCTTATGGAATAAGACTAGGGGGAGGAGAGAAGGAAGCAGAGATCTTCGTCTGCTCGAGTGACTCTTCTTTTGCAGACAATTCCCTCGACAGGAAAAGCTCACAAGGATACGTCATGACCCTTTTCGGCGGACCTATTGCTTGGAGAGCTTCGAAGCAGGCTACAGTGGCTACGTCTAGCACAGAAGCCGAATTTCTGGCCATTTCAGAAGCAGCCAAGGAGGCTATTTTCCTCAGCCGCCTCCTCCAGTCCTTACAGATCCAGATTCCTAGCCCTTTGAAGCTAGAGTGTGACAACACGCAGACCATCCGACTCTTAGAAGGAGGATCGAAGCTATCAACACGGCTACGGCACGTTGATATCCACCAGCATTGGCTACGGCAGGAGATCGAAGAAGGAAGGATACGTCTGCATTGGGTGCCTACGGCACAGATGAAAGCAGACGGTCTAACAAAGGCACTCCCGCTGCAGAAGCTGCAGTCTTTCCAAAGGCTAATAGGAATAGTGGACCTGAAAGATCGACTTTGGCAAGAAGCTCGCCTGGAGACACTCCGAGACTGGATAGCGAAAAGGGATTTGCCCCTACCTTCATGCTCACATGCCAGAGGCCCTGTTTGACTGTGTGTAGCTGTTTCCTAGAGGGTCTAGGCCAGTGCCACAGCTAAGGGGGTGTGTTGAGAAGAAGGTCCGGTCTCGGCTGTGAAGCCCGCAGCTTGCTTGACGAGTGGATGACTAATAGGTCCTGTCAAGATAAAGACGCTTATTCACGCTGTTGCCTAAAAACAGCAAGCAGTTCGTAATGCCATATTAATAATGGTTTCGAACTTTCTAGCTAATATCGTCATCTATGCTGCCTGGGTGGCATTATCGCCACCATACCTATCATCACAAGAATATAAAGCGGCAACGCAGATCAAGACGGAATAGAACGATATATGAATACACACATTCGCAGGAGACCTATACGGTTGATCTGACTTATTCTTTCTTTGTGACTTTTTCCTCCTTTCCATATAGCTCTCTTCGCGAGAATGCGAGATGAGTATTTGCGGCTGCGAGCATGCATGAAGCAGTATAACCGCCATTTGGAACTGCGAGATTATCCGGTCAGCGATGTTGACTTGAGCCGAGGTTGGAGCCACATACCGGATCCGATGCAAAAGGCTTCATTTAGGTTAACTCGATACGCGTGGGAATCTAGTTGCTCGACTCTTATAGCATAGGAAAACAGGCTCGTATAGCTTGTTTCGGTCGCCATACTCACTGAAATGATGCTTGGGTACCCCAAGTTTCGATGGCAGTGAGGTAGGGGTTGAAAAGGCAATGGCTGAACATGAGACAGAACAGGATCCGCCCCACAAAGTCCCGCGTCCCGAGCGCCTCGGTTCGGACAGCAGGCGGAATTGACAACCGCAAGCTGCTGGCTTTGCCGACCTGAGCAAGGACACTTACGTACGCGCGGATGACCAGGACATTGCTGATTTCAGCCTACGTGCATATGAGCAACTTGTTATGTGCGGATAATTCTCAACTGTCTTCAACACAGCAACTTCAGGCAAAGGGGTCTCCTGCAGCCTTACGTGTAACCACCAAAGCCTGAATTCCTACGCCACACGCGGCGAGAATGGCAGCTAAGGGCCCATTTTCAGCCGGCAATGTGCTCCTTCATGCGGTAAATGATTGATTTTCTCAATAGCGACCGTCGCTGACCCTGAGCTTGCTTCGACCAACGGATCTTAGGGACATGACCCTTGCGCACAATGAAAGTCTCTGCAACGCCAGATTGTGGCAATCCTGGCTGTCATTTCGTCAGAAGCTAGACTCTTACCGACATTAGTATCGCAGCCTGCGGCCATGCGCGTTCCGTTGACGAACAGGCCTTCAGAAACGATAACCTGGCGACCAGAAGAGACATGCGCATCGCCTCGTCGATGCCAAAGATGGGTTACTGTCTCGGCAAGGAGCCACTGTCATTCTAGCAACCAACTCCATCCATCGCTTGGCTGAAGCAGATCACATTATTGCTCTCGCACCGTACGGCACGATATCGGAAATGGGAAGTTACAACGAACTCTTGAGAGAAAACGGATACGTTGCAGGGCTCCCGGTACAGAAGAGAAAAGAGACTACTTCTTCGATCAAATGCCAGCCCTTTTCTCATGACGAGTTAGTCGGCGACCTTGACGGCGCTCCTCCGACTCTCGACCTAGCGGATGTTGCAACGGGAAATTTCGCCATTAACAAGTATTACATCGAATGCTTTGGCTGGAACCGTTGGGTGGTCTTCGTTTTTCTTTGTGCCTCCTTCGGCTTCTTGACAATTTTCCCACAGATTTGGATCAAGTGGCGGGCTGTAGACAACGTACGGCGTCCTTACCAAAACGCAGGCTTCTACTGGGGCATCTACCTGCTGCTCGGGGTTTTGATAATCGCCTGCCTTGTTCCAGGAACCGTGAGATTCAATATCGATCCACTGGGCGATAGCACAGACCTCGCTATTATCAATGCGCTGAAAGAGGTTGGGCTTTGGGAGATTCTTTCCAAGGGTGAAGTAGGCGGTCTTGATGCACCCATGCCAGAACATCTCCTATCACATGGCCAGCGTCAGCTTGTATGTCTTGCTCGTGCGATAATGCGCCGCGCATCTGTACTTGTCCTCGACGAAGCTACGGCTGTTATGGATGGCGAGACCGAGTCGCTTATAAAATGCATCATTGCAAAGCATTTTAGCAGCCATACCATCATTGCCATCGCACATCGCCTGGACACAATTCTGGACTATAATCGCGTTGCCGTCATAGACGACGGTCGCCTGGTCGAATGGGATGGGCCGCGAACCCTCTTGCAAAGAGACAGCGCTTTTAAAAGGCTGTACAACGACATGAAAGACCTTCCGGATTAAATTGAGTAGCTGTTGAACACGTACTAATAGAAATACATATAGTTGAGAAACAAGGATCGTCCGGGGGGGTTTTTCAACCGAAGTCTGAAACGCTCACTCGATCCTACCAGGTTGTACCAGCAATCGCAAGGTTCAACGTTGGTACTGCGGTATTGCCTTTGGGGGCCATAAATATCCACTGAGCCCTGTTCCAAACCAAGAGTGAGTTGGAGACATTTGGTGTCAAGTTATATGCTGCAGATTGCAAGAACTCGACGTGGAGTTGTCCCCTTGATTCCAAACCAGGCTCCATAATAGTTGCGCTAGGTCTGAGGTCCCACTGGATATGCATTACTTTTAGCATCGATTCATGCTTCAGGGGAATGACCTGTGGGCCTCG
The DNA here is from genome assembly GCA_000956045.1 of Hirsutella minnesotensis 3608. Taxonomy (NCBI): domain Eukaryota; kingdom Fungi; phylum Ascomycota; class Sordariomycetes; order Hypocreales; family Ophiocordycipitaceae; genus Hirsutella; species Hirsutella minnesotensis. The sequence goes on along the minus strand of KQ030519.1, from coordinate 318,557 downwards.
GCTTGTCGAGTCTTAGGTGCGGGCATAAGACCCTATTGGTGGCCGATGAAGTCCCTTTTGAGAATGATAATATGCTGGAGCTCGTCCTTGCTAAAGGGACTGGCGTGTTCCTTTGTCATGCACAACATGAAGGCGGTTACATCTTACTTGGCGCATACCTGAAATCCATTGCTGGCTACGAATAGCGAGAGTAAGACCATCAAAGACGCCTCCCGCGTTGAATAAGCTTGGCATTTATGCTTATGAGGGCACATGCTGACTTCCTGAAGATATTACAGGGAACCCTGGTTTCGAAACGTCATTTAGCTCTGGATACGAATAGATGAATACTAAATCATGAAGGAAGTCGATGCGAAGGCTAATCGCAAGCCTCCAGCTGCAGCACGTGAAAGTTGAAACGGATCAAACCCGAGGCCAAGTTTCTCTCTGCGAATGGTCATAATCGTGCACTCCCCCTTTCATGCACAGGATTTTGTACGACATTGCGTGATTCGAACAGCATTCCGTGAATCATAGGCTCGTGGCTGTGAGGCAGATGGTGGTCAACAATAAATGATGGCAAAGATGCCTGAGCTCGAGGGGCTCAGCCTTCATACTCCAGAGGGAGAATTTTGCGAGGCCTCAGCAAAGTCAAGATACGGCATCTAGCGGTTTAGCCACCCACTTGCACTACTTGACTCTGACGTTTTATTTCGAATTTACACATCACACACAGTGCGACCAACGGGTGAGCTTGGCACAATCATGCCGTAAATGCTTCCAAGGGCTAAAGGCCTCAGTTTGTGCAATTACCAACACGAATGTTCTGCCGGCGTCATTGCCGGCATCACAACTGTGATTCCAGGGAGTAACTTCCGGGCCGATATTGGAACACGGCACCCAGTTTAAGCATGAATAAAGCAGGCCGAAATTGATTTTTGCGCCGTACACACTCAGAGGCATCGTAAGCCGCTGAAACGCGTCATTAAAGCACCCTGGATGCTGGCTGCCAATTGAGTCCCGACGTTCCTCGGATATGGCCGTTTGCTACTTTGAGAAAAAGTGGGCTCTCTGCAAGACTCAAGTGACTGCCTATGTTTTGATCCTGGTGTTGCGTCACGCGATTCACGGGAGCCAAGATCTTGCTGATTCGCGCTAGAGCCGAGGCTTGAGTCCTAGCAATCCCTGATATCTTCTACATCCATGAACACCGGCACCCTTTTCACGATTTCCAGCGACTGCCGGCCCATTAGGGGTTGTTATCCACGAGGATAAAGAAGCACTGCTGACATTACATCAATTCATAATGATGATCAAAGAGCACAGTAAATTTAGGTCAACGTTGGGGACAGGGCGGAGATGATGATGAGGAGTTACCAATCCAATGTATTTTGGGAAGATAAAGAATATTGAAGTGCCAATAACCTCATGAAGCCATAATGGGAGAATCGAGGCAAACTTTGAACGACTCTTTCACCATGTAGATTACATGTAGCCCGTGGTGGGGAGATGGTACTTGATAATTTCCAGCCTAGTAGTTATGGAGTAAGGACTGTTGAGGAATATTAGCACCAGGAGGAACTAGATGGATTTTATGCGACTCAGGAAGGCCAACTGCAAGGCAGACTGCGGTCAGCTATACGTCTGGTGTATCCGGTGGGCAAGTCCTACTGTAGCTGTTTGGCGTACTTGATGCCTATATGCTTGCAATCGCTCCGGTCTCTTTGGCGTAGGTAGCTCCTGATTGATTGTGCGCTGCGAATTTTGCGATATGAATGTAAAAACAAATAAGTTACGCGCAAGTAACTTAGCTTAAGTCGGGCGTGTGATAGATCAATGGCGCATACGCACGCACAAGCGTAACAATTCCCGCCTTGAGTAATGCATAATCTATGAGTAGCGTAAGTAGCATTAAAGAGGCAGGTGGATATTATATCAGACCAGATGAATGAACCCTGATCAAATTCGGCCGATTCAGGGATCAAGTACCGAGGCCCACGTGCAACTGCTATAGCAGTCCGGAGTCTATCTACTCTGTCTTGGCAGGCCAGGTGAGTTATACGAACAGTCGTCTGAAGGATTGATGATTTATAGACCAGCTGATCCACGAGTATTCAACCCTCAACGTCAACCACTCTCATTCATTCTTTCACACTCATTATGTTACGACATTGGTTTTTGTTCATTTTCTCTCTTTTACAATGGCTTCAATGGCCAAGCCTTATACATGCGGCGCCAAACGACCTCCCAGTTCAGCAGCCGATCTATCTTTACCGGGGTGATTCGCGCTCTCCAAAGGAAATCAAGGCGGCCGGGGGGTTCAGACTGCGCGACATAAGCATGGAAGCCAACTCTGGATTCAGTGTTGCACTTCACGTCAAAGGAGTTCCCCCATCTGGGAGGAGCCCTGAGAACTCCGTCTATGTATCGACGACCGATGATCCTCTCGTTGCGGCCAAATTCCTCCGCGGAGAAAAAGGTTATGTTTATAAGATTCGTGCGGTACCGCGCATGTTCTCCGTAGCCGGGACGCTGCAAAAGTACTACGACTACCCCTTTCCAGTCAGCAATCAACGCGAATGGGTCGCCATGGGCGGCGTATCCTGGGACCAAATCGAGTCGGCCGCATTCATCAAGCCAACTGACAGCGGAGTCGTGGCCCCGGACACCAAGTTCAACTGGAAGGCGAACCGGGCGTTTGCGAGAGGAGAGTACAGTAAGCTCACGCCAGACATTACTGCTGGTGCGGGAAGACCGGAACTGGCCGGCTTCGACGAGATACCAAAGCATCCAGGAAGCACCGATCCATTGTTTCGAGATCTGCAATCTAAAAGAACTCTGAAGGAATACGGCGTCGATTATCTCAAGGATTCGGTCAAAGCCGAAAAGGGTCTTCCCTGGGACGGCCAGGGACCGCTGCTCAAGCCCGTGGAGCCGAAGTCAGGTTCGAGGTCGAGGGGACGAGTGTGTGTTATCTCGAAGCGAGACGGCTCAGGTTGTCAGCTCCGGGCCCGCTCATCGGCAGCGAAAAGATATGACGCGTACGCGAGAAAACACGGGCTTGCGCAGCTAGCCACGCGGAAGAATAGGCCTTTGTCTTTTGCCACGCTTTCTGAAACCGTTTCGAGCAAGTTCGGCGGCAAGCTGGGCTATCGTGCAAAGCTGGCGGCAGCAAAAGGTATCGGTGGTGCGGTAGGCGCAGTCTCGCTTGGCATCTGGGCCAAGAGCGTATCTGATATCTTTTCAACGGAGTCGTCCGCCTTGGAGCGGGTTGCTGTCACTACGTCGCTGATTCCTGTCGTCGGCTGCGTGACGCAAGGGGCCTCGGACAGTACGGGAGAGAATGCGAGGAACTCCGTCGTCAATGGGATTGATACCGCCGTCTGTATCGTTGCCGATGTTCTCGCCTTCATCCCAGGAGGCGGTACGGTATCCTTTGCGCTTCATCTTGCTCGATCACTCTTCCGGATTCTTGAAAGTCTCGCTTTTCCCAAAGAGCCTCCGCCAATTGAGAAAACCTACTTTCAGTATCGTTGGGGTTGGGACCAGTACTTTTATCACATGGACAAGATGCTATCGTCATCGGAGTTCAAGGGCAACTTGACCTCTCAACTCATAGCGGCCAAAGCGGACGTTTTACTCATGGCAGCAGAGGCAGCAGGCACAATTGACGCAACGTTGTCGATCGGTGCTGCAAATGAGACCGAAGGAGTCAATCAGGGCGATAGCGAAGCCGAAGACGACATCGATATTGATGAGTCCGACGCAAAGCCCGATGCTGCTCCCGGACAACAGTCTCCTCCGGAACCCAAGGACGGTCTAGGCAAGCGAGATGGCGAAGGTGAACCGATCGCTCCCAATCCTTCTGACGGCGACAACCAGGTGCCAGACCTGGAGCCCCTAATTTGCAAATCATATAACGAAAGGAAGAAGCAGATCTTTCAAAACTTGACAGCGAAACTAGAAGGGCACATGGAAGAGGCATACACGAAATACGACTTGGAGTTCTTCAACAATTTCCACCCATGGCTTTACAGATTCTTGCGTCAACATCAGCCTTTCCCTTCGGTCGAGGAGCTTGAGAGGAAGCGCGACACGCACATTGAACAAGTAATGAAGACGTATGCGCGGGATGATTCAAAGCCTGGGCTCTCACCTGGGCCTGGGGCGAATCGGCTGGGCGAGCTGCTTCAGATTGTCTTTGATGACGTGACGCGCAACGACATTTGCAAAGAACCAAAGAAGCCGCCGATGATTGATGGCGCCGAGGTGTTGCCCGGCGTGGAGATTGGAGGTGACTTGCCGGAAGCGCAGAGGAAGAAAGAGGAGCAGGAAGGGAAGTGGCGAGACGAACTACAACTCGTGTCACTGGCGGAGAAGGAAAACAAACTCAAAGACGCGATTTGGGCCCAGGTACGACAGGAAATATGGCAAATGAGAGTGCAGAGCGGCGCTTGGCCACCGCGCGAGGGCTCAGATGCGGTCGACCCGGCACGCGACTTTGACAAATGGGCTCGATTCGACCAGCTCATGAAAGAAGCCGAAGAGAGAGAGCAACGAGCTCAAGGTGTCAAACCATCGACTCCTGGAAACCCGGGCCAAAATGAGGATACTTCCAAGGATAATGCCGGTAGCGAGGAGTCCCAGGCTAACCCTCCGCCCGGGCCGACCGGTTCCAACGTTTTACTGTGTGCCAGTGGCGGGCACAATAGACCATGTCTTGAGGCCAAAACCACTCCTGGACACTGCGGTATGTCAATTCTCGCTTGTTTCTCTGTTGACCGCTTTCGCTGATAGATCAATTAAGTTCCCATGCCCCCAGATTGGAATGACCACACATCTTCGATACGCCTGAACCAGGAGGCCGGTGCCTGCAACTTCTACACGTAAGTGCTTGCCCTTGATCTGCGGTGAGGACCGGAAGTAGCCTAACAGATATCAGGGACTACCACTGTGCTGGTGCCCAACTCAATCCTTCTGCCCCGGGCGTTGATCTTCTGGAAGAGCAAAATAGGAATTTCGACAACCAGATCAGCTCCTATCGATGTGCTGCTGAAACGGGCACGGCGGAGCCATCACAATCGCACACATTGTTCGTCGCCAAAACCTATGCTTACAAGAGCTCTGCGCAAGAATGCATCTTTTATTTCGAGACCTCAACCCCAGATGACGGAAACTGGATAGGCATATTCAAGACGGGCCAGACCCCTGGCACCGATCAGGCTTGGAGCTGGAGTTGGGCGAAATCCGGATCGGGGTCGGCTAACGTTAATTGCGCTGGATTGGGGCCTGGTTATCAGGCATACTTGGTGGGCAAAGATGGAAATGCCAGGCTCCAGGGCCCAATGGATCTGTAAACTTGTATAGAGATTCAGCTTCGCCATATATCAAAGAATACGTTTACTGCGCGCAGAGGGATCGCGCCTCAACGACAACTGTTTGCATATCCTACTATTTTGGACATGCTCGTGTGAAAACTGTAATTTATATGGGATTGAAATTTTCCTGGAAAGTATATATATCGAATTGACAGCGAACCTACATTTCTTTGCTTCGGCCTAGGGGACCTGCTAAAGTGTTCTAAGAAACAAATTGCTAATAGCTTCATTAATATAATAGTCTCTAAGAACCCGTTCTCTCGCGAAGCTACACCTCCAAGGTTTTAAAACCAAGGGCAAATCCCTTTATGACCTTCTTTGTACATGTGGTCACAAGAGATATCTTTCCTAGAAAAACGGCTACACCTCGTTGGCCAGCACCAAACCTAAAGTCACTCAAGATCATGCCAGCAACATGAGTCATGCATGTAACCACTTCTGAGTTAAGTCTTCCTTTCTCCTCATTATCCCGTGTTTAATTCTGAGCCATTATGTGGAGATAAGTTGCGGAGACGACATAATGGCGCCAAAGTCTCGGGATGCGGAGATGGAGAGGCATTGCGGAGTGGCAGGTTGGCTGATACATAGGGTGGCATCGGCAACGAGCGTGAAGCTTAGTGGCATTTGCCGTGCTCGTAGTGGTAGAGACGGGCTGCAGGAGGTTGCATACAGTGAACTGACGGGGAGAATCAAGGGATTCATATACCAGACCCATGCATCAGCCAATCGTATCGGAGAGTAACAAACCGGATATAAGCTTCCCGAGATGCTTGATTTGTCAGTCGTTCGCCGTACATGGAGCGTATGCGTCTCGGCCTGGGACGTAACCCGATATTGTAACATTGCTGTGTCCGTGAACCGAAGATAGCACGTGAGATGGTGATCAACATGAATGAAGGCCTCGGACTCGGACCATTCTAGAGGCCGACCCTGTGGACTGCGCATACGAGTCGCGAGTTCACTTGCTTTCTCAGCTCTAGCGTATCCTTTCAACTTCATATCCATATCCCACTCATCATCGTAGAACTGTTATATCGTTGCACCAGATCATATGAAGACCGTTGACGCCGGGCTTTGAGCAGCATGCACGTATTGGCTGCTTTGGCGAGCCTTTATTAGAAAATTTAGATAAACAGGGCCCCTCGTCGATTCAGGATAAAGGAAGCACGTTTCCACGTTCATTTACATGTAATAACTACATCTACATCGACCGTACTCGGCTTGGACTTGGCTTCTGAGTCTGCTATACCTTTTGGGAAGTCACTTTGTGCGTTCGTCTTCATCCTACGAGGCAGGAGGACATGCCTTCAACGCTCTTCAGCTATAATCTCGTTGGTGTTTTGGGTTCAGTTGCTTCGTTGGTAAGTACGGCCCCCACTTCAAGAATACTGTCTTCAATGTTCTAAGAAGACTTCAGATACTTGCTTCCATCCTCGGCCGAATCTTTTATCGAATATGGTTTCACCCCTTGTCGAGATTCCCCGGTCCACCGCTGCTGGCAGCCTCGGGTTTGCCATATGCCTACTTGAACTCCCTCAGCGGCACGTGGTTTAAGACAGTTGCATCCTTGACCCGCCAATATGGGCCTGCGGTACGCATCGGGCCGAACCACATCGCCTTGGACGGATCTATCGGGTGGACCGAGGTCTATAATCGTCGGGAGCGAGGAGATGAAGAGCTGTCCAAGCTTTTTGGCGGGACGGTCGAGGAAATGGACAATCTCTTCTGGGCGCCCCGAGAACAGCATCGGCGCCAACGGCGCCAGCTTGGCACCGCCCTCAGTGCTTCGAATCTTCAGCAGCAAGAGTCCACCATCGCTCGATACGTGCACTTGCTGCTCTATCAGCTCGCCGAAAAGGCCAAAGCAGGGGAGCCAGTGGACATCGTCAAGTGGCTCAACTACACGACCTTTGACATTATCGGAGACTTGACCGTGTCCGAATCCTTCGAGTGTTTGACGACGGACACGTATCATCCTTGGGTTCGTGCCGCATTTGATGGCATTCGTATTATAACTCTTCGTCAACTGTTCCAGACTTATCCTCTACTCGGCGCCTTGATCCGCTACTTGAACTTGAGCCAGAGCCTGTCAAATGCTTCGGAGATGAGGAACTATGTCAGCGAAAAGTCAAAGTCCCGAATCGAGTCCATCAAGAGATCGCAGGCCGGCAGCTTTGACCTAACGGCGTACATGTTGCGCGATACGCCAGGCGGTCCAATGACCGAGCCGGAGATCATGGCGACGACGCCTACGCTGCTTTTCGCCGGAAGTGAAACGACGGCAACAGCCCTCGCTGGGTTTTGCTTTCAGGTAGCACGTCATAAACAAGTATACGAAACTCTGGCGGCCGAAGTCCGCGGCGCCTTTGCCGGCAAAAGCGAAATCACCTTCCGCAGCACCGCTTCTCTTCAATACTTACATGCTGTCATCGACGAGGTTTTAAGAGTCTATCCACCGGCCGTAGAGACGCCAGCTCGATTGGCCAACGGTAACGTTATCTGTGGCATTTTCGTGCCAGCCGGGGTAAACTTCCATGCCTCTAATATCAAGGCTTGCCTAACTTCTCACATCGCTTCTAGACTCGCATCTCGGTATCCCAATGGTCGACCTTTCGCAACCCCGAGAACTTTGTTGAACCTAACGCTTTCATCCCGGAGCGATGGCTGTCAGAAACGCACCCTCGCTACGACGCGCGGTTTCGACATGACAACAAGGACGCTTTCAAGCCGTTTGGCCATGGGCCACGGGACTGCATTGGCAAGAACTTGGCGCAAGCCGAGATGAGATACATGATTGCTCATTTACTCGTTGCCTTTGACTTCTCACTCGAACCAGGACAAGATGCTTGGTTTGATAAACAAAGAGCCTTCTTTGTGTGGGAAAAGGGCCCGTTGTACCTTCGTTTGCAGCCCCGACGTGTTGAGCAAGCCTAAGGAAACTGGCTCTGATACTTCGTCCACTCATCTGAGAAGTTCGCGGAGACATGAGTTCATATCTGCTTGGCTCAATCACAACGTAGTACTTTGTTTCTCGACGAGTTCAAAATGCTTAATGTTCAAAGGTCCAATGTTTCACTACGCTGCGGGTTTGCTCTTTGACAAAATTTATGTCCCAAATTGAGATAGCTATGCCGATAGTTTACAATCGCCGGCCAAATGAAAACGGTATTCCAAAAGCCTCAAGAGAGAGCGGCGTTCATCATCGTACCCAAACAATTGATACGTGCATACGTGTCTGACTGTCATTCAAGAACCCTGTTTCTGGGTCTCAAGGGTCTTGCGACCGATACGCACCAGGTCTTCGTTGAGGAGCGTGTCCTTTTCGATGCCATTCACAGCTTGATCTAGTAGCGTGGCAGCTATTTCGCTGACTTGGACCTCGGGGAGACCGATGAGGTATCGACCAACGTTTGAAGCAGCCTTCATCATGACGCCCCACTTACCAGGGGCATCGATGAGGCCGGGCTTGGCCACAGCAGCGTCGACTGTCCCCTTGGACTGATGCGCGTAAGCGAGTATTTGTGATTCGGTTTCTCCCTGCGAGATGTCAACTCAATCAAGACAAAAACATCACTTCATCAACGGGCGATTATGCACGCCGTTTTTTTGAACTGGAAGACAGACTGACCCGTAAAAGGCAGTAATCTCCCATAACCCAGGGCTTCTTGGCCGGATCGCGTTCAGCATTGGACCCGCTGACATACAGGAACCGGAACGGAGTGCTGGAGCCACCATGGGGAAGCTGGGAAATGGTTTTGAGACCCGCCATGGAGTAGTCGTGACAGATTCTCCTCACTTGTTCCCACTGCATCTTGCCAACTTTTGAGGGTGTCACGGCAATGGTCCTATCTGCCGTCAATATCAGGTACGGCGAACTATTCGCTTGCATGGAGAAGGAGTTTACCATATGCAAGCGTCTGCGCCAGACAGTGCCTGCTTGACACCCTCGGAGTATTCCTCAAAGTTGTCGCAAGCGACTGACTTTAACTTGGATACATCAGAGCCTGCTGGGACGTTGTCCGGTACGGGTGTCGGCCGGCGAGCAAGAGCCACGACGGACTTGATTTCTGGACGAGCCAAAGCCTGGCGAATGATCTCTGTGGCCACAAAGCCCGTAGACCCGGCGACGATGAGCTTCATGGTAACCTGCAATGGAACCTATGGACCCTCTTTCGAAGGATAGGGTGAATGGATGATTGGCGAGGCCAAGAACGGGATCCGATCTCCGCAGCGGTGCCAGATGGGCAGTGGAGAAGGAGAAGGGCAAATGGGGTCTGCCAAGCTGACGGAGTCATTACGTTATAAATCACCCGCTTCACTTAGTCAGCCACAGTACGAACTTTTGAGGGCAAAGTCGACAGATTCTTTGGAGAGAATTAAAGGCTCTCTTCGTTTTGCAACAATAATCGACTCATCAGAACAGCTAAATGAACCAAGATGCTCTGATGCGTAGAAACATTCAGGAGAGTGAGAAGCAGCACAGGCAAGAGCTCAGCACATCGTGAACCATGCGACATCCTTTCTCCACATCATTGAAGGTGGCTGCGTGTAGTTAAAGCCTAGCACAGAGGCCAGATTCAGCGCGCATACTGTAGATAAACTTGACATTAAACGTCACCGCTACTTCGTATCATCGCCTTGTTTGCAAGAATTGCTCCGGATTAACATCAATCTCATGTCAAGTTGATCTTGAGAATCTGACCACCAAATATCTGATTCGTCAAGTTCGTACCGCCAGTCGACACGTAGATGGACTGGCCGTCATTAGCCAGGGCCGCTGATGTTGGCTGCTTAATTGTGCGATCTGAGCCACCCCCTGCAAATGTATACTGCAGTCCACCCGTGGTGACCTCGTTCACTGCGGAAGGGTGAAGAGTCAGGTAGGCATTGCCGATGGAGTCGAAAGTGAAGTCATCGTAGGCATAGGAACCATTGGCTGGGCTTGAAAGGACGGCCAATGTCTCTGTAGGTCCCGCTCGACTGCCGTCAGTAGTGATTCGGATCCGTGCAAAGGTGCCTCGTCCAGAGTTTGTGAAGTAGAGGTAGTCATTTCGTATTCTGAGCCCATTGACGCCAAGTGGAAAGGTTCGAGAGTCTCGCGGCGCGAGAGCTTCATCCGCAATCGCCACGTCGACCTGCCTCGTAATCGTGTTAATGCGAAGAATGCGCCCTTCAATAGAGTCTGCGCTGAGCAAGATGTGCGGTTGACTTGGTACGGATGCTAAACCGTTCATCATGAAGGTATTTGGGACGGGAATCACATCCATAACCGCGCCGCTGCCTGCATCTAGGCTCACGATATAGATATTCATTGAGCCCCGATCGAACCGAAATTCTGTGTGACGCCCTCCACTGATTGCGTACAGTCCACTGCCCAGATGGGCGATGCCCGTCAAACCCGTGGCATCGGGTATATCTGCCACTAACCGTGGGATAGGCCGACTTATTGACGGGTCAAGTGTCAACAGACGGGCCGATGACAGTGTCGTGAGTAAAAGTGTTCCGTCTGGTAGGACAGTCAAGTTTTCGATGAAGGTGGAATCCTCGAAAGCAAAGATTTGTGTTACCTGACGCTGACAATAAGCGAGGAAGGATTGCAAAGTCAAAAGGACCAACGTGAGGCCAACAAGCCGGCCCATGGTAAGGAAAATGTACGAAGACGAACAAAATTGGTGCTGAGGTTTGAGCGGCAAAGGGAGATTTATGGTCCTCACGCCCCTAAACCCTTGAACGCAAGAACGGGAAACGCAGCGTGTAAATGGAAATGATGGGAAGACGCAGTGACGTCGAGAAAAGGCGATATGCCGTCTAGCCGTCTTGCCACGTGCGGAACAAGCCGTACCTTTGAGAGGGCAACCCCCGTCCGATCGCACGTGGAAAGTCGATCCGGTGGGAGAACAGCCGGCAAGGAGGCTCGAGAAAACAGTTAGCGACAGCAGCTCTCGCAGCGCGTCGTTGGGGACGCTACGGATGGCTCAGGCAGTCTGGAAAGCCACAACCATTGCTTATGCATCCTCCGCCCGGCGTGAAATAGCGCCAGTGCTCAAGATGGAGTTCTGTGCTTCTTCTGGAAGCTCGTCTCGTGCATGGCTCGCGTTTGGTTGTAGGCGAGAGCGACGCGAATGGTTGTTGAAGCGGTAAGATGATGATTATACAGCGGGGTCAGACATTGGCTGGAGCAACGAGCTGCTTTCGATCGATGTGACAAAACAATGCAATGCAGGTGCACGCGGAGGACAAGGGAAAAGACACGCTATGTAATTCTTGAACCCGTGAATCTTGAGTCGCTCGGGCGTTTCGTAGCAGCGTATTCGCGAGATCCTTGCCAGGTCTCTGGGTGTCAGCTCCGCAATGGTCCCGGGTCTCTGCTTGGCGGCTGAGAATGGTCGTCTGTCGAAAAGACAATGGTGTGCAGGACGTGGCTGGCTGGTCTGTAGCCGTGAGACCGTGTTTTGTCGGGAATAGTTGGGTTGCAACGATGGAAGCATGGGGCTTCATGGCTTCCAAGCTCGGCCAGTAGGTGCTGTCGAGTCCCGTCAACCTCGTGCGCCTGCTCGTACGAATCAGGCAGTCAGTCAATCACTGTGCGCAATGCCTTCCCATACAATGTTGCATCGACTGAGAGAAGCGGCCGAGTCAACCACCCTTGAAGCGTCGATGCAGGGCCGGCGCGAATCCTCTCCAGTGGCTTGCAATCTGTCCGCCATCCACCGAGGCGACATCCGTTCAGAAGCGGGATTTCGCCATCAGCCTCAATAACGGCGCTCTTGGCAGAGCCCGCTGATGCGGGTGGGGATGCCCATGAGCGTTGGGCATGAGGAGGGATTCGCCAATGATGCATGGAGGCGGTCTCGAGCTCACTACGAGGGACGAGGCGAGAAAGGAATAGGGGGGGAGAAAAATGCTGCGACAGCGTGCCTGCCTGATTTGATTGCCCTTGGCCTCCGGTTGGTGCACCGTCCACTAGCCGCTTTACAATAGGTAGCCACGAGGCACCGCAGCCACCCTTCATCGCGACTTCCTAGGTTTTCGCATACTGAGGTCTCGACTCTCGAGCCTTTCTTCTCTCCCGACACCAAATGCTTGCTCAGCGCTTCGTATACACTGCAAAAGTCTGCAATCTTGGCCATCGACGACCTCTAGTCCGCATCCCGCCCGAGCCGCGGCCATAATCTGATGGCAGCCCCTCTCCGGATATCGTCCGCGTCCACGCGCATATCAATAATCTTGTCAACAGCCTTCAGCTGCTCCTCAACCATTGCCTCGCGGCCAAAGGGGTAGTCTGAGCCGTAGAGGACGTGGCCTGGCTTGGCAAAGTCAAGCAGCAGCCGCAGCGGCTCTTGGTAGCCAGCAAAGGCAACATCGTAGTAAAAACTTCGAGCCTCGTCGAGGAACTCTTCGGCAGTCTTGCCGCCGTCAACGAGACCAAACGCGGCACTCAACGTGGCAACTCGACGCGCGACGTACGGCAGCGTCCCTCCGCCGTGTGGCAAGATTATCTTGCATGCAGCATGTCGCCGAAATGTGCCAGTGGTGATTAGATGCGTGGCCGTGCGTGTCGTTTCATGCGTCCAGTCGACAATGGGCGCCGGCAACACGCGCGGTTCCCGAATCGGGTCTCCCGCCGTCTCCAGGCCTGGATGGATAAAGACGACTGCCGAGCGGCGGTCCAGTTCGTCCCATACCGGACCAAATTGCGGATGTCCGAGATACTTTCCTCCATAACTGGTGAGCAGGTTGACCCCATCGGCGCCGAGCTCATCCAGAGCGTAGCAGAGCTCCTCGATGCAGGCAGCCGTGTCCTCGAGGCTTGGGAGCGTGGCCATGAAGCCAAATTTACGCGGATGCTGCTTACAGAGATCAGCGGCATATCGATTCATCTCGCGGCAAAAGGCAGCCACCGCGTGACCGTCTACGCCCATGCTCGTCGCCGGCGCGCCCAATGAGAGAATCGACGTCGAGATGTTGTGGCGCTGCATGAATTCCAGGCTTTCCCCGGGGCTCCATGATGGCAGCTTGAAGCCCTGACTCAGAGCCGGATTGTCTTCCCATGCTATAGGGGTTGGTCCAGTCAGAACAGCGACGGCTTTCGCACATCTTCAATAGATTCTCACCTTTCTTGAAAGCTGGCGGGATAATGTGATGGTGTACATCGATTTTGGGCGATGCCACCGCGTTGCCCATGGTTACTGCGACATGCAATCAAAGGCGGAATAAGACGCTGATTCACTTTCGACCGTCCCGCGAGAAGCTTCGAGGAAGGACATTCAGGCGACAAGTCCCGTTCGCACATAATGATCGGGATCGAGAGCGCATAAAGCCTTCATCATGGGCGTCTATTTGGAGAGAGCTGGCCACCACGAAGGGCGGGCTGTCCGGGATGCCCGACGGGCTTCGAGCTTGGCCTTCATGTTCCCTGCTGCTGCTGCAACATGCCTGGCAACGAGCGTGGTCGACTCTTAATTTAGACGCTGATCGGCACCCTCCTCGCCCAAGGCCCCTGGTCGACAGCGCGTCAGCCCCAACCCTGCGAAGCGGACCTCCCATCCAATTCCAGCAGGCGTTTTACCCTGTCGACGGAGGCGCACAAACTGTGGCGCCAGAGACGAAGCCGGCTTCCCGAGCTACTTTTGTTCGTGGGATCTAGAGACCACCACCAATTGGTGCGGCTGGCAACATTCACGACACTAATGAAGCTCAGGAAACTGTCCAAGGTCCATGATGGGCCGTGAGAAATGATATATGGAGTGAGCAGCTTTCAACCTCATTCACTCTTCTTTGAGGCGCTTCTGTCACATAATCCCCTCGGTCGTGGGCGGTGCCACTCGTTTCCTCGTGTCATTCATTGTCACCAACCATGGTTGCGTTCGCATCAGTCGCCGCAGGGCTTGTGAGCCTCTGTCAGGGAGCCCGGGCATTGACTGGTGAGCAAATTGTGCAGCAACTACGAACCCAACTCTCGCCCGCGTCCGAGATTGTCCTGACCTCGGACGCGGCATACGCCAAGGACTTCACCCCTCGCTTCTCCATCACCAACCAGCCTGCCTACGTCGTCGCCGTCAAGGCGAGTCTAGTCAAGGACGTGCAAACCATTGTGAGTGGAACCATCAAGTGTGATGGTGAATGAATCACTCAGGCGTCTCAACTCAGATCCGATATGCCTCGCGCAATAGCGTACCGTTTCTTGCCACTGGCGGAGGGCATGGCTACTCCTCGACCCTTGATCGCCTGCGTAACGGCATAGCCCTTGATCTAGGGCTTTTCAACAGCGTCAAAGTTGACAAGGCTGCCAACACCATGACGATTGGAGGCGGAGTGCGAAGCGATGAAGTCGCCACTACTCTTCAAAAAGCCGGAAAGGAGATCCGTAAGTTCACCCTTTTGTGCTTTGCGTTGGAAATAACCGCCTTGGCTTACACCCATGGCCGTCATCTGTAACCCGTCGTCGTCGAGATAGCTGTAGGTCAGTGCATATGCATTGGCTATGCCGGATCCACCTTGGGTGGAGGCATTGGGCCGTATTCTGGGCTCTACGGGACCCAGGCCGATTCCTTATTGTCGGCCGAGATAGTCACAGGCAACGGCGACATTGTCACCGCTTCCAAGGACCGTCATCCGGACCTCTTTTACGCTCTCAAGGGCGCCGGATTCAACTATGGCGTCGCCACCTCGCTGACATACACTGTTTATCCCGCCACCAATGGCGGCCGGGCCATGAACGCTGACATGATCTTCCCGGGTCATCTCAATGGATCCGTTTGGCATCTTGCGGAGCGCATTGTCGGCCAACAGCCGAAAGAGCTCAGCATCACCTTTTCTGTAGGGTATGATGCCAGCTCTGGCGGCATGGTCATCATCGCCAACTTCATCTACGCCGGTCCAGTTGCTGCCGGCGCCAAGCTCATCAAGCCATTTCTGGACATGAGGCCGCTCAATCTCAGCATCGCCGAGATTGACTGGAAAGATATTCCCCGCAAAGCCATTTACGGCAATACGTTGGCCGGTTGCAGACCTGGTATCAGCTACGTGCCGTACGCTGTCAACCTTTACAAGATCGACGTGCCCAACCTCATCAGCGTTGTCAACTATATGCATGACGCCATGAGGGCGGATCCAGCTGTTCAGACCGCCATCATTGCCTGGGCTCAGTACGCTCCTTACGGCTTTCGACGCCACACGGACGCATCCTCGGCATTTCCGCATCGTGATGCTCTTGTTTTTGCGTAAGCGACCCCTTTCCCCCGGCGAGCCTGAAACAGTGGATTGCGGGTGAATCCTTTGTGAGCTCGGGAAAATGCTGACATGCCCGCGTGCGTCGTCGGTTTAGTCAAATCGACGGGTTTGCCTTTCAGCCATCTCAGGTTCCTGCACTGAGCCGATTTGGCAAAGAAGTGCGCAGGCGCCTACAACAAGGGAGTGGAAGAAAAGATTTGTCAGTCTATGTGCACTTCGCCAACGGCGACGAGCCCGTCAGCGCTTGGTACTCGGAAGCCAAGATCCCGAAGCTGAGGTCATTGAAAGCCAAGTATGACCCGAAGTCTCTATTTTCCTACTACAACCCTGTCCCGGTGAGATACTATAGAAGTAAGAGGTAGACGTAAGTGCATGTGCCGGCAAGGGCGGGTTGTATTTTTGATCATGATAAGTTGAAGGTATGAGTTCCAAGCAAGGCGTTCTTGGCGTATATACAGTATCTACTTCGTACAACGCATAGACTAGATGTTCTTAGATTTTCTGTGCCATGATCAACGCTCAAAGAGGTGCCCTCATTGTACCTTGCGCTGGATTACTTTTACGGGTAGGGGCTTGGGCTCAAAGACCAGGTAAGCCTTCTGATCCAGCCACTGTTCCTGGTTGCCCTGCATAACCAGGTCAAAGTACCAGACTGTCTTTGCGAGAAAAACGCGAGCCTGGGCCATGAAGACTCTAGAGTAAAGAAGGGAATATGTCAGCTTAACATCATACCGTATAGCCTACGTATGTTGTGCAACGTGGCTCGGGTCATGCGCGCGTGGTGTCTTACTTTGCACCCAGACAGTTGCGAGGGCCTGTGGAAAAGGGCATAAAGGCGGCCTTGTTGTCCTTGTCGAAGCGGCCATCGTATAGGGCATGGGTCGCGGGCAGGAAGCGTTCCGGATGGAACGAGCGAGGTTCAACCCACCACGCGGGACTGTTTTGGATGTTCTGGAGGTTGATGCCCACGACAGTCTAAGAACACGAGCATTAGTGAACCCGAACCCCTGTACGTGCGTGGGTGGCTTGCATTTCCTGGAACAAATACGCCGTCAATGGTTCTCCCTTCGGGGGGGACGGATCTCGGCAGGCTTATCGGGGTCGGATGGTGCAGGCGCAATGTCTCGTGAATGACGGCCTCCAGGTATGCGAGACCCTGAGTCGACTGCACCGATATCTGCTCACCGCTCTCAAAGTGGCTTCGAACCTCGTCCACCAGGCGCCGCCACTTGTGGGGGTCCCGGAGGAGCAGGTAGGTGCTCGTCGACAGGGCCACGGTCGTCAGCTGGCAGTCAGCAATAACAAAGGCGAGACCGTTTGTGACGAGTTCCTTTTTGGTGATGCCCTTTGTACCACTCTCATCGATGCGGCCTATGACGGGCGTCATGAAGTCTGAGCGGACACCCGTCAGGTCACCCCTGGACAGGCGGCGGTCAATCATTGCCGTCGTGACACGCCAGTTGCGCTCACGGTTCTTGCGCGTCACGCCGAGGAGGAAGAGCCCCAAGAAGATGTCGAGGGGCGAGAAGCGGCTGAGGCAGTTGCGTATGGTGCCGAACTTGGCGTGGAAGAAGAAGGCCTGGATCCACGAGTGCTCGTTGCTGCCTTGCAGTCCGTGGAAGGACTCGCCAAAGCTAAGGTCGGTAACGGTGTCAAAGGTGGCATAGCCAAAGAATTTCTGCACGTCGACCACGCCGTCCGGATCCCTGGCTGCTTCGCGACACAGCCTGGCCACGAGCTGGTCGGCGTAGCCCTCGATGATGGGCGACTGCTCTCGCAGGGCCTTGTCCGAGAAGCCGTTGACGAGAGTCGAGCGGATCCGTCTCTGCGTGTCGCCGGCGGCAGTGAACAGCGAATGTGCTCCATTGAGAGGCGGCGTTTGGCTGTACGGGTCTTTGGGGAGCACCGGCTTGGCGACGTAAATGTCCTTCCACGCTCCAGGCGATATCGTGGTGATTTCGTCAGGGGCGATGCGCACCGTGGGCCCGTACTTCTCGTGTAGCCGGTCCAGTTGTCTCCAGAGATCGCCCCTGACAATGTGTCGAGCCCAGGGAATGCGTGATATTGCCCACAGCTTTGGCCCAGGATACTTGGATAGAGGATGAAGCCAAAGGAGGTACAAGGCACTGAGGGTAAAGTACTGGAGCAGTCAGTTCAGTACCTCGAATAATTTGAATCATGTTATAATTCCGGGTCCAACTTACAATGAGATAGGAAGCTACGAGTATCAGTGCCACCGCGCCCGTGCCGGGCATCAAAATTTGGAACTCCATCCGTGCCATTGCCTCTATGTTCAAGCCCAAGACGGTCTCTACGTTGGCAGATGAACTTCACGAACCACACAGGATGGGGCGCGACTCACTAACGCTTCAAGCTACCCCGAATCTCGGACGGCCCTGGTTGGGCCAAAGAACTGACCATAGGAGTCGGGCCGGCGACAGCATCGAGTGTGGCCTGTTGCTCCATCCCCTGCTTCTTCAGGCCCCATCCATGACAAGGAACCGGAGGCCTCAACCGTCCAGCAATACGATCAGCCTTGGGAGGCCCGGCCCTCGCTGGCAAGGCTCACCGACCACCCTGTGGCTTACAGTACCGTAGTGTAGGCAGTCGTTGGGTCCAGAAACCAGAGTCATGTTGGAAGGTGGTGGCGAGGAATAGTGGCCCACGAGTTCATAGGCACAAGGACAACACTGATTGGCAGGTCAGACCGCCATCCTGTGACGCAGCCGCCGTATTGTGGTAAGCATACGGTGCCCCGGCCCCCAACAGCCGGAACGTGAGTCCCTGCTGAAACATGCCGTCAGGTCCTGGGCCAAGTCGGCCGTACAGTACAGTAGTCGAAATTGTGTGCATGCATCTCCGACTCTCCGCGTCTGCGGCTTCTAAAACAGGCACATGGGATGCCACTAGTCTATGAGCCTTACGTGAGTTTACACATCCATTCACGAGGTGATTCTGCCCAGGGTCTCCCCCCCCCCCATTTTCGTGATTGCTGCGTCTTCGTTGGCGGATCCAGAGCCAGGACTCTAGGCTGTCATCCGTCCATGAAGCCCCTGAATCTTCTGATCCTGCCCCGGTACCCTTGCTGCTTCCAAGTTCTCGCTGCGGTCGGGAGGAGCAGCCTTGCCAAGATAAGGATTGGCTTCGATAGACGCCCCCGGAGCTAGAAGACCGCCCCGACCGCCCCGACCCCTGGGCCAAAGGTCGATAAGCGCCTCGTCGCGGCAGACACGGGCCGGCCTTAGTTGACTTGCAAGGGAAATGGAGATGAAAGATGGTTCCCCAATCGGCACCCAGCGTGGCGGATCGTGGGACTGTTGTACTAGAATCATCCGAGGAAGCCTCGCCGAACATCCCGTTGTTGATACCCCGGTCTTGTTCCTCGATCCGAAATTACATGTACCGTGATACGGGTGCCTTTCTTCCTTACAACGACCATTGTTGTAAATGATCCTTAAACTCATGCGCCTGCCGTCGCCCATCGGCAGTATTCCCAGAATCGACATTCGCTCATCGACATGGCTCTAGAGACTGTGGATAGTCGCTCTCCTTCGGCGGCGTTCTTTTGTCCACAGAGCAAAGCTCCCGACGCGGAATATCTGGCCGGACTCCATGCATCCCTCAAGTCAACTCAACCCGGACGCCGGTTGCTTGAGCACGTTGCGGCTCTTGAAGCGGATGGCATCTGGAATGTCTTTGCTGAAGCCAGAGCTGACGTGAGGGCTTTATCCCAGGGTCCTCAATATGTGGACATGCTACGGGACTGGGCCGTCCATGGAACTGGAGGCCCTCTTGCGGCGGCAAGATCTGGAATCGTCGCCTTGCCTTTGCTGGTGATCCTACAAATCGGCCAATACCTCCGGTATCTCCAGGCTCATGGCATGTCTCACGAGGTCTTTCTCGAGTCGGTTCGCAATGCTGGCGGCTTGCAAGGATACTGCGGCGGCCTACCATCCGCAATCGCCATTTCTTGCGGCACCAACGAGACGGAAGTCGTCGACAATGCTGCAGCTGCCATGCGCATTCTTCTGGGCATAGGGGCCTATGGTGAAGCTGCTGACGAGTCCAACGGCGCCGGCTCAACAACGCTCGCTCTTCGTCTCAAGTATGAAGGTCAAGGGGATGATCTTACTAGCCACTTTCCGGGAACCCACGTTTCGGCAATCACAGACCCTAAATCTGTGAGTATAGTCGGCCCGGCTGGTGAGCTCAATCGGCTCTTTCACTTTGCCAAGGACCAAGGACTCCAAGTGCAAAAGATGGACATCAGAGGCAAAGTCCACAATCCGGAGAACAAGCAGCTCGCCGTCGAATTGAACGCCCTATGCAACGCAACCCCTTGTCTACAATTACCTGAAGCCTCCAGCCTGCAAGTTTCCGTCAGATCAAACAAAGACGGAGCGAAGTTGCTGCAGGGCTCCTTGACGGAAGAGATTGTTTCCACGATTCTGGCGTCGAGGTGCGACTGGTTCTCTCTCCTGGGCCAAGTTGCAAAAGATTTGGCCAAAGCGCAGCGGAGCTCGCACAACTTTATCATATTTGGTCTCAACGACTGCGTCCCGATGGTTCCATTCCACAGAATGGGCCTGCGTGCCACAAAGACTGAGGCGCACGCTCTCATACGGAAGGTCACAGAGCCCCTAGGAACCGAGGACTATGTGGATTCCTCCATCTTTCCGGAAAACGCCATTGCCATCGTCGGGGCATCTTGCCGTCTCCCTGGGGCAAATGACCTCGAAGAGCTCTGGGATTTGCTTGCCGGGGGAGGTGACTGTCATGAAGAGCTTCCGACAGATCGATTCGATCTTCACAACAGCTTCCGAGCTTCCCAAAGCGGATCCTTTGTCAAGGGCCGAAAATTCTATGGAAACTTCATCAAGAATATCCGGAGATTCGACCACGCCTTCTTTGGGGTGAATGCTCGCGAGGCCATTAACATGGATCCTCAGCAGCGCATTCTCCTGGAGCTCTCGCATGAAGCTCTCGACTCCGCAGGATATCTGGCGAATCACCGTCGCGAGTCTGGAGACGACGTTGGATGCTTCATCGGTGCGAGTCTGGTCGAGTATCTCGACAATACGAGTGCGCATCCACCTACGGCTTACACTTCCACCGGCACCATTCGTGCGTTCTTGTGTGGTCGTCTCAGCCACTTTTATGGATGGTCGGGTCCCGCCGAGGTTATCGACACTGCCTGCTCATCGTCTCTCGTTGCTATCAACCGCGCGTGCAAAGCAATCCAGACTGGAGAGTGCCGGATGGCATTGGCAGGCGGCGTCAATGCAATCACGGGAATGAACAACTACTTTGACCTTGGCAAGGCCGGTTTCTTGAGCCCGACGGGGCAATGCAAACCATTCGACGCGGCCGCAGATGGCTACTGCCGGTCTGATGGCGCCGGTCTTGTTGTCCTCAAGAAACTCAAGCAAGCTATCGGAGATGGTGATCAGATACTCGGGGTTATTCCTGGGGTTGCCACGAATCAGGGGGGGATGTCGTCTTCCATCACAGTGCCCGATTCCGATGCTCAAAAAGCACTGTATCGAAAAGTGCTTGCGCAGGCCGGTCTTCGCCCTGATCAAGTCACATATGTCGAGGCTCACGGCACCGGAACACAAGCTGGCGATCCTCTCGAGATGGATAGTCTGCGATCAGTCTTTGGAAGCTCAGCCAGAACACGTAGCTTACACGTAGGCTCGATCAAGGGAAACATAGGACACTGCGAGACCTCAGCCGGAGTCGCGGGCTTGCTCAAGACCCTTGCCATGATTCGACACGGCCATATTCCGCCTCAGAAAAGCCACCGCACGCTGAATCCCAAGATAGCTCTACTTGAGCCTGATCGTCTAGCCATTGCTCGGTCTCTCATGCCGTGGGATACCCCTTTTCGCGCAGCACTCGTCAATAGCTACGGCGCAGCTGGTTCCAATTGCGCTCTCCTCTGTTGCGAGATGCCAAGATGCCGAGAATCGGATGAGCAGCAAGCAAAAAGTGTCATAGAGCTGCCTTTGACACTGACGGCCTCTTCACCATCAAGTCTTATTCAGAATGCGCGGACGCTGGCCGCACATCTTGGCAGCAACGGCAAAGATATTAGGGTATCCGATTTGGTCTACACTTTGAACGCGCGAAGGCAGAAGTTCAAACACAGAACAACCTTGCCTGTCTCGACAATCAAGGAGGCTATGGCTGCACTCAACTCACTCGAGGCCACCGACATTACCCAGATGGCCTGTCCAGCGAAGCCGGTTGTATTTGCGTTCGCGGGCCAGAGCGACAACAAAGTAGCCTTGGAGGAGTCTTTCTACAATACCTTTCCTGCGTTCCGTCGCTACATCAATGCTTGCGACTCGGTGCTGCAGGATCGAGGGCATCCTTCGATACTCCCTGCAATCTTCCAGACCGAGCCCATTGCCGACATTGCCGTGCTCCAGTGCAGCATATTTGCCATGCAGTATGCAAGCGCAAAATGTTGGATAGACGCCGGGTTGCACCCTGCCGCAATCGTGGGCCATAGCCTTGGGGAATTGACTGGACTGGTTGTTTCCGGTGTGCTTTCGCTGTCTGATGGCCTTCATCTGATTGCTTCACGCGGGCGCCTGATCCAGACGAAATGGGGTCCCGAGAAGGGCGAGATGCTCGCAATGACATGTTCGCCACAAGAGCTCCGCCTTCTCTCATCACTGCTGGAGACAAAGCATCTCCTCACCTCAGATTCGCCTCATTTCGAGATTGCATGCTACAACGGCCCAAATTCTCTCGTCGCCGTTGGTTCGTCAGAGGTGATCACTGCGGCTCAAGGACTCATCCAGACCGAAGTTGCCCTTGCAAAGATACGATGTCAACGACTTGCCACGAGTCACGGGTTTCATTCAGCTCTCATTGAGCCCATTCTCGCAGATCTAGACTCCGTTTCCGAAACGCTCACGTGGAATGAGCCATCTATCCCACTAGAAGTATGTTCGACCTCTCGAATACAGACATATAAGAAATACAGTGTGTCGAGACACGCGCGGCAGCCTGTCTACTTCGAAGACGCCATCAAAAGGGTTGAAGAAACCTATGGAGCTGTCACTTGGCTGGAGGCGGGAATAAATACTCCCATAATTAACATGGTGAGGAAGGCAACTCGAAGGCCAGAGGCTCATTCATTCCAAGCCGCGAAAACGAATAGCACGAATCTCGCCATCGATGTGGTTTCCGATGTTGTGTTCGGTCTTTCGAGAAGCGGTTTAGTCGCAAACCACTGGGCCCTTTTGCAAGGCGACAGTTATCGACTCGAGCATATCTGGCTGCCACCTTATCAATTCGACAGGTCCAAGCACTGGCTTGACAATATTGATAGGGTAGTGGAAATGCAAAAGATTCTTATGAAGCATCCCAGCGAAGTCGCGCCCAAGATCACAGCGCCTCCTACGCGGCTGCTTTCCCCAAGGCTGACCAAAGCTACTCGCTCAGGGGTAGCAGAGTATGTGGTCAACGTGCAAAGCCAAAGGTTCCGCGACATTGTCGGCGGACACGCTGTGCGGTCGCGGCCCTTGTGCCCAGCTTCCATGTATATGGAGTGCGCTACCATGGCCCTGCAGCAGCTTCTCAAAGATCCCAGCTTGAAAGGGTCCAGTCTGATATTTGAGGAGCTGCGGTTTCACAATGCCCTTGGCGTCGAGCCTCAAGGAGAAGTCGTATTGCAGATTGAATCGGTCAATGAAGAGAAATCTTGGGCGTTTTCAATTTACACGTCGGTCACCGGACCAAAGACCAAGGAAGTTCTACATGGAAACGGCCGCATTGGCCTTACCGCAACGCCAATGTTTGACACAATCGAACGCCTGGTGTCCCGACCAATGTTGCGAATCACCAAGAGTAACGACGTCGAGCGACTGATGTCCAAACGGGCCTACAGTCTCTTTTCGCGAGTCGTGGACTATGCCGAGTTCTTTCGAGGAATCCATTCCATTGCATTAGACGTGTCCGAAGCCGTCGCGACAATCAATCTACCAGAAAAGCAACCGGCTCGGGAAGAGAGCACTGCGTGGAACTCATGCGACACTGTCTTGCTGGACTCTTTCATCCAGGTCGTCGGTCTCTTACTAAACACAAGCGATCTAGTATCACCCAGCCAAGTCATGGTCATGGTTGGTCTCGATCGTGCCGCGATATCACCAGCTTGTGCTACGGCCGACCAGTCACGCTGGAAAGTGTACGCCAAGTTCGACGACGAACAAGGTCCGCAACTGGTCGGTGATGTTTTTGTGTTTTCTCCGGAGAACAAACTAGTTGCCAGTCTTTGCGGTTGCCGGTTCGCGTCTCTCGCCATTTCAAAGCTCGAGAAGGCATTAGATGCTGCTCGTACTTCCAGGCAGCAGCCGGTTCAAGAGTCGCCTAGACTGACGAGCGGCAGCTCCTCATCCATATCAACGAGCTCGGAGGCTGGATACATTGAAACTCCTGCAACCTCTACTCCTGGTCAATCCGCCGTGAGCCCAATGCATGCAATCAAGGAATTAATTGCAGAATACACCGGGTTGGACGCCGCCGACATCATGCAGGACACTCCTCTGGCCGATATTGGATTGGACTCGCTTGCATCGGTTGAGCTTGTCGAGGAGCTTTCCTCCAGATTCGGACTCGTGCTTGCCTCCACTGAAGTTGTCTTCATGACGCTTCGCGATATTCTCAAGCGCCTAGACGGTATTGATGAGTCTGCTTTTTTGCTGGACCTGTCCGTGCCTTCTTTTGCGCAAGCCATGCCAGCTAGTCGGCCAGCTGAACAGAATGCAAGCAGTGCAGCCAGCTGTGTTTCAAGTTCGTGTCAAAAGTTCATGGCACTACTGTCTGACGTTTCTGGTGCCAACGTCGGCGATATTCGACTCTCCGATGGACTGGCTGACATTGGTGTCGACTCTCTTTCGCTGGTCGACTTGAAACAAGAGTTAGAGGAGGACTTCTCTGTGTCTTTAGAAGACCTTTTGCTCAGTAATACTGTTGAAGAGGTCGTGAATCGGCTCGGAATCAGTGCCGCGTCAAGCAACACGGCAGGTCCGATTCAGCATCCAATCGCAATCCCCAACTTTGAGTCCCCTAGCCAGGCCAAGCCGGCAATTGCTACCCTCTCCAATCCTTTCGAGGCTTTGCAAGAGGCTGGTTCTCACTTCAGTACTTCGGCATCCAAGAGAGGCTTTCTGGACTACTGGCGGAACGTTGCACCGCATCAGGACGAATTGTTGTTGGCATACATCTTGGAAGGATTCACGGCATTAGGGGCTGACCTTCGACTGTTTACTCCTGGTCAGGTCATTCCTCAGTTCTCCTATCAGCAGAACAAATATGACCGGCTCGTTCCAAGGCTATGGGAGATATTGCAGAGCCATGGTGTGGTTTCCATTGATGAGGCCGGAAACATCAGGAGAGGAAATTCTGTCATTGATGATCGGTCCTCGTCCATTCTGCAAAGCAGATTTGAGGAACTATTTCCAGAGTATGAGCATGAGTTTCAGCTCATTGGTCTCACAGGGCCCAGGCTAGCAGACTGCCTCAGCGGGAAGGCCGATGCAGTTTCCATAATGTTCGGCAACGCGGCTTCCCTCAAAACCATGGAGAACTTCTATGGCGAGTCCCCCATGATGTCGACAATGACGGAGCAGCTCGTTCTTTTTCTGATCACACTTCTCAAACGCTCCTCCAGCAATCATTCTGTGCGCATTCTGGAAGTTGGAGCAGGTACTGGAGGCACGACAAAACGATTGGCAGAGGCCCTCGCCATCGCGGGCATAGAGACATGCTACACCTTCACCGACATTTCTGCTAGTCTGGTATCGAAAGCAAAACACAAGTTCAAACAATATCCGTGGATCGACTACGCAACTTTCAATCTGGAAAAGGACATACCAGAGCGCTTCCGCAATAGGTTTGATATTGTCGTTAGTGCCAACTGCGTTCACGCAACAACAGATCGGACAGCATCTTGTCGTCGTCTGCGAGAAGTTCTGACCCGAGATGGGCTCATGGTTCTTTCTGAAGTCACCCGGGTCATTGACTGGTACGACATTTGTTTTGGCCTGCTCGATGGCTGGTGGCTTGTCGACGGCCGCACATCGTATCCTCTGCAGCCCGCCAAGGCCTGGATGTCGACCTTTGAGGCAGCTGGCTTTGCCATGTCAAGTTACTCGCAGGGACCAACGGCGGAAGCAAACAGCCAGCAACTCCTCGTAGCATCCAAGAAGCCATGGGACGTTCCACTACAAAGAAGCACTAGTCTGAATGAAAGCCCAGACAGCGGTGCGCCTTGCCTGGAAACTCTGGTGTATAAAGAAACGGACGGAATTCAGATTCACGCCGATGTTTTCTTTCCCAAACGATCAACTTCGCCTCGGATGCCAATAGGTCAGTAATATCTATGATACTCAAGCATGAATCGAAGATGTTAATGATATTCCAATCGATAGCCTTGATGATTCATGGCGGTGGGCACATGACGCTCTCTCGGAAGGCCATTCGGCCGTTTCAGACGCTGCATCTGCTATCCAATGGCTTCTTGCCAGTCAGTATAGACTACAGGCTGTGCCCTGAAGTTAGTCTCATAGACGGACCATTCGCCGATGTTCGCGATGCCTACCAATGGGCCAGGGTCAAGCTTCCGGACATTGCACGCCAACGAGGATTCGACCTAGATGCCAGCAAGATCGTCGTCGTCGGTTGGTCGAGTGGCGGTCATTTGGCCATGTCTTTGGGATGGACGGCCGAGGAGATTGGTCTGCCGCCACCAACAGCGATTCTGAGCTTCTATGCTCCCGTGGATTTCGAATCTGGAGGTAAGAGATAGACAAGGTCGTTGGAGAAATCGTCTGACTTCTTGCCTTGTAGAACTCGACTCTAATCGAAGGACAACGGTTCCCGGACGAACGATGGATCTTGAGCGAATAATGGCGGCATTACCTTCAACTCCCGTGAGGATATCCTTGCTCTTGCTTTGATGGAGAATTTTGCTAACGTCAAGTATAGATAACCAATTACACAAATGTTGCCAACAGCGATTCTAGCGAGTTAGGCTGGTTGCGACCTGGCGATGCTCGCTCCGAGCTCGTGCTTGCTCTACTCAAAGACGGAATTGGATTGCCGCTTCTCCTCAACGGTTTGCCAAGAACACCGCAGGCTGCTGTCGCGACAAATACGACCCATTCCTCAAGCATGCCTGAATGGCTCAGTCCACCATCTCCAGAACGCGTTGCGTCCATCAGTCCACTGGCGCGACTGAGAGCAGGGCAATATAGCGTACCAACATACTTAATTCACAGCACAGCGGATGAAATAGCCCCATTTGCGGCCGCCGAGAGATTTACATCGGAACTCAAGGCGAGGGGTGTCCGCCATGGATTACTACCACTCGAAAATATGTCACATTTACACGACTTGAAGCTTAGACCAGGAAGTCGGGCGTGGGACTCTCAGGCTGGACCTGGGTTTCGATTCTTGTTTGACGCGGTCGGCTTTTCCTGAGCATTTTACTACTGTCTTTCCGAGTATTCGATTTCGAGCATCTTCTAAAATCACGTACACGATGGCGAATTTATTAAGGATTATGGCATGTATGAAAAAACGACATGGCATCAGCTTCGCGGAGACGATGCTGGTTGCAACGGCCTAGCGAAAATTATTTGCTTATCTGGTTATTGGCATATCCTTCCATTCGTGATTTACACCACCTTGCGCCCCGGAGGTTATTTCCAAGGTGTGGCTGGCTTGCCCATGCGTTTAGACGTTCGATTATTCCTTCCGCGACATTGATCGGAACCCGTCTCATTCCGATACGTAGCGGCCATGTTTCGGAATACCACGAGGATCTGGTCAGAGGGGGACGATTGGAATGATAAGCTACCCTGTCGAGCACGATTACTGAGCTTTACTTTCTTTTGAACGCCCAGCGTTCATCGATCCTTCGGAGGCGCCGGGCCACTCAGACAACCGGGCCCTTCTGTCCCGATGAGCGAGCAGGGGTCGCGAAGAAGGACGAGTGGCCGTGAGATGGCGGTGTTTTTGATTAGCCCTGGTCTGGAACTCTGGAACTCTGGATGAATCAGTGGGACGACACGTGGGTGATGTGCAGGGGCCCGGGCTTGCAGTACCGATTGTGTTGGGAGCCGGCACGATCGAGGCTATTGGGGGCCGCGTCCTTCAGGTCTACTTGAAGAAACCTCAAGGGTGAAACTTAATACATGATTAAGTCATATGCCTCCATGCTCGTCGAGCAAAGACTCTCCAGGCCATCCGAGACAAGAACGCGGGGTTTTGTTCCAAGAATAGGACGTGATGGTGATCAATTGGAGGGGAGGCTAGAAGGTTGATGGAATGCCAGCCACATTCACCAAGCATGCCGAGTGGTATTTGGGTGGACAAGAGCCCAATCAGGGCTTTTCTCGAGGCGAGCCAGCAGCCTGTAAAATCGCCTGGGTCTTGATGCCTTTCGCCCAGTCCTCGACAACCTCGGGCCTCCATGGCACCATACGTACGAGACCAGAGAGCGCCACTGCCTTGAGCCGGCAGGTGTGATTTGCCCAAGACGATGGTCAGGCGCCGGGCTAAAAGGTCGGTCGCAGAGGTCGTCAGCCGGCATAAGCTGACAGGGCCTGGCAGGACGCGGTGGTGTGTGACGATTGGTCGTCCGAAATCGGGATAATTCTGCGCAATCCTCCCAGCCTTCAGTTTCTTGACAGAGCCAATCCGTCGGAACACGGGCAGCGGCTGAGATTGTTGCAGATTGGAGGCCCTCCCTGCTGCGCTCCTCGACACTCTTCATCAATGTCTGTACAGGTTCAGCTCATTCCACTTACACCAGAAACCAGACTGGTTGGGCAGCTTGACCCTTTCTCACGCAACTTAAAAATCATCCGCATAGGTAGTGCCATCAAATCTCACTGCAAATAAAACAGCTTCCAAAGCTTCATGTATAGATGGCGCGTCTCGCCGCAATCTCCGGCTCAGGTTGTGCTTGGCCTCTCTGTCCATGTCCCGTTCGTTCAGCCCCGTTGAACCCCTGCGAGCCTGGTGTCTTGGCCGTTCCGTCTCGTCTCCTGGTGGTGTTGGTATCACGGTGCAGAAGCGTAGACGCACACCTGAGCCCGAGATTCGATTTGGGCGGTAACACATGCGTGCAGTGGTGGCTGCAAGGTTTCAAGCAGGGGAACTATACCAGTGTAATGGTTTGCTATTCCACGCTGAGCTCTCACACCTACTCTCCCATGATCCTCGCTACGCCATGGAACAGGCTGTTTGGTGCACTCCATCGTGCATATCAGCCATGCAGTACATATATCCGCGCCGTCTTACGAGGCAGGCCCAGACGCGCCATTGCCACCATGATGACTCCATGTCCGATCCTCTAGCCAAATGCCTTGCTCATTGGGAATCAAGCTCTCCTGATTCCATTACAGTATAGCTTCCCAGACTGTGTTCTTCTAAAGTCGCTTCAATCCTCGAGTAGCGTCCCTTCTGAATCACTGGCCATACCGTCTCATACAGAAACCATCTCTTGCACAATCGACGAATCGCTCTTGGAACACGAGTTTCGGCTTCAATAACACCGTCACACACTCTACAATGGACGCGGTGCCCAAGTTCCCGCCACCAAACTACGATGATCGCGGCCCCGGAATAGTCGCCTGTGCCGTCGTGGCCATGGCCGTTTCGACAATTGTCGTCATCCTTCGATTCTGGTCTCGGGTCGTCGCCGCGTCTCTGATCTTTTGGTGGGACGACTGGGCTATGCTATTGACTCTTGCTGTCTCCCATGCATTTCTCGCCGTCAATATTTGGTGGACAACCATTGGGCTTGGTCGCCATGCATGGATGGTCCCTCTCGATAAGGTCACAACGAATGCCGCCGCAAATATTACCGGTCTCACCCTTTACAGTACTTGCATCTATCTCATCAAGATTAGTGCGCTTCTTCTTTATGCCCGCATCTTCAAACGCTCTTCGCGTGCGTTTCTACGGTCGTTGGCCGTTGTTGGTGGCCTCATGACTTGCTGGTGGATCATGTGCGCCATCATTCCCTGGACTTTCTGTCGACCTTGGCGAAAGAACGTCGACCCTTTCTTGCCGGGATACTGCAAACCTCACACTTCCTGGTTCCTTGCATCTGCGTTTATCAATGCTTTCCTCGACCTCGTCGTCTTGCTCTTGCCGACGCCAGCTATCTGGAGGCTGCAGATGAACACATCAAAGAAGATATCTGTAACTTTTGTGTTTCTTCTCGGCTACTCGTAAGTGTTCCCGATCGAACATCTGCTGTCAAGTAAGGCCATTGCCTAACTCTCCTTAGGTCGGCTTTTCTATCCTTTGCCCGGTTTATCATCATTGTCCGTGATCCAGACATGTTGGCTGCCGAGGGCCCGACAGCTGATCCTTCCTGTAAGTCTGCAAGCACTCTTCGTTTTCGGTTCATAATGTGCTCATACATACGCAGGGAACCTTGTGCCACTCCTGTATCTTTCCATGCTCGAAGCTCCACTGGCTATCACTGCACTTTGCGCCCCTTCCATCAACCAGCTTGTCGCTCGCGCAGTGAAATACAGAAGTCTTTCGTCCCTCTTCACCACTAACCCTCATCCCACCCCGGTTGCTCAAAGCAACGGCAGCGGATCCAACCGAAAGCGAAGCCGCGATACTGCCGATTCCGGAAGCAGTGGTCGGGGACCGCACTCAGAAAAGTATTCTCCAAGCGGCCCTTGGCCTTTGAGCGATGCCTCAAGCACTACGGCAATTGCCGATCGAATTCACCTGGACAGTGACGAGGAGCAGAGAGTGGACATACCGAAGGGGGCCATCCAAATAAGTCGCGATATCAGAGTCGCCCGACAGTAGCTATTTCGGAAAATGATTTGCCGGGTTAAGTTGAAAGGCTCAGGCAGCGTAAGGCCCGCCAGAGTGACTTGTGGCTGAGTCGCATGGCAACATCTTGCCTTTGAACGAGGCACGTTTACGGCAGGTAGGAAAGAGTGCGGCGTGATTTATGGCATGTCAACCAATACCCAATGAGAAAATTTGACATGATAGGGGGAATCAGATGTATGAGCATATTGCCACTCAAAATAGCATTTACAGGGCTTTGTGTACGAGTCAAAAATGAAATGATGTTATGATTGGAACTTGACAAATCAAAATGAAGTGCTGTGATTTTCAACCTGTGAGGTTACAAACGGAAATAATGAGTTGAACGTCAGTTGCAGTTCATCAAGTAAATAGGCCTGTGGTCTTCCCGTTCATATACATTCTTTGCGACTTCAATAGTAGAGCAGCTGTACGAACGCTTTCCATCAGAGGTATTCAAAGCCTTCAAAAGCACTGACTTGGAAGCTGCTCGTACTATAAATGTGCGAATTCATGGCTATCAACGTGCATTGGACAGCTTGGTCTAGACGTCGTATCCTCGGCAGCTGAAAAGATGATAGGTGCACGATCACTGAAAAGCATATACTTTCCACTTTTCCAAGAAAACGATATTATCTCACATTCTTCAAAATAAAATAGGCTTATGATTGTTCAATATTTAGCCGCTCAATATCCACTTCATATTCAAGCGGAATGATAGGTGGCAAATGAGCCTTGACGTCCTCAACTCAAAACATCAGGTTTCTCAAAGTCGAGACGAGCTCCATCAGACACATCGTTTTCGGTGAGAACCCGCAAAGCCAACATAGCCATGCCCTTTGCGCATTTGAATGCCGCCTCGTGAGCTTCATCGGTGTTCGCTGCTTCTGCGAATGGCCGGCTATGAATAGCGACGTCAGGACTAGTCGGAATGTTGAATGTCCCGTGGAAGCTTGGAACAGCGTGCGAAACATTCCCCATGTCTGTCGAGGCCGTGTATGCTTTATCCTGGTGAAGCTGTACGTTCGACCCGAGATGAGCCATCTCATCTACATACGTCTTGCATAGGGTATGATTTGCTCTCAAGTTGAGGTAAGTTGGAGACCTGAGGTTGAAATCAGCACAGTCAACGCTTCGCCGAGTATCTTTGAAGATTCAGAACAAAGAGCTCACAGAGACCTACATGATGATTTTGTGGGTGCAGCCAGTTGCCAGTGCAGCCGCTTCAATACATTTCTTGACCCTCTCGAAAAGCAGCTCGGAGCGCTTGATAGTCGGTGCTCTGACGCCCCAGTGCATGCGAGTATAGTCGGGAATGACATTAGGTGCAAGCCCTCCCTCTTCGATGATGGCATGGATTCTCTCATCCGGTCGTATCTGCTGACGTAGAATCGCTATGTTGTTGTACGCCGCCACAGCAGCGTCCAACGCATTTACTCCGTTCCACGGTTCACCGGCGGCGTGAGAAGGCTTTCCATTGAATTCGACGTGAAACTTGTGGCTTGCTAGAAACAGGAGGCCGGCCAGGCCCGAATATTCACTTCCAGAAGGATCAAGCGAGTGCTGGGGCATGGGATGTGCCATGATGGCGGCAGCTATATCCTCTGCCGGCTTGAATGCTCCCCTGTCGAGTAATATGGCCTTGCCACCGCCGCCCTCCTCCGCGGGTGTTCCGAGGATGCGCAAGCGGCCTGGTATCTTGAGTTCCCGAAGGACTCGTGCCGCTCCCAGGAACGCGCCGAGGGAGGAAATGGCAATGAGATTGTGGCCGCAGCCGTGGCCGATTTTCGGCAAGGCGTCGTATTCGCAGCAAAAGACGACCTGCCGACCGCCATCACCCGTCGAGGCCTCGAAACTAGTCTCCAGTCCATAGGCGTGGTGGGTTACTGTGAATCCTTGCTCGTTCAGATATGACGTGAGGACATCGTGAGCCTTGAACTCTTTGAAGCAAATCTCTGGGTTCGTGTGAAGCACTCGACTGACGTCCAGGCATAGGCCATCACCGAGTTCGTCTATGTGGTCGCTTGATATCTGGCGTGCGCGCTCTAAATCGAAAGAAAGCGACTCGGATTGGCGAGTTTCAGGCATTCTTATCAAGGCCTCTGGCACTTAGAAACCGGGCTGGTGCTGGTTCGGAACGTCTGGTCTGACAAGTTGTTTCAATGTTGACTTGAACTCGGAGACTGGAACCTGCAGGACGGGAGGCGGAAGCGGGGAAGAAGAACCTATGCAACGTGATTACATGCAGCCGGTCGTCAACCACACATGTACGAAAGCAGTGCTTTCTCTGTGGACCCGAGATACAGCATGTCTCTCCGATGCGGAGTCCAGCTCGTGATTTCAGGGTGAACATGGGACATTTGGTGTTCTTTTGGCCCGGCTTCAAAATCTCCTCCTGTGGAAGCTGGGCATTTCCAGATTATACCGAGACTCATCGGTACCTTTTGCTGGTAGCACGTGTTAAACCGTAAAAGCCGCGCCCTGCAGCACGAATGACGTTCCTCGGCAGCGTCTCCGAACCGGAAAACGCGTGGTTCTGGACTGCTTGGACAGTCGTCTGCCAGTGTGTGCATTGCAATATTAGCAGTTGCGAGCTACAAATGTCGAAACATGTACATCTTTCAAACGAGTGCATGTAGGAAGCCTTTTGAGTGTATCAAGAGCTTTGTCATTAGACCATTGGTGTCAATTGGACCAGTCGCAAGGAACATGAAGGCATCCGGTTTACAGAGTAGGCAGACGGGAACCGGGCGGAGATGGAGTTATCATTTCACAGCGCGGGAAAGTTTGTGACAATCCGGTCGGTTAGAATCAATACAAATTAAGAGTTTTGCCATAAAACTTCCCAGCCTTTATCGAGTTCGTGAGCCGAGCACGAAGTACGGATTGTGAGATTGCACACCTCGAATCTCCCGTCTACAGTGATATGGCAAGAATATTCAAGGCGATTGTTTAGTGTTCACAATGCCGCTTTCATAAACTTGAATAAACTTTGCTGTTTGCATGGGCATAAGCGCTAACTCATTCAATCGCCCAACATGTCAGCACCACGAGCTTGAGTCTCCAAGGCACTGCGCTGGGCCAGTCGAGAAAAGCTGCATTCTCCATCTACTGCATGCATGTCGCATCTCAGCATGGTCACGTCGCATAGATTGTCGGAGCAATGACGTGCCTGCCCGCTTTGGCGCCGCGAGACATTGGATGCTTCCAGCCGCCGTGGCATTCGGCAACTCTGACTTTTGACCAGACTCTACGTGATCCCCACGACCGTCGCCTCCATATTGAACATCACCCTCTTGTTGGCGCCGTCTCTCGCCACCGACTCTGGCGAGTTCGATTCTACCATTGATCGGGGGCCGGTTTCCATCTGCAAGCAATGTCCGAAAAGGCAGAGTTCCGAGAGCTCGGCCGGCTCAAGAGCGGCCATGACTCGCCGGGGCCTGTTGTGGCAGAGGAGCTGAGTCCGGAAGAGGACAGGAGGATCCTCCACCGAATAGACAAATGGTAAGATGAATTGAACAGCTCGAAGATCAAAGTTGGCTGACCTATGCGCGCCATTGTGCGCGACGTCAGGCTGCTGCCCGTCATGGCCCTTTCGTACATGTTCCAGTTCCTCGACAAGTCGGCCTTGGCGTTCACGGCAATCATGGATCTGCCCAAAGACCTCCACCTCGCCGGGACCGACTTCTCGTGGGCGAGCGGCATTTATTACATTGGGTACCTGGTTGCCTCGTATCCCGCCGGCGTCCTCATGGTGCGATGGCGAGTCGCCAAAACGATTGCTGTGTCGGTGTAAGTATTAGGCTCCTCGACTTTGACGTCCCAAGAAGCCCTTTGCATCTTGTCGTGTCTGCAGCAAGTCGAGAGGGACGAAACTCAAGTAACCATTGCTCAGGATCTTATGGGGCGGCGTGCTCATGCTCGCGTCAGTGACGACCAACGCTGCAAGCCTCCTGGCCGTCCGCTTCTTTCTCGGCGTCGCAGAGGCGCCCATTGCACCCGGCCTCACCGTCGTCGTGTCCATGTGGTATAAGCGTTCTGAGCAGCCGCTTCGACATGCAGCCTGGTTCCTCGGCAACACGACGGCCGGCATCATTGGCGGGCTTGCGGCGTACGGCATCGGCCACATTCAGGGCATCGCGCCCTGGAAGGTAAGCTCCATCGCAGCCGTGTATGTCATGGGACTCGGGGCAACTGATGCGAACTTCCATCAGGCAGTCTTTCTCATCTTTGGCGGCGCAACAGTCGCCTGGTCAGTCGGCATCTTCTGGCTGCTCCCGGATGTGCCCATGTCTGCGCGATTCCTCACAAAGGCGGACCGAGCCAAGGCCGTGACGCGCGTCAAGGACAACATGACGGGCATCAAGAGTGACGAGTTTAAGTGGGCGCAGTGCCGAGAGGCCCTTCTTGACGTCAAGACATGGCTCATTGTCATCATCAAACTCTGCGGCAACATCCCCAACGGGGGTGTACAAAGCGTACGTGAACACGCAAATGATGTCGCATAAATGGTTTGAAGCTGACACGGACGCCATCTGCTCCCGTCACAGTTTGGCTCGCTCGTCATCCAAGGTCTTGGCTTCGGCCGCTTCACCACACTGTTGCTGCAAAGCGCCAGCTTCCTTGTGCAGCTCGTCATGGTCCTCATTTGCACCTACGGCAGCGCACGCTTCCGCAACACCCGGACGTATTTCATGACTCTATGCTTCGCCCTCGCCATGGTAGGCTCAAGCATTGTCCGTCAGCGTCCTCCGAGTGAGAGATGGACCCGGTACGCCGGGTATTGCATCGCCATGGCGTTTAGTGCAAACTTCCCCTTGATCCTATCCATGCTGTCTGGCAACTTTGGCGGCTTCACCAAAAAGGTCACGGTCAACGCTATAGTAAGTGTCCTTTGCGCTTCCATTGAACGACGGGAGGTTGACTGTTTCGAAGGTATTCATGGCATACTGTGCCGGCAACATTGTCGGTCCCCAACTGTTTTTGGCCAGAGAGGCGCCGACGTACACGTCGGGGTTTCTTTCCATGATGATATGCTTCAGTATCGGGTTCCTGACTTGCATCGTCCTGAGGCTTTACTTGTGGCGTGAGAATAAAAGGCGAGATCGCGTCCAAGGCGCACCGGGGGCCAATCCCATTGAAGGCGACTTGATGGTGAACCTCATGGACAAGACGGATAAAGAGATTCCGCAATTTCGCTATGTTTACTGACTGCCATACATGAAGGTTACTATTGAATAGAGCAAACCTTTGTATATATCTACGGCGTGGGCCCAAGGGGCGTGGCTTCTTTAATTTTGACAACGTCATAGGAACAATGGAACTACATGTACATGATGCTAGATGCGCAAGTCTTTGTTGGCGCAAGGACAAATTATCTGTATGGTATACACCACCATAACAGGACGAATAGCTGGCGAGGCCACATCTTGTTTAATCACCGTCGTGGCAGATTAAGCCCGGCTGGCCCGGGCCGCTCTCGGTCGCCCCTTGGCCCCGCACTCGCCGCCCGCCCCACCAGGCGCCGGATTTGGCGCGCCATTTGAGCCGGCTTCTCGGCACTGTGAGCTCTTTTTCCATATCAGCAGAAACCGACTTCTTTTCACAATCCAAGGCTCATCGCTTCACCGAGGCATCATCTTCGCCCCCGTGCCCCTTCAACGGATCGAGCATCCTCGCCGCCTTCCTTGCCCTCCGTCGCAATCATGGTCGTCGCCGACGCCCTTGGTGCCGAGTCGACGACGACGCCGGCATCCGTCTTGCCCACGGGCTCCTTTGCGCAGCTCCTGCCGCCGAGTTGGAAGACGCAGGTCACGGCGTGGCTCGCCGAGGACACGCCCACCTTTGACTACGCGGGCTTCGTCGTCGGCGACGTGCCCCGAGTGGCGACGCTGTGGGCCAAGCTCGTCGAGAAGTACGGCATGCTGGTGGGCGGCGCCGACGCGCACCGCATGGACCTGAGCGCCATGGTGATGCTCAAGGATAACCACGTGTGGAGCCGCGGCAGCATCGCCGACGCCGTCGCCGCCGCCAATTCGGTCGCCGGCTTCGCCCTCAAGGTCGAGGTCGAGGTCCAGTCCGAGGCCGAGGCCGACGAGGCCATTGCCGCCGGCGCCGACGTCGTCATGCTCGACAACTTCACGGCAGACGGGGTGCGCGTCGCCGCCAGGAGCCTCAAGGAGCGCTGGCGGGGGAAGAAGCACTTCCTGCTCGAGGTCTCGGGCGGCCTGCGACCAGAGAATGTGACTCCGTATGTGTGCAACGGTAAGGACGTCGGCAATCCCGGCATTGAGTGCTAGCTGACGTACGTAGACGTGGACATAATATCGACGAGCTCTATACATCAGGGCGTCCCTCATGTAGACTTCTCTCTCAAGATTCAGCATTAACGTATACGCGATGTACGATATTTGTTTTGCATTTAAGGCATCTCTTCCCGTTTCCTTGTCCAGATACACCAGCGACTAGATTCTGCTCGCGCTGCATATAGATACATCTACATCTTTATCAGAGTCATCAGCTAGAGCCCGGCTACTTATCATTATTACCCTTGCCTTTGGATCGGAAAAGGCCAGTCAATACTCTGCTCAACCTCCTCTCACCCGCCTCTGGTGTTCGGGCGCCTCCTGCTTTCGGGTCAGCTCCCTCGCCGGAGCCTTGCAGGTGGCTCTGAGGGTCAGCCTGCACTGACCCGCCATTTTTGGTGTCAACGCTATTCTCCGCTGAAGCCGGGGCGCCGCAGCAAGGAACCAAGACGCTGGCTTCGTTGCGCTTCGAAGGAACGTCAAGCGCCGGGTTGCGCTCAAAGAAGTCGGCAGGGCGAAGGTGAATCTGCTGTGCTTCGTATGGCCTGAGATATGTCAGTCAGGGTTCTCCCATCTTGGCAGCACTTGCCGAGGATATAGTGAATAAACGCCAGCGAAAGGTTCTTACATGACGGGCCAATCCTCTACTCGCGGGTTGTGAGTGAAGCCGTACACTGCCCACACGACTGGGCTGCTCATTCTCCCAGTTGACTGCTCGTTACCATTCGTCATTGGTGCATTTTCATCGCCATTGGCTGCGTGCCTGTTGCTCGACTTCTCTCCAGCGTCTATGAACCAGTCTCCGCGCTTGACCATGGCGGCTACGCCTCCCTTTTCTGTGCAACTCTGATTGGTAAACTCGCCGGCAGCCCACAGTTCGCCGTCGCGGTATCCGGTGACCCAGGCGTTGTGACGGGCAAAGGGCGCGCGCTTGGCCAGGACGCCATCCTCATCTGCCAACATCATCTGCGTGGCCGGGACCACAAGCTTGTAGCCAACGTTTTTGCCCGAGATGGCATTCTTCTTGACAGTGTTCTCGAGCCGTAGCTGACGGTTTAATCGAGGCTCGGTATCGACCCAGGTAGCTCGGTCCACAGGCTCGCGGTGGATTTGATAAAGGTTACCGTATGGGTTGGTATTGGGGTCCATCTTTACGGAGCGGCTCTCCTCCACCACGACGCGCGTCTGGCCATCGCGGTATGAGTCGATGGCCGGGTCGATGCGGGCGGCAAAGATGTGCTGATGGTTTTGCGCGAGGACGCCGGGAGCGACGATGTTGCCGTAGTCGCTGCGCTTGCCCTCGTCGATGGAGACGACGCTCAAGATGCCGGTGGCGCGCGTCTCGAGGGTGATTCCGCCGGCGAGATCCAGCTTGAAAGCCAGGATGTATTCATAGTTGGCTAGTGTGCAGATGAATTGAACGACAAACTCGCGCGACCGTACCGCGACAGCACGGCCAGTACGAAAGTCGGTGTGCTTCCACAACACGCCGGCGTCTTGCTCGTGAAGACAGACGACGTTGCGTGCTCGCGATGGCGTCCCGTCTGGACTGACCAGCCACGAATCAACATAATGAATCGCGCCCAGGCAATCACAGCCGAGCTCAAGATTGTTAGCAGCCCGGCCAACACCGCCATCGCCAAAGTCAAAGGCCTGTTTGCGGTGAAAGGGCGGACGAGGGTCGCCGTACGGCACCGTCAACTCGCTGTAGCTGAGGCGATAGGCAACCGGTCGACCCTCGTAGCAAACATCGTGCAGGACGGCGCCTTCTCGTGGGGTGAAGCCAAGTCGGAACCGCCAATGCTGCCACTCAATGAGGCCGTCGGGGTGAACGGAGAATGACGCTCCCTCAGGCTGTACTACGTTGAGTGGCTTGAGACCCTCACGCAAGGGCTCCTTGAGAAGCTCGGGCACATACTCTGCAGAGCGCGCCTTTGTGAAGAGGTTCTTTGGTGAGTCACTGTTCTTGGCGGGCTCTAAGCCGTCGCCCGCACCGCCGGTAGGCAGTCGGTCGATGCGAATAATTTTCTTCGTCACCCAATCAAGAACGGGGATGATGGGAATGGGGTATGCGTAGTGGTTAGAATCGCGGCCCTTGGCGACGTTTCTTGCAAAGACGAGGCCCTGCATGTAACGCGGGTTCTGGCTGGCGATGCCACCATATGGCCATGGATCGACGGTGATCTTGAAGCCCTCGGGAATCACGAACTCGGCCACGGCGTCCTGGAATTCCTGGGATTTGAGGATCATTTCTTCGCACGCGGCGAACTCGGGCCTAAGCCAAGTCAGCTTTCTCTGCAATTGATTTGGTTCTCGAGAACAATATGTACACTTACACTGTGAACGAGGGATTGTCGAATTCTTCGGCCGGACGGTGCGACACCACTTGGCCCGTTTCGACATTGACGTCGCTGCGTGTGTGAATGTGCTTCTCGGGCTTGACGACATCATATTCGACGAGCGCCAGCCGCGATGGCCGCGAAGTCTCCGGTGTGAGATTCCCGGCATGCTCGGCCTCGAGAAAGGGAACCAGCTCGGCCTTGAGTGGCTCCTTTAAGTACAGGGACCGGAAGAAGAGGGACTCGTCCGGGCCGTGAAATTTAATCAGGGCGTCCCGGACCTTGAGGCACTCATCCTCGGACAGCGGCGCGAGTGGATGCGGCCGAGACGGGGCGGACGGGGCACCTGTCGACATGACTTCGGAGGAATAGAGAGTAATACAGCTCGACCATGCGCCGCGGGTAGCGTGGTGAGGGCTCCAGCCTTGGTATATCAGACGACGCGAACCTCGGGGAGTTCGAAGCTGCAGATATTGAGATGGGGAACGACGCAGGAAGTGGGAGCCTTGAGTCCTTGATCGGTTCGGCGAGACGGGTCTCATGCAACGAGGTTCGGTGAGGAAACTCTAGGGGTTGGTCTTGTCACACTCATAGGGAGTGCAGAATCTCTGCGGGCTAGCCGTGCCTTTTGCTGCAATGAAGCGGAAGCGGGCCGATTCAAGTGGCGTGCGGAGTATCTGGAGTGGAGACGCCGGACACCGGGAAAGCCGAGGCCAGCAGCCGTGGTGTCCTAGCCCCGTCTTAGTCTTCTAATTACTGTTTCAACCCTCGGAGGACAAAAGTCGAGAAAGACGGCCAAGACGAGACGTGCGTTGTGCTGTCAGGCTCGGACTCTTCCAATCATTGGGTCTCGCTGAATGCGTCTTGATCATTCTCAACGATGCTTGTTTGCATTCGACGTACGTAACAGTTGACAGCTGCTTCGCCAAGATACCATGACGAGATTTTAGCAGTTGTCCCAAGCATAGGCGTGCAGCAGAATCATGCGGTCAACAGGTGCCAAGGCTCCTCGAGGTCAGACGTGCAGTCTTGGCCGATTGCCATGACAGATCCCCATGGCATTGACTCGTCCATCTCCGGCGGCATGCCCTTACCAACGACCCTTGGCTCACAGCTAGTAGCAAGTGGTTAATTCTATTTGTGCCGTCTGACGACCTGCGATTGGCAAATGCCGTCGAACGCATGACCTTGAGTACAGTCAACCAGCAAGCAATCGGTGCGCGTCTGCCCGCCAATTGGCTCATCCATCCGATTGTCACGCCGTCTGCATGCAGGCGTGCGTGCTGCCTGTTGCTTGCATGAATGTTTGTCTGCTTGTGCGAGGTAGCACCGTACGGGCGCCAGTCGCATCGCGTCTCTGCCGCACCGGCCGAGATACTTGCAAGCCTGCGATCCTCGTCGGATTCCGACGTAGGCCTACGCTACTGGCCTGCCTGGTGAATTTAGAGAGAATGAGTTGATGGATAGCTCGGCTTCTGTACACCTACCCAAAGGCCCCTTATTCATGTTGAATAACACCCCGAAAGTGGTGTCAAAATGGTTGCAGAAACCAAGTTTCCAACTGAACATGGGTAGGTAAGCACTTGGAACTGGATCAAGCAAAGGTCAGTCGTTTTCAAATGACGAAACGCATAATCATTGAGCGCAGATAGGCAGACAACTGCGGGTTCGCCGACAGCCTGGTCATGATCTAGTCCACTAGGGTGTTCCTTGACTCAATTAAGCTCAAGGACCCCTATTCGATCAAGAGATGATGTCGCCCCCGAGCGCTAGTCGTTCTTCACCGTCGTTGATGTAGTTCCTTCGATTGCTCTTTATCGTCCTAAGCGGTCGCAAGCATAGTCTGCATTTTCGGCATCCCATCCGGACATACGGCGACATGTCAAAATCTCAGTGTCGCTGATGACCTTGTGCCGTCGGTCGAATGACTAGCAGGCGAAATCCAAGCCTCCGGTTGTCAAACGATTAATGCCGACCCCGTATTTTATGCGCCCTTACTGTTTCGCAACGAACGCTACTCTACTTCGTAGAGACTGATTCTTCGGCGATTCTTGGTACGGGTGGGTAAGTCTCACGAGTGAGGTTTTATGCGCAACCGGATAAGCATATTCCATGTCTATTCTGGAAGATGGTTCGCGCATCTTTTGCCGATCTCCCAATAGCTTCACCGTGGTGTTAGACGACGAGGACTAGACGAGTCGACATACGACCTCTGTGCAGATGCTGAAGGAGCCGCATGTCGCAGCGTCGTCACACAAGCCTCAGAGACCGATGCGACAGGCCTTCCCGGAACTAATCTTTGAAGGTCATGAAGTTGATTCATAGTCCACGGAGATTCTTTGGCATCCAAGCGGACCATGAGGTTTCGAGCCGCGGGTGTTGACAGAGAGATGCCTGGGGATGATGATTCGTTGAGGGCTCATCCTTGGCGATTGCGCCCTTTCCAAAAGTCCATTGGTTTATTGAAACCGTCCAAGGGGGGCAACGACAAGCTCTAGGTGTCGACATGTTCGGCATCGGTCTACCTCCCAAGACCATCATGACTCGGGGGACTGGCCTGGAGCCGTAGCTAGAGACCACGTTGCGACGCAGTCTTGGCCCAGACACTCGGAGATGCGGAGACGCCTCGTGCGGTAAACATGGTGCTACAAATCACTGAAGTTGCGTCTGCGACAAGGGTAGCAATGCTTTCCCCCAAAACGTAGTTCTGCGCGGCCGCCGGTCGAGGACGAATGGTGGTGGCTGTGCCGCTCAAGCGTCCGTCGTCTCTGCCACCGACGTCGATCCGAGGGGCTGCGTCTGACGTGCCGTCCGTAACCAAATCCATCGTCTCTCATGACAATGGCCATCAGTCAGTTTCTCGGGTTGCGTACTGGGCAAAGGGCCGGGACGTCAAGAGCCGGCTCTGCTGAAGACCATGGCTACCGTACCAAAAGTGCATCCACATTTCGACGGCTACATAATCATGACCATACGAACAACATGTTATTCTTCTGGGCCTTTGTCCTGGCAGCTGGGTTTCCCTCGACTAATCTCGTTAGCCAGCCGTAATGGAATGCGGATGCAGCTTCGCACGGGGCGGTTCGAGGCTAGGGTGGGCTTCATGGCGCAGACATGACAAGAAGACCAGTCGTGGCATGGCATCCAGCCGTCTCGTGGCCGTCGTACAAGTCATTTGTCGTTCGGTCGAGGATGCTTCAAGCAGCAGCCGTGCAAAAGACGGGACCGCAACTTGTCG
Source organism: Hirsutella minnesotensis 3608 (assembly GCA_000956045.1). Taxonomy (NCBI): domain Eukaryota; kingdom Fungi; phylum Ascomycota; class Sordariomycetes; order Hypocreales; family Ophiocordycipitaceae; genus Hirsutella; species Hirsutella minnesotensis. Next base: position 276,220 of record KQ030519.1, on the reverse strand, counting down.
TGGTGGGAGAAGATGAAACACTGGCGGCAGATAGTGAATGCAACGGACGATTCGCCGCAGGGCTCATGTTGGTTGGGACGATGCGTGAGGCCGAGAAAGGAGCGCGAGGAAGAAGATGACGAGGGAAGGACTGTCATGGTTGGCGATGTGCATTCCTCGCCTGGTTTTCAAGGCTGCTTTTTAGTTGCTGGTTGAAGCCGCTGACGATGGCGACGCCGCACTATGCCGTCACTGACGGCGTCTGTTCCTTGCGTTAGCGGTCTGTTGCACCAACTGCCTTTAGGTACAGTTGACGAGCCGCTGCCGATACCCGCACGCCACCTCGACCTAGCGCTGAAGCCAGCCCCGGAGCTCCTCGGGCCCCACTGAAAAGTGCCTGGATTGGCCTTTGTTTACCCCTGGCCCCTTGCTGTAGGGCTTTACCTAGAAAGAGCATCAATTGATCAACTCGAACTGAGCCCCGAAAATCCCTTGGACTGGCGCCGAAGCCAGTAAAGCCGAGTCGCCGGGGACTCCTTGTGCCGCTCAATGCAGGCGGTCCACCCTCCATCCTCCCCCCAAACGTGGCCCCTGTGCTGGCCCCGTTTCCCCGTCCGTCACCGGCATTCCCGCCGCCTGGCAGATCCTCAGAATTAAGTACAGTACCTACAACGAATTTCCGTCGGCCTTGAACCCTAAATACCAAACTTCCCGTATCCATCCTCATTCCCTTTCCCTTTTCCTCCATTGCAGCCTCTCACCTAGAGCTCTCTGCAGCCGTCTTCGTTCCTTGTTTTCCTTTCCTCGCTCTCTTGTTCCTCCTTGACTTGCTCGTCGCGTCGCCTTGCCAGTCGGCGAATTTCTTCCGCCTCTCCTTTGTGCAGCACGCCGCCGGCGCTGCTCGTCATTGGTGGCTCCCCCGCCAAATCCGCCTCGACATCCGTGTCCTGCAACAGGTCCCTGTTCTCGCCGTCGACTACTTCGACTCCGTAGGCATTGACTGCCTCGACATCGCCCGCTTCAGTCTCCGCGACGCCTCGAGCTCTCGATGCTCGCGCTGCTGTAGCTTGCGCTTCCTTCGTCGTCGCCCAAGCGGCTACGGAGCGCCCGTCCGTTCACCCGCGTACGCTCGGTCCTGGAGGCAGCAAATTGCCTTGCCGTCACGCCAACACTACGAAATTACCTCCATTTCTCGCTCCGTCGACGATCCCGCGGCTGCCTGGATTCTCGACTCTCGTCGCCATGCTCAACTCACGCCGCGCTTTGGCCGCGGCCGCTACTCTCGTCTTGATATTCTTTTTCGTCGCGCGCAACCACCAGTCCTCGGCCGAGGCGACCAAGACGACCACAAAGTCATGGGCGGAAGAGGCCGGCTCCGCTGCCGCTGCCCATGCCGGTAGCGCTTGGCGCGGCGACCAATCTTCCGCGCAGAAGCCAATGATGGATCTCTCGAAGCTCTCCCTGTACGACAAGCTCACCTACGCTTACCCCTATGACATCAAGAGCAAGTTTCCTGCATACATCTGGCAGACGTGGAAGACGACGCCGGCCGACGAGGGCTTCCAGTTCCGCGATCAAGAGACTTCATGGACCGAAGAGCACCCGGGTTTCATCCACGAGGTCATTACCGACGACCTGGCCAGTGATCTCCTCGGCCTCCTCTACGCCTCTGTTCCCGAAGTGCTCGAGGCCTACGAGGCGCTCCCCTTGCCCGTCCTCAAGGCCGACTTCTTCCGCTACCTCATTCTCCTCGCTCGCGGTGGCATCTATTCCGACATAGATACGTACGCCATCAAGAGCGCTCTCAACTGGATCCCTCCCGAGATTCCTCGCGAGACCGTCGGCCTCGTCATTGGCATCGAGGCAGACCCGGACCGTCCAGACTGGGCCGACTGGTACAGCCGTCGCATCCAATTCTGTCAGTGGACCATACAGAGCAAGGCTGGCCATCCGGTGCTGCGCGATATCGTCTCTCGCGTCACCAGCCGCACGCTCGCCCTGAAACGCTCGGGCGAGCTGGCCAAGTTCAATGGCAAGAACGTCATTGAGTTCACAGGGCCGGCAGTCTGGACAGACACCATCATGGACTACTTCAACGACGAGCGCTTCTTTGACGTGCATGACAGCAAGGGCAAGATTGATTGGCACAACTTTACCGGCATCGACACGAGCATGCGCATCGGCGACGTTGTGGTGCTGCCCATTACAAGTTTCTCACCCGGGGTTGAGCAAATGGGCTCCAAGGACTACGATGATCCCATGGCATTTGTCAAGCATGACTTTGAAGGTTAGTCTCGCCTTGCTCACACCTGTCATTATAGCTTGCTGACAAGGCGTTGCAGGCACGTGGAAGCCAGAGAGTGAGAGACATATTGGCGAGCAAAAGGCCGAGGAGACCAAGTCGCCTTGACCGTAGTCGCCAAATCAGCCACGCATTACGATTTGTTAAACAACGGCCATGTCGACAACGCCATGTCTCGAGCATGTGCCATGGGACGTCACCCCGTCGCAGCGTTCGCGACTATTGCGGCTGAAAGGCACTCGAATGAGTGGATTCGCGGCCAGAACTGTACGACACCTTCCGTTCCGGTGATTGACGGCAGTTTGAGGTTGCCTTACCCGTCATGTACTGTAACATGGCGCTGTCGTCCTCATGTTGGCTCGTGCCGGAAACGAGCGAGCGTGGAACGTACAAGGCCGTGTGTATAAGAGCACGAGCGTTTGATCTTTTTTTTTCTCTCGGGACCATTGGGTCTGTTTCTCTACCCTTGTACCAACGGGATTTCTGAGGCACACGAGCGTGGCAGAAGACCATTTTGCATGGCCAGCGACACGATAGAGATCGTCAACGGCACCGGCGCGTTTGTTTCATCATGACTGTACCAACACCGACACCGACGCACATGTGGAAGAGGGGCTGCCGCGTACGAGCTGCACGCCGGCTGCAACGCCCGTGATGCTCTTGGAGGAAACATGGCCGCGGCAGAGGAGCCGGGAGAAGCCGGTCGCCAACATGTATTTGTACTGTACAGGAGGGCAATAAAGAAGAGGCTCCCGGAGGTGCGCCAGACTCGCGTAAAAGTAATCATTTGATGACAGTGTCGAGGTATGATGACCGACTGGCGAAGCATGCTGGCTCAGGATTGAGGTGTTTCATATACAGACTCTGGTTGAAAGTTACATCGAGGACAATGCAATGGATTCAATATTCTCATCGGTGGCGCTTATAGTGGACAAAAAGCCCTCGTATACGAAGTAGCAGGAGAAAAAACATGTCATTAACCGACTCGGGAAAAGACGCCGGCGCAGCGTGCATGTTTCGGATTGGGGGAAACGCACTGTTGAAGAGGCAACAGGCGCCGAGGCGGGCAGTACAGTGCAGTGGACCCTCGAACTGTACGGTGGATAAGGTGGGGCTGTGCGTGCATGCATTTGGCGGTCACTGGCGGGGCCGAGGCCCATTACTTGACGTCGGGTAACATTGAAGGCGGCACGTCCGCCTGCCCGCCTTTGCCCTTGTCCACTTCTCGTGCTAAGCTCCGCCATCGTCAGCTTCTGCGCGAATCCAATGAGCACGCTTCCGGCGGGCACAGGGTCCCTGGGCTCTGGGCGGCTTCTGACGGCGGGCACTTGCGCAGACTACTGCCGCGCTCCGGCCGAGGGTGGGCAACCTCTGATGGACTGCATGCTGCCTCGAGACCTGGCCATCTCTTTCATCTGCGGCTCAGGCCCGACCTGGGTTGTGTCGACATACAACTCCAAGATACGAATACCCCTATTGAACCAGGTCTTGGGTTTTCACCACTTCTGAGGACATGGGACTCCCTCTTCGCCTTGCCACCGCTGGTGCCGGAAGGCGGTTCCCGCGTCTGGCCCGCGAGCAGGCTTCAAGAGGGCTCGCGACCCAAGAAGGACGGAGTATCCGCCATGGACCGAATGAGGTGCGTTGGACCCTTTTGTGAGCTCGAGTATGGTTGTTGTCTTGGTTGGCAGATCGCCTCGAATGCGAGTGTGGCAGCTGCACGACTCTTAACGGCTTCAAGACCAAGTCATCATACGCTTGCTGACATCTCTTCCGCAGCCCCCTCTCCTCACCGGCACCATCCCGCAACACTTCGCCGCTACAGTATCGCAGTTTGGAGACCGCCCTGCCGTTGTTGCTCGAGCGCCCGTCCACTTTTGTAGCACGACGTCGTCGGCGCTGGCCGCCCGCGAGACGACGCTCACCTACCACGCCCTCGACATCGCCTCGAATCGCCTGGCCTCTTCGCTCGCGTCGCTCGGAGTGCGCAGGGGCGACCGCGTGGCCGTGTGTCTAGGCAACGGCACCGACTTTGCCGCCCTCACCTACGCCCTCTACAAGCTCGGCGCCATCCTCGTGCCCCTGAACCCGGGCTTCGCCGCCGAGCAGGTCCGCGCCGCCTTGCGCCATTTGGCCGTCGAGGTCCTCATCATCGCCGCCGTCTCCGACCTAGGATACAAGCCCGCGAGGGGGCGGAGCAACGAGGGCCTGCTCGAGACGCTCCTCGGTGGCAACCTGCGCGCGTCGGCCCCGTCCAGGGGCAAAGGCAGCGTTGAGAGCGAGGCCGTTCCGTCGCTGCGACACGTTGTCGTTGTCGATAACCGCAGCAGTCATGACGCGAGCATCACCGGGACCTTTGATCTTGACGAATGCCGCGCACTCACGCGTTACGAGGACCTGCTTGGCCAAGGTTCGGCCGGCCCTGTCAGGCCCGACGAGAGGCTTCATGCCGACGACATCATCAACATACAGTTCACGTCGGGCACCACGTCGACGCCAAAGGCCGCCATGCTGACGCATTCGTCCATACTCAACAACGGTGCGCTCATAGCAAGTCGCATGGGTCTCGTCCCGGAAGATCGCATCGTCGTCCCGCCGCCCCTGTTCCACTGCTTCGGTTCAGTCCTCGGATACATGGCTACGGCCACGACGGGTGCCGCCATCCTCTTCCCCAGCCCGGCCTTTGACCCCGTCGCCACAGTGCGCATGTGCGCTGATCACGATGCCACGGGGCTTTATGGCGTCGCAACCATGCTTGTCTCAGTCCTGGACGCCCTCGACCGGCCTGGGGTTCTTCCCAAGGACGCGCAGGGGCCACAACACCTGCGAAAGGGCATTGTTGCCGGTAGCAGTGTGCCCGAATCTCTTATGCGACGGGTGTGTGCGCGGCTCGGCCTCGAAGACCTTGTCATCTGCTACGGTATGACGGAGACGAGCCCTGTGAGTTGCATGACAGCTCCGTCGGACCCCCTGGCCAAGCGCACCGGTTCCGTCGGACGGCCGATGCCGCACACTGCCGTCAAGATTGTTGACCCTGCGGACCGTTCCGTCGTCGTGCCACTCGGCGAGCGCGGTGAGCTGGCGGCGGCCGGGTACCTCGTCATGAAGGGCTATTACGGCGACCGGCAACGCACAGCCGAGGTTCGCGTCGCCGAGCCCGATCCGCAGGGCCCTCCCGGGGCCACGACTGTGTGGATGTACTCTGGCGACGAGGCAAGCATGGACAGCGACGGCTACGTGACCATTACGGGCCGCATCAAGGACCTCATTATCCGCGGCGGCGAGAACATTCACCCGCTCGAGGTGGAAAATTGTCTCTTCCAACTCCCCGGTGTGCAAGAGGTCAGCGTCGTGGGCGTTCCGGACGAGCGCCTCGGAGAGAGCGTCGCGGCCTTTGTCGTGCCGGCGCGGGGCTGGGCCGTCGAGGGCGGGGAAGCGGCCGAGGCGGGCGCCAAGACACTGACGCGGGATGCCGTGCGCGAGTGGGTGCGCTCCCGCCTGTCAAGCCACCTCGTGCCCAAGCACGTCCTCTGGGCGTCCGAGTTTCCCAAGACGGCGAGCGGCAAGATCCAAAAATACAAGCTGCGCGACATTGCCTCTGCGTCCCTCGAGAAGGCCTAGACTTGCGGGATGACGGTTAGAGAGAAAACCATACGAGTTCTGTACATGTCTGTTGCAGTATGGCGAGCAGGCGGTGTGCATATCTGGGTGCCTGATTACGCAGAGGCCCTCCGAACTGTCTTGGCCTTTCTTGGGACCGCTCGAACGCATACTCTTTCAGCTCAGACATGCGCATGGCTTTTCTTACTCGGAGGAGAGAGGAGGGGGGAGGCGAGCGAGACATGTCCGATCCCAGGTTGACATGCCGCCGGCTCTGCACGGGCGGGAAAACGACTTGCCAAGTTGTTTCAGCTGCCTCCCACGATGGGTGGGCAGCTCCTTGACGTCGGAGCGCCTAGAATTGCGCACAACGTGGGGGGGAGGGGTTCTGTTTCTCTTTGGCTACGAGCCAGTGCCCAATTATAGGACAAGACATGGCTGGCGAGCTTTTGAATACAAAGAGCAGCAAGGCGGATCCGTCGACGTGGGAAGCTGGTGTATGTATCTACTTGAATGTTTCGCTCGTCCGAATCGTCTCGCGACGCTCCCTCCTACCCTGCGGCATCGCCGCAAAAGGGTCCCAACTCCTGAGCTCGACTCCGTTGAAATGCCTACGCCATTGCCTGGGTAAACGGGACGCTACCATCCGTCATTGTCAGAGTATCGCTTCATCTAGTGAGACGCGACATGCAGAGACGGAAGCGAAGAAAAAAATATTCACGCAGTATGAGGGAAACTATAAATGTCGAGAGTCGTGAATATGCCTCGTGCGGGTTTCTTTCCATAGATGACAAGAAAGAAGAAATAAACCAGGTGAGAAACGCTCAACGCGACGTCACGCACAAAAACACAGCGTACGAGCCCCTTACCCCCGCTCTCTAATGGGGTAAAATAGGCAAGGCAGAAGGTATGAAAAAATTCAAGAAACAGAAAAACAGGCCGTGTCTCGGTCTCGGCGTCGTTAAAAGGATCCGCAGCAACAGAGAGGGGTTGGGGAAAAAAGGATTCAACGCCCGTCTCGCCTTGGCCGTGGGAAAATAGCGCGGGGCCCCGAGCTAGTGGACTGTGAACCCTTAGCGCTCGGGACAGCACGGCCCACGGCCGTCTCTCTTTTTCTGTTTCAATCCCTCCCAAAATACTTTTTTGCAGCCAGCCCGTCTATTCGACCTGCTTCTCGCACCCGATTCGTCCGAGGAGCTCTTTCCGGTCGCTATGTCCCGCTAAACTGACGCCCGAGCTGCTCGCCTGGCGCTTGATGCCCGTTCGGCGCTCCCAGCCCTTGAGGTTGAGGGCCTCGACGCCCACCTCCTCCTCGAGCGGTTGCGCCTCCTCGTAGATGAACTCGTCGTCGACCTCGTCCTCGTCATCCTCCTCGGCGCCCTCGTCGTCGCTGCGCGTGTCCTCGGCGCCGTCTCCGCGGAGCACCTTGATGGCGACGCGCACAATCATGGTGAACCAGATAATGGTAATGACCTGTAGCAGCAGCAGCGGGGCCAGGAAAGCCCACTTGACCGTGTTGTTGTAGCAGACGCGGCCGTTGGGGTTCAGGAAGGGCTCAATCAGGTACGAGTAGCCCTTGGGCGTGGGCTCGGGGCCGACGAGGTTGGAGGCGGGGCCGCGGAAGCAGCCCGAGGGCATGATATCGGGCGTGTGGGCGTAAATGGACCAGCACGTGATGACGTAGAAGACGTGGCGGGCAACGAACCACGAGAGCATAAAGATGCCAAAGACGACGTCGCAGAGGGTGTTGTAGCCGGTGTACTTGAGGCACTTGGCAACCTGGATCGCGCGGGTCAGCTCACTGCGAGAATGGGACCATTTTGGAATGACGTACCGGGAAGAAGAGGTCAACGACGTCCATGATGACGAGGATGAAGTTGCCGACGCGCGTGTAGTGGTAGCAGTAGCAGGACGAGATGAGGACCGTGGTGATGACGTGGTGACTGAACATTTGCCAGTGATCCTTGCGTCGCTCTTCGATGTTAATGACCATGAGCTGCTGCAGCCAAAAGGCCCACTGAGCGAGAATGTAGCCCTTCATCAGGCCGTCCATCTCGCGGTTGGGCCAGTCGGTCCAGAACTCGCGCATGTTGAGGAAGTAGGGCGACGTCGCGTAAATATACTAGAGAAGCTGTCAGCAGTCGGGAACCGGGCGCAGCGGCGGACGAGCGAGGCTCACCATTCCAAGTGTCCAAAATACACAGTAGTAAATGAGCAGCCAGGCCTGCTCGCTGAAGCGAGTCAGGATCTTGCGCTTGGTGACGCCCTGCAGCCTGGCAAAAGGGGCCAGAACGTATTCCATGACGGCGGCGCGCAGGCCAGTGAAGAGGACGATGCAAAAGGTGATGAAGTAGGCATCGTCGAAGCCCGTGGCGTATTTATCGGTTTGCGGGTTATAGTGGCCGAGGTGGAAGAACTTGCGCGTATGTATCCTCGCCTTGGGGATGAAGGTGTGTGCGAGGAAGAGGAGGGCGAGAAGGTTGAAGGAGAGACCTGTGGGGGACGACACGGTTAGCAATTGACCAAGCTCAAGCTCGAATTTGAACTCCTAGAAGATGGTGGGAGCAAGACGAGGGGCGGACGAACCGATTTGGTTCTCGACAAACCATCGGGCGAGGTGTTTCCATGTGCCATCGTCCTTGCGCTTCAGCCGCCGCACGAGAACGACATTGCTGCCCGAGGTCTGCATGTATAGGGGACCGTTCATATTTGCGTTGCTCGAGGCGCTCTTGATGTGCATTCGCGATGACGGTTTCGTGCTGGGCCCGGCAGCCGCGTCGACGGGCGGCGAATATTGGCGGCCGTCCAGGTCGCTCATGGTTTCGGGCTGCTGGCCTCAGACCGCAGGAGAAGGGGGAGGGAAGGATCGTGTTTGCTCGCAGAGAGCTTGCGGCGCGCCTTGTAAGTGCCCTGCCGAGGCGAGGTCGTCTTCAAAATGGGTCAGGCAACTTGAGCCGGAGACGGAGGAGCTTGATCGAGGGCGAGGTCAACGGGCAGGTGGCGGAGGGAATGGCTCGCAAAAAAAAGAGAGAGAGAGCGTTGAGGATACGGGGATGCAGGCCGTACAAGTACGAGGATCCAATGGGTGGGAGGTTTTTTAGGCGGTGGACGCGGCTGGCGTTTGTACAGTATGGTGGTGGTGGTGGTAGCAGCGGCAGTGGTAGCGATGGGTACTTGCGAGGCAGGCGGGGGAAGGAGAATCAAGTCGGTAGCGTGGGGCGGGGGGTCGTGGCCTGTGGTTGGCCGTCGGCTAAGGAAGAGAGACAGTTGAGGGAAAAGGGTGACGGCCAGCACACAGTGTCTGAGAGCAACGGGACCCCGTCTGTAAGTAGACGCGAGGTACCTCGAGCACTGGCGCACACGCAAACGTCAGCCAGCCAGCATGAAACCGAGTTTCCCAAGGAAATTGGAATAGGGCGCGCCGCATGTAACGAAGAGGCGACTGGGTGGGTGATTCAGGACATGAGACGAGGCGCATTGAAACCAGGAGGGCAAGTGAGGGCACAGCACATGGATCTGGTCTCCATGGACGTGTTTAATATCGCGGTCAAGCGGCCGCTTCCGCGCAATCAATGCTCACAAGCCGACGCTCCCTTTCGAATATCTGCGCGTCTAAACTGTCTATTACGCGTTCAACTAGTCATCTGTCTGCGCAGGCGAGTAATTCAAGTGGCTGGAGAGAGCAATACGTGCACTTTTCGTACAGGTGTGCTCTCGCGTCCAAAGTTGCGGTGGAGAGGCAGACGCAGCAAGGGCACCCTTGGAGCGAGTCTTTGGCTGGGGGTACCTGAGTGGTACCCGCCAGCGATCAAGAGTGGGCCAGCAGCGCATCAGAGCAGAGAGTCATGCAGGCCCAATCTCTCTGTTGTCGACTCTTGTCTGATACAGACGGCGCAGTAGGTTACTTACTCGAGCGCGCCAAAAAAGAAATGTCTGCCGACTTGAAATACAGAGAAGCAACAGAATAGTCGACAGCGTCCGTGTGTCGACTGCGAGACGCGGATATTCTGGGCTGCCGTGACCGCCTCGCCTTTCGACGGGGTACTTTCCGGTACAGTGTACGCAGTTGAAGTTTGGTACTGCATGCGTTCACGAGGTTAAGCTGCAGATCCGGATCCCCTGGCAGCAGCAGCAGCAGCAGCACAAGACGCATCAAGGCCGCCGCCCCTTTTTGCTTTTCTCTGCCTCGTCTGGTGCTCGACGACGACTCTGGATAACGAATGATGCTCCCCCGTCCAGCCCACAATGGCCCGCCGGCCCACGCGATTTGCCCGGGGGACGGAATCGAGCACGCAGCCCTCCACAGCAACGACGGATGCGCGCATGTCACTGTCACGGGGGACGGATCGCAGCAGCTTTGCCCAAGCGTCCTTGTTTATACATCTCTTTCGTCAAAAACTCTGGCGCCCCACGGACGGCGGGCCGGGAAGGGCGGGCGGGCGGCAAACGAATGGAGCAAGGCAAACGACGTGCTGGTGGCGTCGGTGCGTCCCGAGCCCGTGCAAGCATCAAGAGCCCGTCCTCGGCCATCTCTCTCGGTGAAGAATTATTCGTGCCATTTGTGCTCATGCTTCTGTCTGTCAGTGCCTATGCCGCCGTACAGGGCGCCTGTCCCTCGTCGAGATGCCCCCCCGTCGTCCCGTATACGTCGTTTTGCGCATTCATCCGGCCTGGCTCGCATTTCGAAATCACAAATCAGGGCTCAAGAGTCAGGGCCTCCCTCTCCACAGTCTTCTAGAAGGGCGAGAGTTGTGCATATCGAGTCAAAATAACGGTAGCGTCCAGCCATCATCACAAGCTAGGATACTAATTAGAGTCGAGTTTAGTGCCCTGGTCCTCCTCCACTTTTGCCTGCTGTCTTCATCCAGGTTGGCAGATGCCCTTTGTCCAGGACATTGAAGGGACCCCGTTTCTCAGGGTCCAATACAAATCAAGAAAATAACAGCCCCAAGTTCATTGCAGAGAGAGACAGGGTCCAACAAGCGTCCACGTATAGCAATCGCCACGACCGTCTTTCGTCAGCCCCCGTCGGCCAAGCCGCATCTTCTGCCTCCGTCATCGACCAGGACCACGAGTCGATTTTATCCTCTTGCTCCAGCTGCCTCGGCGCTCGGCTGTCGCCAGGAAGCGTGTCGTTGTCGCCCGATAGCTTGTTGAGTGACGATCTTATGAGCTGCGTCACCGGTGAGGCAACAGCGGAATCGTCAGGTTTATCAATGCCAGGAGAGAATGCTGCGGACATTAAAAATGTCTCTCTTGCGAGAATGAAAATACGACAGAGTATTGACCAGATCCACAAGAACTCAGTCAACCATCTCACCGATCCACGAGCAATTTATCAGTCCCTCGTTAAGCGATATGCGACATCGAACAAAGCGCGCCTTCGACAGCTGATCCGAATGCTATACGACATTAGTACGCAGACGAATAGAACTGTGCAGGAGAAGGTCGACGACCTAAAGCGACTTCGAGCTCAGATTAATAGCCAAGACAAGGACATTGTTATCCATGAACAGCTATTGATTTGCTTCTTGCAAATGAGCATGGACGGCGCCTTTAACACTACGGTCGAGATCTTGAACGCCTCGACAGAGACGTTGACAATGGAAAAGGTGCAGAGCTCTCTGGAAAGCAAAGAGTTGGAACTCGTCGATACTACAATCAAGGGAGAAACCGCACAATTCGCGGGTCGCGGCCGCAGTGCATGGAACAAAGGGAACAACAGGTCCAAAGCACAGGATGGTGGCGATGATAGCAAGGAGGAGTATCTGAAGAAGGCAGGAGGGTGCTGGTCTTGTGGCGGTATGCATTTCAAGCATGATTGTGCAATTTGGCACCAAACCAAAGCAGGGAAGACCTGGCTAGCCTCTGAAAAAGCGAAGGCGAGAGAGGCCATGGATAGCAAAGAAAACGCAAACGCGGTCAGGATCCTTGAAGACAGTGGTAGTGAATCTGAGAGATCTACCTACTTGCTTCCGAACACAAAAGTAACAGCCCCTCCACAATGGTATCTCGACAGCTGTGCTTCCGTCCATATAACCCCAAGGGAAGACCAATTTATCTCAAAGTTGTCCCCTACAAAGACAAGTGTTGAGATTGCAGACGGCTCCGAGGTTCGTTCAAGAGGGAAAGGAGATGTGAGGATCTTTTACGTCTCACAGAAAGGAAGAGCAAGGTCGACAATAGTACGTGGCGTGCACTACATCCCGGAGGCGACGAGCAGCCTGCTATCAGTCGGTGAACTGGAAGACAGGGGAGCATGTATTGTCGTGGACTCTCCGGGGAAGACAGTCACGGTGACAAGAAATCAGGAGGAGGTGCTGTTTGGCCACAGACATAAAAAGGTGTGGCGCTTGAGCCAGACAAGAGGGCACCGATCCCATACAATCCAAGAAAAGGATGGCGATAACGGGGTAGCGCTGAAGTCAATCCTGAAGATGCCTGAAAGACTACTACATGCTAGGCTGGGACACCCTGGAAAGCATATGGAGGGCAAACTGAACGCCGTAATGGATGATCTCGGAGACAACTCATTCTGCCCGTCATTCTGCTCAAGCTGCACCGAGGCCAAAATGACAAGAAGGGTCTCAAGGGAGCCAATGTCTGCGGTGACAGAAAAGCTGGAGAGAGTCCATATAGATCTTTGGGGGCCAGTTGAGCTATCACTTCAAGGAATGAAGTACATGCTGACAATCACCGATCAGGCTACCGGGCGAGTTTGGGTTTATTTCTCTAGAGACAAAACGAGAATTACCGACAAGATCAAAGCCTGGGTAGTTGTTGCAGAGGCAGAGTGTCGCGAGTACGGAAAAGGCGAAAAGGTCAAGGCGATGCGCTTTGATCGCGGAAAGGAGTTTCTAAACGAGGCAATGAAGGTATTTTGCACGGGGAGAGCTATTCGGATCGAACCAACAGTGGGCTACCACCCGGAGGGGAATAGTATCTCTGAGAGGAGCATGAGAACCATATCAGAGAGGGGGTCTGCTATGCGTCACGAAATGGACCTCCCGGCAGCATACTGGGAGTTTTCGAACGCAACAGCGGCCTATCTGAGAAATAGGGGTGTTGTCAAGGGAATGGCTAAAAGCCCATGGGAGTTATGGCGTGGAGAGAAGCCAAGATCAGGGCACTTGAGAGTGTTCGGATGTCCTGCCTGGGTATTTATTCCCAAAGAAAAGAGAACAAAGCTTCTGAAAAGAGCATGGCAAGGAGTTTTTGTTGGATACAAAGAGGAGACAGATAAAATCTATCTAGTCTGGAACCCAGCTGATAAGAAGGTCCACGAGGTTCGATTCGTGGAATTCGATGAGAGCAAGTATATGGACAATCAAATCAGCCAAGAATCACAATCGCAGTATGACGATGAGAAGGAAGAGAAAAAGGAGCAAGGGGAGCTCACTGATGATGACTCTGATGCCGAAGATTCGGCCAGGGATAGGACTACGGACCAGGAAGCTACAGAAGCTGGGGAGGATGCCGGAGAAGCAGCAGATGGGAACCCGACCGACCAAGACACTGCAGATTCGGAGGAAGAGCTCCAAGGAGACACAATCATTGTCAATACAGGGGAGGCGGATATAACCTCTCCTGAAAGGAGTCTGCCGAAAACAAGATCCCAGATTCGACGAGAGGCCGTGGCACTCAAAAGAGCAGAGAAGCAGCGAGCAGAGCTGGAATGGCGGCAAAGAGAAGAACAGCGCATGGCAGAACGTCTGAAGAAGCGAGGGGAGAGTGGCAGGAAGGGAAGAGCCATGGTAGCAAGGACGCTTCTCCAGCCTAATACAGACCTGTACGACTTCGACCCGAAAAAGCTTACCTTCCGACAGGCGATGGAAGGCAGTGAGAAGGATCAATGGGTAGGAGCTATAGATGAGGAAGTTCAGAATCTCATTCGACGACAGACATTCTCGGAGGAAATCAACGAAGTTGACGTGCACGGAAAAGAAGTAGTTGATGCCAAGCTTGTGTTTGATCACAAGAAAGACAAAGAAGGGAAGATACTACGGTATAAAGCACGTCTAGTCGCGAGAGGGTTCACACAGAAACATGGGATCAATTACGAGGAAACCTTCGCACCCACGATCCGGCTCGATGCGATGAGGATCATTCTAGCTTTAGCGGCGAGGAAAGGCTGGAAGGTATACCAGATGGATGCTGTGGCTGCGTTCCTTGCAGCAGACCTAAAGGAAAGGATCTTCATGAAAGTGCCAACTGAGCTCCAGCAATATTTCGGGAAATACGTTCAGATCCTGAAGAGTTTGTACGGATTGAAGCAAGCTGCAAGGATGTGGTATTTGCTAATATCAGAATATCTCAAGGAGATTGGTTTCTCACCGATGACAGTGGATCCGACAATATTCAGACATACAGAGTCGGGGGTAATCATCGGCGTGCACGTGGATGATTTTATGATTACAGGGGGGGACGAGGTTGCCATTGAACGGGTCAAGGAAAAGCTGAAGGGAAGATTTGAGATGAAAGACCTCGGAGAAGCAGAGAACATTCTCGGAATTCGGATTCAAAGGCACAAAGGAAAGCTGATGATTGATCAATCACAATTTGCGAAGGAAATCGTGGCAGAATTTCTCTACGACGACTCAATGAAGCACGCAACCCCCATGGAACCTGGAGCTATACGGAAGCTCGTTGAGGAACCGGGACGGCCTCTGAACCATGACGAATGGTTGAAATACGTGGAATTGCTCGGAAAGCTGATTTGGCTATGCAATACGAGGTTCGACATTATATTCGCAGTTAACAGAATGGCATCTTTCACGGTAGAGGCATGCTGGAACCACTGGAAGGCTTTGCTACGAATATTGGGTTATGTCAGCAGGACTATTCACCACGGTATCACATATGGCGGAAATAATGAGCACGCACAAGGAGTCGAAGGCAGCGATATCGACTATTATTCCATTGATCACAACATCGAAGGGCACGTCGGCTCTGCAGGCCTACAAGATGGGGAAGCTTTCTCTGATACCGACTACGCTACTGATCCAAGGGACCGGAAGAGTATCCTGGGGTTCGTCTTTATGGTCTACGGAGGCGCCGTCATGACGTATAGCAAGAAGATGAAATCAGTGGCAAGATCTACGACAGAAGCAGAGTATGTTGGGATGGGGGAGGCCACAAAAGCTGCCCTCTGGGGACGTCGACTACTTGCAGAACTGGAAGGAAAGGGGGAGCAAACAGTGCCACTACTGCTTGGAGATAATAAGGGAGCTGTACAGCTGACCCGAGGAGTATCGAACACGTCGAAAATCAAGCATGTTGATATAGCATTTCATCACGTCGTTGATGAGGTCAAGGAAGGGAGAATCCAAGTCTACTGGGTTCCAGGGGAGAATATGCTAGCAGATGGGATGACCAAGCCTCTGCCTAGGGAGGCTTTCGAGAGGAACAGGGGGAGGATTGGGATTGGACCCATACGCTATGAATAGCGTTGCCATTGTTGAAGTCTGACAGCTCTAGGGGAGTGTTGACTTGATATGAGACATGGGCCAAGACATGTTTAGGCAGCACTTACAAGTGGTGAGTCACTGGATAGTGGCACGGACGTGCCACTATGTATATATGTATGTTGAGAGCTGTCAGACAGAATAGAATAGAAGCAAGTTCAATCGCAACACGCCCGACAACGGGTCGACCACCCAAAGAAACAATACGACAAATCGCCGTGGCCCCGGGCCCCCTCCTGCTCGTCCCTTGTCGTCCTATCGGCACGAAGCGTGCAAATGTTCCGTAGTGTGGTCCCGCTGATCCGCTTGGTAGGCGAACTCGCCGCGGGTGGAGGCGTTGCCCAGTGCTTGCATAGGCTTGCCATGTTGCTATGCCTGTCCGTCGACGGCTGCCGGCTTCCGGCCGCGGCGGTTTCTGAGTTGCCCTTGCAAATGTCCTGATTCCTCGGCCCATTATCCGTAGCCTCTGCATTATCTCCTGCTTTGCTCACTCGGGATAACAAGTCACCATGTACGTGTAGATGGCCTCTGCTCCGCAAGTATAGTAAAACTGCCACGACTGCTTCAACTGCCGAACGGGTCCCACACGTCCTTGAACCCTGGCTCCGCCGCAGCGCTCCCCGGGCCTTTGCCTGTCCATGTGGCTCTCTGGCTGCAACGCGGCATCCTGTCAGCTCGTCCGGTTGCCGAGTCAGCCCGGCATCCGCTTCGGCCCGCCTCTTTTCTCCCCTTCCGCCTCGTTTCATCAAGGCGACGAGAGAAGGGGGAGGCGCGAGGTGAGTGCCTCCGTTCGCCACCAGAGGAACAATGCACAGTAACAAGAGTCAGTACAGGCGGCGTTCAATGACATCGGTGTCTAGCAGCCCCGACTATCGGCGTTAAGCCCTCGTATAAGTCGAGTTGAGCTATGCAGCCAACCGCTCTACTACGGTCCTTTGGATATTTACGTGGCCTCTTCTGAAGTGACAGTCATGTCCATGAGATACTTTCAACTCTATATGTATTATCTCCAGCGTTTGAGCTTACTGTTCTGGTAGGGAGTCCAATGCATGTACATTGGCCCAGGCGTGTCGAGGTGTTTGCAGGAGTTGACGGCGTCATCGAAAGACTACTCTGCATCGGCCCCGCTCGCGACTTGCAATACCAACAATCGTTAGACGAATAAACCACACACGATTCAAATTGGCCCAGATCTATAGTGCCTGCCCGTCACTTTGCCTTCATTTCGCAAGATACGTTCATGGGCCTCAAGTCTCAAAGCTACCCTGTAGCCTCGACAAATTGAGTACTTTGTAAAGCACGCCACCCGTGTAACGGCGTCTTTTCCCTCTAACCGATATCCTTTCTACAAGCAATATTCCGAGTTGCTCTTGGGTTACGGTTCTAGTTATGTGACACCGTGATGCCACGGAAAGTCTTCACCTTGATGAGCGTCTGCCATCAAGATAATGCAAGTTGACAGACCCCGTTCTCAGAAACGGTGCAATACCGCTATACAGCGACAGTCTCTTGAAAATTCAAATGAATGCGTAACGGGACCTCTCATCATCAAAGGCATATCCTCTCGTCAACACCATGTGCGCATTGCGGCAGACGCCTCAGCCACGTCCAAGCCGCAGACAGATGCAGGCCCCGTGAGGTCTCCACGGCAAAGTACCTCGGCGCCCAGGTTTAGCCCACACGATACTTCGTTCCTCGCTGACATTTAGACAAGACGACCCAGGCTCCCACGAGATGGACCCACTGCTGCCTCCGCCTAGCACTCTCACGTGCCCGCGCCACGATTGGCCCGCTCGCCCGTCTTGCCTGAACCATCTAGCATTCGTCATCGCCCTCGCATACCATCCTGATCCTTTCACCACATAACGCTCCTCGCCCCCTCCTACGTCGCCCCTTGCTTTCCTGCCATCATCCAGACGACACAGCCGGCGCTCACCTTTTCAACGCGCGCCCTCTGCGAGATTGAACACGGGCGACGCGCAGCAAGTAGAACACCGCCGTCTGCGCGGCATCTTCGATCGAGCCTCCTCCGCGCATTACACAGTCGAGACACGTCTACGAAGCCCGCCCGCCATGGCCTCCTCCAACACAAAGTACCAGCCCGCGCCGCAGCAGGACCCAGACGACTACACGCGCGCGCCCCCGGCCTACGCCGCGCCCTCGACGGCGCATGACGAGACGCAGGGCCTCTTTGGCGCCCCCCCGCGCTCCAGCGAGGATAACCTGCCAGATGACTTCAAGGTGAGCGAGCCCTCGTATCCATCGCGCAAGAGCATCGCTACTTGTCCGATGCTCTCTTTCTTGCGGAGGTACTGACCCCGTCCCTCAGTTTGGCGGCTCCGTGGCCGAGGCGACGGTAGACATCCGCAATCAATTCATCCGCAAGGTCTACACCATCCTCACCGTCCAGCTCCTCGCCACCGCCGGCCTCAGCGCCATCAGCTTCTTCAGCCACTCGTACAAGGCATGGATCCAGGGCCACCCGGCCCTCGTCTGGGGTTCCGTACGTTGAAATACCCCTCCTTCCAACGCATGCCTTGTTCCCCAACGCTAACTCGCGCGCCTCGCAGCTCATCGGCTCCCTCGTCTTCCTCGGCCTCACCTACTGGAAGCGCAAGTCTTACCCGACCAACCTGCTCTTCCTCGGCCTCTTCACCGTCGCCGAGGCCTACACAATATCCGTCATCGTCTCCTTCTACAAGACGTCCATCGTCCTCAACGCGGTCATCCTCACGGCCGGCATCTTCATCTTCCTCACCCTCTTCGCCTGCCAAACCAAATATGATTTCACCTCCTGGATGCCCTACTTGTTTGGCGCCCTCTGGGGTCTCGTCCTCTTCGGCCTCGTCTCCATGTTCCTTCCCTACAACTCGACGGCCGAGCTCATCTACGGCGGCCTCGCCGCTCTCATCTTTAGCGCCTACATCCTCGTCGACACCCAGATGGTCCTCCGCAAGCACCACGTCGAGGAGGAGATCGCTGCCGCCATCAGCCTCTACCTCGATATCATCAACCTGTTTCTCGCCATTCTCCGCATACTGAATGGCCAGTCTAACAACTGAACCAGTAAGTGAGGCCTAGGACTGGGTCAAGAGGGGAGGACAAGAGAAGCAATGTCGTGTCAGGGCGAGACTCAACGCTTTGCTACATTTCATGACGAGATGTGAGGCGTCGTCAGAAGCTTCAAGTCATTGAGGTTACGATTGCCCGACCCAAGTGCATTTCTAGAGCATGGTTCCTTGAGTAATGTATTCTACCTCTATGCAGATTGACACGCAACACGAATAGCAATAAACGTGCAACACATGTACCTGCCTGTCCTTGCCAAAACACGTGTGCGCTCTGGCCACGCTGCCAAACACATCCCATCTCGCCTCAAGGCGACCCAATGTGAAAATCGACCCCGGGGAAATGGGGGCGCTTGAAAGTATTCGATATCTGCATTAAAGGTCCTTGAAGAAAGGCTAAAGGCGAAAAGACAAGAACAGAGATAAATAAAGCGGCATATCACAGGGTAAAAGGCTAGGCAACAAACAAATGGGGCACCGACACAACTAAGCCAGGCCCTCCAGGCCGACGTGTGTCGTCGTCAAAGCAGTCGACGCTGACCCAGCCCAGCCCAGCCCAGCCCGGCCCAGCCCAGCCATGTCGTCGCCGCCGCGAAATGCTCCACCACGGGCGCGTCCTTCTCCCGCTGTTTCAACGGCCGTCAGTTGTGTGCCAGAGCCACTCCCGTAATTGCCCTGCACCGAAACACCACCCGCAGCGTCGGAAGCTGGAGGACGATCTGCCCCGTCGCCTCTTGTCGGCGAAGCTTCCGCACTGAACTCTGCCATTATCTCATCTGCGCACAGCCCGTGTCATGTTGGACGAAGCAGGGCGGCTGGACCAAGGGAACAAAAATCGATTCGAATGTGCTGCAGCCGGGGGAATACTCTCTTTGCGCTCTCCAGTCATGAGGAAGGGAACAAGGAACCAACGCCGAGAGCAATACATAGACCAACGTCGCACTTTTTCAGGACACCGCTGATAGTCCCCGTCACATGTCGACTGCGAGACTCTACTCTGCGGTCTCGCCGTTGGCCTCGGGCACGGGGGTTGCCTGTGAGGCCTCGCGCTGCATGCGAGCTTCTATCTCGCGCAGTTGGGACTCGCGAGCCAGTAGCTCCTGGCGCTTCTCGTTGATCTCCCGTTGAACCTTGAGCTCGATCTCGCGCAGCTTCTCCTCCTCTCGTCGGAGCTGTTCTTCCTTGAGGCGGACGGACTGTGAAGCCAAATCCTCGGGGTTCATCGAACTGTCGGCGCTGTGACTGCGATTAGCATCTGCGAAGGGCCTATAAGAACAGGGAAGAAGCTGCAATCGTACTTTCCAGAAGCACCGTCGACGCTCTTGGACAGCTTCTCGGTACGGTAGTTCTCGTAGAGGAAGTCGTGCGTAATTTCCTTGAGATCGGCCAGATGACTATGAAGAAGGGCGGAGCGAATGGCCAGGAAGTCAGAGTGACGAGGGTTGTCAACCTCGACAACGCCCCAAGGGTACTGACGAGCGCGGACTCGGCGGCCGCCAATATCGACAACGTCTTCAGAGCCGACGATGGCAAAAGGCATGAGCCCCCGCAGCTCGGCATTTTCCTCGACAGTGTCCTCGTCGTCCTCCTCAATGTCGTACGGGAAGTTGTAGACAGGGATCCTGTAGTGCTCGATATCTTCCATGACCAGCTTCTTTGACTCAGCCAGCTCGGCTGGGGTGAGGGTATCGGAGCGTCCAATGACGGGGATAACGTTGACGCGAGGGGCGAGACGCTTCATCAGCTCAATGTCGAGCTCTCGCAGACTAAGGATCGCACGTCAGTGACAAGGTCTACCCAAATCCCGGTTGGTGCTTACCCATGGCCGGTGGGAGTAATGAAGTAGAGCATGGCGTGGACGCGATTATCCCGGAAGCGGGGGTTACGCTTGATACGAGACTCCTCAGCCAGGATGTCGTCGTATTGCCTCTCGAGATAGCCGACGATTTCCGCAAAACTGATAGCTGGTCAGAGAGAAGGGCGCTTTGCGGACGGGATGTCTTTGAGGGAGCGTCAGGTGAACTTTAGACGTACCTAGCCTCGTTGTCGATCTGATCACCAAAGCCAGGAGTATCGACAATGGTCAATGAGATTCGCGTACCCTCCTCATCGAGCTCAAGCTCTATCGGTTCAGGTGAGTGACTGCACTATGCCCAATGTAATCCGAGACGTTACTCACCGACTGTGACGGGCTTGATCTTGACGCCATCTTCGACGTGCGCATCTGTAGCATCGTCCGAGTCCTTGTGGTGCAGAACACTCTTGCCGCAGAGCGTATTGACGAAAGTGGTACGACCTGGATTACGAGTCAGCTTCGGGATATAAAGCTGGCATAGCACGCGGAAGCTGTATGTATTGGTGTAGGCAAGAGGCGAGGAGCGACGAGTTGAGGCAAGGAACATACCGGTTCCCGAGGCACCGCACACCATTAGGCAGAACTGGATGCCCTTCTTGACGTTCTTCTTCCGGCGAAGCATCTTCTATACGCGACCGCAACCGTATTAGCAAAGCTCACTGGGACACCGATGGAATGTGCATTCCCGGTAGATGCGGTGAAAGCAACACTCCCAGAAGCTCCCCCGTCATATGGGGGAGGAAGGAGACGGAGCTAGGAGGACGTACGGCGGGGGACGACATTTTGACGACAGGAGAGGCTCGTGGCCAACGACTGAACGGTCGGGCGATGTCGAGACGAGGAGCTGCAGCGGACAGAGCCTAGGGGGGAAAGGGGAGATCTGGAGGAGGCCGGGGCTTCGTGTGCGCGAGCGATCACGAGACGGCGTTCTCGAGGTTGGGCAGATCAGGAAAGATGGGATGGAGAAACGGTGGCAGCAGTCTGGGGGGGCCAGAGACAGGGAAGGGTGGAGAGAATCGAGGCGGTAATGGAAAGGGGAAAGGAGATTCATCCACGAGTGGGTTGAGGTATCGAGGTACGACGTCCTGGATGTGGTACATGACGCCCGCGCAGTCGCAATGCGTGGATATATGTACCGTGCCTGACCTGGCCTGCCCGACATGGCCCTGGCCGGCTTGGCCTCGACTGCCCGAGGCGGCTCCAGTCGCGAGTTACAGTGCGGACATCGTCAGCAGCGCGCCCATGTACCCGCTACTTTGTACACGGCGAGCTGTCTGTGCCTGGCGCCCCCCAGTCGAGTAGCGTGGCATGACCGGGGAGGCGCCTCCCCTAATACCCCTGATACATCCCCCAAGGACCCCAGGGGACTCTTGGGGGAGATTGCCCCGAAATGGTAAGCGGTGGGGAACATGAAGTGTTCACGACCTAATTTCACGCCCGGACCATCAAGCCCACCTGTGGCGCCTGCAGTCCCAGGTCCCTTTGCGCCAGTAGATTGGACGAATGGAGAGCGGCGTCCTCTTTCTGCTTTGCTGCCCCTGCAGGCTGCCAAAGTCTCCTTGGGCAGCCTCTGCTGCACGTAGCGGCAAGTATCTTGTACTTTGGGAGGTGGCATTTTGAGATTGCACTGTGCCCATGCAATATGGGCTCATGTACTCCGTACAAGCGGAAGCAGCACGTCGGTGCCTCAGAAGCACATGAACCGTTTCCCCAAAGGCTTCCTGACGAGACGTCAATTTCTTCGAGAACTCGGCTCGAATATTTTGCACGACCGGCTACGAGTACTCAGCACCGTGTATTTCTTAGGTGTCCCGCCGTCAGAGAAGCTGCTAAGAGCGAAGGTTGATGCAACGCCGGCGGCGAAGCGCTCATTTACAGCATCAGGCGCAGAGTGAAGCGGCTGCTGCATGCTGATGGCACCTCTCGATACTGCCCGCAGCTGTAGCCGCCTAGAGCCCGTGGCAGCCGCCGAGCGACGTCCAGTGCTGGGCTAGTCCTTGGGCCCTGCGCTTGGGATCAAGACAACTCAATGACGATTGGTGACGCCGCCGAGCCTACAGATTCGCTTTGCAAGACAAGCTACTGGTGCCGGCCCCCAAAGAAGTAGGCATCGGCCCTGGTAACACTTTGCCGAAGCACGCCTTTAGCAGACACTGTGGCACGCCATGCCATGCAGTCGCGTCGGCAAACGTCAATCACGTGCACATGAGCCAGACCGGTAATTCGAAACGCTCGGAGGCGTAGCGGTGGAGGGCAGACCAGCCACCACGAATAAGGTGAGCCGACGCGATGGGCGTCCCGAGCATAAAGTTGCAGGGGCGCCAAGATCTGGCAGACTCTGAATTTGGGCACAAGAGAAATGCGAAGCTGCGCTGTCGTCGCACAATGAGCGCACGACAGTCGCCGGCGAAAAGCGATGTGAGACCTCAACAGAAAAAAGCAATGGCAAATGAAGAGCAAAAGGGCGCAATCTCCGCGTAGCGTGCAGCTCCTCTGCTCCTGTCCAGAGTACCTAGCAAAGAGACGGCCATGGACGACCTCTTATACAAAGTAATGTCCCCGGTGATTCCATCGTCATTCCAACTCGAAATACCTTGTGCGCATGTCTTCCCTTTGGGCAATCCAGAGGGTCGGCATCGTTCGACAGCGGCCAGGGCAACGAGACGATGATGCCTCCTTTCATCGCCTGTTGGTGGGACAACCGACTGGACAGAGAGCGCCTTCATATCCGCCGTCGGCTTGTGGTGGTGCGTGTGGCTGGTGGCCATCAAGAATGTCCGCCAAGCCCTTTTGGGAGATTCTCGCAAAACCGTCAGCCACGCGTGGCTCAGCGGGCGGGCGGTTCATGCACTAATTACCAGGCAGCATAGCCGGGTGCCGCCTTCTGCATCATCAGACGGTCCTTGATCTCCATTGGCCCAATGTCGACGAGAGCCTTGTCATGAGACGGATGACGGCAACTGCATCCAGCCAGAGACTCATCATTCTCCTTTGATCAAGCCTTGTCATCTTCTTCAATAATCGCAGTACACTCGCTCGCGCTTCAACAACTTTGTCGTTTATTCTTCATTTTCCCTTCCCTTTATTGAATCGCAGGGCCGGACCGTAAACAAAGTCAAGGAAAACACTGCGCCCGCCGAACAGCGATAGTGACATCCGCAGCGACGGCACGGGAGCTTCAGGCCGCAAAGTGACCTCCATTCATTCAGCATCAGCTACGAAGTACTGTAGGTGCGGCAGCACCATGCGCGTCCGTGATCCGCGATAGCGCATACAGAGCCCGACGTCTCAATTCCTCGTCTTGCTTTTCCTTGGTTGACTCGGACTCGCCCCGGCCTCTCGCCCCCCCCGCCGATAGAGTCGTCGAGTCCCACGGCCGTCTTGTCGGTTTCCTTCAATAGCGACGCGAGCTGTTTTGCCGTGGGCCTCGAGTCTGGAATATGCAGTCAGTTGTCTCCTCCATTGAAGCCTCGCGCAAACACGCCGTTGCTAACCGTTGTCAGTCTTTCATACAAAGTCATGTCTGCTCAAGGCATCAAGAGGTTTGATGCTTTCAATGCTGTGCGCTGCGAGCCGGTCGCTAACGGTCTTCTCTCATAGACTTCAATGCTGGCATCGGTCTCGTGCAGATGATGGGCAAGACCAATTACTTGGCCCTCGTCGGTGGCGGTAAGACCCCCAAGTTTGCCATGAACAAGGTATGAGCACTCGGACTTCCGGAGGGAACTGTTCATCTGATTGACTCTGAAAAGGCCATCATATGGGACGACATGAAGGGAAAGGTCGCCCTCGAGATCGCCGCCATGAGCACCATTCGCGGCGTAAGGCTCGGACGCGAGCGCATCATCGTCGTGCTCCAGAACAGCGTACGAGTCTACTCATTTGCGAAACCGCCGGATCTGCTGCACGTATATGAGACGGCCGACAACTTCCTCGGCCTGTGCTGCCTGTCGGAAAACAAAGCCGCATTCCCGGGCCGAACGCCCGGTCAGGTTCAAGTCGTGGATCTGGTCACGGGCAGCGTCAGCATCATCCCCGCTCACTCTTCTGGCCTTAAGGCTCTCCAGCTGAGCCGCGACGGAGAGCTCCTGGCGAGCGCAAGTGAAACCGGCACCCTCATCCGCGTTTACTCGACCAGCAATTGCGCGCGGATAGCCGAGCTCAGACGGGGCATCGATCCTGCAACCATCTTCTCCCTTGCCTTTTCTCCCTCGGGCGCCATGCTCGCCTGCACCTCGGACAAGTCCACCCTCCACATCTTTGATATTTTGAATGCTCGCCGACAATCTGCGAGCAGAGGCCAGCAAGCTTCGACCCCAGACGCCGACGGTGGGAAATGGGGCATACTCGCAAGGATCCCACTGATGCCTCGCGTCTTCTCCGACGTCTACTCTTTCGCCTCGGTACCGTTTGAAGCAGGCGACGACGCCATGGTCGGTGGCATCCCATTCTCTGAAGGCACGGTCCTCGGTACGACGAGACCACCCAAGGGTGTCATTGGGTGGATTGGGGAAGATAGCCTTGCCGTCGTCGGGGCCGGCCAGGATGCACGATGGGAGAAGTTCGTGGTAATAGACGGTGACGACGGCAAGCGTCACTGCATTCGAGAGGGCTGGAAGCGTTATCTTGGAAATACCTGAAAAGGAAAGCTTCTTTGCTGCATTTGGCGTCGACTCCTGAGTTTCTTTTGCGTTTCATCGGCGGCGTTGGGATAAAATCAATGGATCACTGAATGGCTACGAAGAGGTGGGAGACTTGGTCGCGAGAGGCATTGTTTTTATTTGCTTGTGCACTGCTACTCTTGGCGCCGCCGGCGTGAGCGGCTACGGCTTCTCCTTCTAGACCTATTGCCACGATCGTCGTCGGAGTAATCCATCCCAGCGTGGCGCTCATTGGAATACCTGCGGCCATGTCGCCGCTTCTCTGTTGAGTTTTCCCGACGTCTGACTCCGTCCCTGTTCCGCTCGTCGTATCGGTGACTCTGTTGGTCTGCGTGTCCATCCTCTGTGTCCGCAGAGTGATGTCGTCGCCGTCCCTTACGCTCACTCGAGCCGTCGCGGTCCCTGTGCCTTTTGCGATCGACGTCTTTGTAGTCTCGAGAGGCTTCGTGCCTGCGTGACTTGTGGCGGCGCTCTTCGTCGCTTTCATTCCGGTCATCTCGTCGCGACCGATGCGATCGGTGGTTTTTTTGCCTGTGTCTTTCCCTCCTGTCGGCCCTTCGCCTCGCCTCGTCAACCTCCTTCTTCTTCTCCTCGATCAGGAACTGTTTCATCGGGTCGTCGTCGTCGTGCTCTCGCATAAGAGTCGCGAGCTCTTGCTCCTCTGGTAACAAGGGCTTCGGCGGCGCCTCTTCTTGGCTGCTCTCGTCCTCCGACACGGGCCGGCCCTCCTTGCGCCTCATGTCCTCCCAGCCGACCTTGAACTCGTCGGGGTCCTCATCGTCGCGGGCCTTGTACCGCGCGTGGTCGACGCTGACGAGGCGCCCGCCAATCTCGGCGCCGCCGAGGTTGTCGACGGCGAGGGCCGGAGCTCCGCTGGTCTTCGTACTTGAGCCAGCCGAAGCCCCTCGACTTGCCCGTCTCCTTGTCGCGCGCGAGCTTGAGGAAGACTGGTTCGCCGAACTGCGAGAAGATTGTGATGACGTCGCCCTCGGAGAGATCGAACGGCAGCCCGCCAAAGTAGACAAAGGCCGTGTCGCGATAATCGGTATGCCACGAGGCGTTTGGCGAGCTGCGTTTTTGGTCAGTGTCGGGGCGGCGTCTCGGGTCGCGCGCTGACCAGGGCTTACATTCCCTGCTCGATCTCCTTTTGATTGAGCGCTTGAATCGCACGAATCTTGTTCATCTTGCTTCCGCCGAGCGCGTGTCAGGGCCGCAGGCGGTCTGGCGCAGAGTAAGTCGATAGCTGAAGGGCAGGTAAATGGACGGGAAGCAAGAAAAGTTACGTCAGTGCTCGCTACAGCTGACGGCGCACGGAGGGACGCTGGCCAATGTGGCTGAGTGGTGCCTCTGATAGCCCTGGAGGCGCCTGCATACAGTGGGGTGTTTGTCTACTTTGTAGCGCGGGTCAATTTCCTTCCGTAGCCCGGCGCTGGCAGCCGCAGCAGCGCGCGGGTCCACGCTGTGGTGAAGCGCTGGCCCCTTGATCCGGAGGTCCAAAAGACAGGCCATTCTTTGCTAAACCGACAACATCGAGTTCCCTGAGCTTCATCGCCAGCTCGTCCACGCCATGTCTCTGCAGCGGATCGACATCTCTTGATCGCAAACCACTCAAACGTCCCATCGTCGGTCCCCGAACAAGATGCTTCGACGCCACCCCTGACTGCATCGCCAATCAGCTCCTTCGCTTAGTGACGACATTGCGTCGCCCCGGCCGCTGGCAAAGCGCTGCCGCTCTGTTGCAAACGATTCGAATTACGGTCCCGAGGATCGATAGCCTACTATTTCCCAACACGAGCTTTCGAGCTGCAAGGCGCGGCGATGACGGGTGGCAACGAGCGATCCTCAACATACACGTCCCGATCGGGAGACTCAACTGGGCGCAATGGTGATCACAAGCGCAATATCTGGACGTCGATGCTCGAGTCTGTAGCAAGCGGAAAGAAGCTACCGGAGAAAAACCTGCTAGTCTTGGGTACATGCGAATCATTCTACAGGGCATACTCTTCTGGCTACCGCTGACGCTACTCAGGCGGCACTCCCGAATCGCAACGAGAATTTCTCGAGTCTTTATCCGGCGCCGCGACAAGACGCACCTTTGACAGGCAAAAAACGCCTCCTATAGCCAACAGCTTCGCCCTAGGATATACATACTACGACGTCCTCGACGCAGATCAAGACGGTACGGGGCATCGATGCATCAACGCGGTACACGGCAGCTGACTTGACGCAGACACACTTGCTCGCGTCTCTTTATACCTCTTGTCACAACCCTCGACCGAGTTTGCCTCCCTCGTCTCTCCCTTGCTCACGCCCGACACCGTACCAAACACAGCAATCGTCATACTGCTCGACTGGTCTCAGCCCCACTTGTGGCTTCGTCAACTATGGACCTGGATACAGGTTCTCGAACAGGTCATGGGCCAGGTGCCGACCGAGACGCGCAATGAAATGGAGGAAGCCATGAATGCCTGGAAAGAAAGGGGCCGAGGCGGAGCCATGGTGAACCTCGACGGGACGCCATCGGCAACAGGCACGGCCAGCGACGGGGATGGGTTATTACCCTTGGGTCCTGGAGAATGGGCTGAGCCCTTGGGCTTGCCTCTTTGCGTCGTTTGTCAGAATGTGAGTTTGGCCACCGATTATCCAGGCAAACCAACTAACGATGAACAGGCGCAAAATATGGAGTTTTTGGAGAAGAACAAAGGCTGGAAAGAGCCAGACTTTGACACAGTCCTACAATATCTTCGAACAGTGCTCTTGCGACGTAGGTGTCCCTAGATTAGTCTCGCGGCGCCAGTTACTGATCAGGGTCTAGATGGTGCTTCCCTCATATACACGTCGCAAAACACGGCATCACAGCTTCCCCTTCTGCTTCACTCGACGCTAGGCATCACGTCCCTCTTGAAGCGACAGCCGCTCAAACACAACGTCATTGACCGCGACAAAATTGTGGTAGCCTCTAACTGGGACTCTTGGGGGAAGATTCGTATCTTGGGCGGCACATTCGACGCCGAACTGGTCTCGAAAGGCTGGGAGGAGGATATCAAGCTACCGAAGGGATCACCAGTGCCAACCATGGAGGACAGCCAAGACGACGCGGACGCCGAGCGCAAGTCTCCCTGGGGGCCCAGTGCAGTGGCGCAGTACGAGTACTGGTGTCGGGATCCCAACAGCGGTGGCCTGGCGGTTGTGGAGAGTGCCATGGGCGACGGCTCGGCCGTCGGAGTCGAGAGCGACGATCCGCAAGAATTCCTGGAGAGGCAGTTCAAGATCCTCGAAGCTTTCAGGACCAAGGCCCCGGAAAAGGCCGCCGACAGTTCTGTGCCTGTGGGCGCGAGGCGGGCGGATCCGGGCGTCGAGAAGAGTGTCAATGACCACATCGGGCCCGTGCAGTTCAACATGGGCGGCATCCAGGTCGACGCCGACGACATGCTGCAGCGCCTAAAGGTAAGAAGACGTGCCCCACGCTCCTTGAAACTATACCCGCCTTGTGGCAAACTAACGCCCGGCATCAGGATCGCAACGCGAGGGTTGGGTCGCCCGCGACCGAGGAGCCCGAGGACGAGAGCCCCGTCGCCAACATGACCAAGGAGTACGACACGGAGCAGCTGCAGAATTTCTTCAGCGGGCTGATGAACAGGTCGGCCGGGTCTGCCGACGGGCCGCGCTGAGATGCGTAACGAGGTTGAAGCGATGCCGTGACACGAGGCTTCCGACGTGCTCTCGGCGCGAGGCTGGGGGGGAGGGCCAGGGAACGGGTATGCCGGTTCGAGCGGCCTTGGTGGCTATCACATAGATACCCTTGATTGAGTAGTCAACGAGTCATTTGCGCAACAAAATCATGCCCAGAATCGCTCGATGCAAGCAATCATTTCATACGTGACGCTACTTAGCTGTCGAGCGCCTGTCTATGAGAATATCTGGATATCGATATACATGTCATGGTTTCGTCGACAAAGCCACAGGATCGTGTGTCTTGCCGGAACGGCACCATCAGAGCGCAAAAACGCAAAAAAATGGGTGGGGGGGTTAACCCGACGAGACAAGGCTGCCACGGTTAATCCTATCGTCCGCGTCTCCTCAGCCTGTACTCGACGTGCCTCGCGCTCGCCCCCGGAACGCCCAGCCGGGCCGTGACGACGGCGCCGAGCAAGCCCGGAAACAGCCAGGGATGCTGGAGCATCTCGGGCTCAAAGGCGTTGATGGTGGCGCGGGCGTGGGCGGAAAAGGCGCGATCCTCGAGGAGCCCGCCGAGGCGGAAGAGGTTCATGGCCGACACGGCGTTGACCGACGGTAGCGACGTGTCCATGCCGTCCTTGAGCCGCAGGACGGCGTGCGGCGATGAGGCCGTCGTGGAGAAGAATGCGCCGGCTGTGTCGTGGAAGAGCGTGATTTGGGATTCTGCGAGGGGGGGGCGGGTGCCGGGTCAGTACTGCTTCGTGGTGTTGATGGCAAGGGGTTAAATACTCACGTTGTACCACGTCTGCGAACTCTACGAAGCTCTCGTCGCCCGTCGCGTCAAACAAGTCCAGCAGACCGGCGGTGAGGTATGCATAGTCGTCGGCGAATCCCTCCATGCCTATTCCGTCCCGCCAGATGCGATGCAACATCCAGGCTCCTGGGTTCCATAGATTTCTCTGGATGAAACGGGCTGTAGACAGGGCCGTCGACAAGCACCTGGATGACAGCATGGGATCGACTTCCCTGAGACAGTAGGCGGCTCGTGACAAGGCAGATATGGCCAGACCGTTCCAGGCCGTGACGATCTTGTTGTCCAACTCGGGACGAACGCGCTCGCTATATCTCCGCGCCTTGAGTTCTCTCTTGGCTTTCTGAATGTATTTTTGCGCCGTCTCGACTGGGATGCTGAATTGTTGCGCGAGCTCCTCATACGTCTTGACCACCCTGAGGATGTTTTGGTTGATAAAGTCGTCGTTGGGATCGTGCTTTTCATCCACGTTTCCGTCTTCCTGGACGTTCCAATACGCCGCAGCGACAGGACTTATGTGCCTGTCTGCCGCGTCAAGGACCGAGTCGAATTCTCGCCTCGTCCACAAATACCACGCTCCCTCCCTCATTTCGGTATCGCCGCGCCTGTAGTACGAGTCGGACGCCTCACTAGACGCCAACCCGCCGCCGGGCAGGGCAATAGGTTCTGAAGTTAGGTAGTTGGCAAGCTCCCTGACAATGTCAAAGAATTCGCTCTCGGCTCGGCCGCCAGACGTAAGCCAGGCCTCAGTATAGAGGCCCAGCAGTAGAGCATTATCGACCATGAGCTTCTCAAAATTGGGCAGCGTCCAGTCTGGGGTGACGGAGCAGCGAGCGAAGCCTTCTCCTCCGACATGGTCACGCAAAGCGCCATCCCGGATTTTGCGCAACGTGTCGAGGGCCATCTTGGTGGCGTGCTGGCATTCTGCCTCGCCGACTATGTCCTGAACTGGAGCTGGGGATCGATGCAGCTGTAAAAGGAATGACAGCTTGGGAGGCGTCAGAAACTTGGTGGCGAGACCGAAACCTCCGTAGACAGGGTCAAAGGTCCCCGCGATGTGGATGTATGCCTCTTCGAGTTGATCCAAGTCGAGTTCGCTAGAAACGGGGGCATCTCTAAGGCCGCCTCCAACGGCGAGAACGGGCTGTTGCGAGTTCCATCCAGGTAATTCCAAGGTCGACCGTCCCACGACACCTCGCGTGCCAAGAGTGCCCTCGGCGGCAAACTCTCTAAGTTGGCCGAGGATGTCGGATGCTTCCTTTCGGCAGCGGGCCTCTTGCTCCCCCCAGATATCGCGGAGCTTGTTCAGAATGGTAAGAAAGTCTGGAGGCTCGTCCTCATGCTCTGCCATGGTACGTCGGGTGGTGCCAGGGCCAGGCCAGAAAGTTCCACCAAAGACTGGTTCCAGCTCGGGTGTCAGAAACAGATTCAACGGCCATCCGCCCACGTTGCTCACAGCTTGAACGTAGTTCATGTATATCGCGTCGATATCGGGCCTCTCATCCCTGTCAACAATGACGGGTATGAAAGATTCGTTGAGGATCGATGCGCATTCAAGGTTGGAAAAGCACTCGTGTGCCATGATGCGACAGACTACATGGGCGCGTATCGTTAGCGAGAGCTGGTATGACGGATTCGGCATTCGGGGACATACAATGACAGGCTTTATAACCGATGTGCAAGAACATGAGCTTATTTTCTCGTTCCGCCTGTTGGATGCTGTCTGCGTCTAGGAGCTGCCAGTGTACTGGGCTGTCCTGGCTGCTATTGACGAAGGGGCTTTTGCTGGTGCCGGCTCGGTTGCGGAGAGTCGCAGGTTGCCTGACGGGCCCGCCGCCGTACCCATTTCCATCGACGGGCATGGGGCTTCGAGGGGCGGCGGAAGCTGAGTTGTTGTGCATGTTGACGTGGAAAGCAGCTGGCAAATCTGCGATTTGGGATGAATGGTGCTTTCAAGTGGTCGTGATAAGGGGGCTGCACAGGCGATGGGAATTTGGCACCCAATCTGTCTAGCGCTCAAGGGTATCTTGGCATCGCGAGGAGAGCAGAAAAGCAACAAAGCGACGATGACGCGTGGTCGTGCAGTGGTGTTGACGAATAAAGATTGTATGGAGGAGCGGAGCACCGTCTTGGACCGAGCTCGGCGAGTGACGATTTTCAAGCTAGAGAGGCCCACAAGTTAGGCCCACCAAACAGGCACCCGCGATCACGACCCCGCAGCAGGAGCTCTACAGTATAGTGGGGGGATATTAGGTAAGCAGTATTGCTCCGGATGCTTCAGACAATCACAGTTGGCCATCAAGGTGCGTAAAGCTCTCATTTGATCATTTGATGCCGTGATGGCTGGAAAACGATGTGTGTGCAGGTACGATTCTTTACATGATACAGACTAGCACATGCTTTCTTGCTCTCATGTTCATTCTGAACAAGAGTGTGTAAGGTAAATGTATCTCTAGCAAATGCTATGCACGCAGTAGAATTGCACACCAATACCAAGGATCAGTCCCAGAGCAAACGTTTTTCAAAACAAGCCGAGAGACACAGACCAATCATGGGCTACTCCTCGGCGTCCAATGATGGTAAACGGGTCTGCAGACAGTGATTCGATGCCAACGAGCACAGATGCAGCTCTCGGTCACGAGCCAAGTCGTCGCCGTGAGCCGTCTCCGACCTCTCCTTGTCCTACCTTGATGTGCCACTGGCGGTTTTCAGCATACATTCAAGTATAGTCATTGCTATGGTTTACCTCTATTCCCCCTCGCATTGATCCAACATGCCGTCACGCCCGCAACGGCGACATTGCCACAATCAGGAAGCTCTGCACAGTACATCTGAGTCCTATACACACGGTACTGGAATCACGACATGAAAATGCACCCAAGCTCCAGGGACGTGGGGCCGAGCCGCACGCTAATGCACGGGCCGGGCTGTCGATAGGAACGCCAAGCCGCTGGAATCTGGAAGTCGCACTCATTGGCAAGCCTGCATGTGGGTTCCATCGCATCTCCAAAGTACAAGTTCGCGACGGCACTCGACACAAGCTCCAGCGTCACCGCTAACGCCCAGGCCACGCAGGTACAAGGATACCTGCTTTGTACGCGCTGCCTTTTACTGCTAGTGCGCTTACTTTCGAACCTCGTCGCCCCAAGTCATTCTCGCCAACTTGACTTTGCATCCATCCCTCGCTCTCTGGCTCGTCACCTCGATCTCGCGAGCCGCCATGGCCGAACCCACCTACACCGTCCTTGTGCGGATTCCGGTTCCCCGCGGTGACTTCGTCGACCCACCACCGGTACGCGCATCTGGCCCCGTCCTCTCCGACGTGTCCGACTTTCGCTGACGTGAGTCCCAACGCAGGTTCATTGGGATTCCACCAAGGACGAGGCTCTCTGGAAGATCCTCTCGGGCGCTGCGCAGACCAACATTGACTGTAAGTGCTCACACCACGCGGCATTCAGTGAGACCTCGGATAGATTAACGGCTGTCACAGGGAATCTAGTGTGCGACTCCTCGACCCGCTCGTCCTCTGGCCAGGGCACTAACGTCACACAGGGCCGAACGCTTCGACGTACCGGTCGACTTTCTCCTTCAGCAAGTTGCCTACTTGACGGAGCGACATGCATCTCAAGTTCGTGCCCAAGTCCGCAAGGCTACGGCCGCCGCTCGTGGCTCCGCCGCCCCTTCTCCCGTCCCTGGTTCCGACCACCCTCGCACCACCTCTGCCCTCTCGACACGCCGCGACTCGCCCATGCCTCGGCACGATAGTGGAAGCGTAGTTACGACGCCGCTTGCCGGGTCAGGGCGCCCAGGCGGTTCCCGCAACACTTCGACCAACACGGGAAACCAAAGAGACGCAGGCGGCTCTTCTGGGAGGTTACCCATCTCGGGCGGCCGAACCCGTCTATCATCGCTACCTGCAGCTTCCTCGACCCCCAAATCGCCCGAGGCTACCCCACGCAACGAGCGTGGGCGTCCAACATCGCCGGGCTCGACCGAGTCCACTTCGGCCGCATCCTCGGATGACGATGATGACGGTTCCAGCCCGGCCCAGTCACGCATTATCCGTCGACCGCCGCGTTTCCAACAGCAAGAAGTTGCCCAAGCTTACCAAGACGACGAGGAAGACGAAGAGTCGGAACCTGCGTTCCAGCCGTATCAGTCTACCGCAGACCAAGCTTCGGCGCATGATTTGGGCTCCACACTCAAGGGCGATGGACGTCCCACCGGGCCGCGAGGAAAGCACATTTTTCACAAAGACACAACTCTGCAGTCTCAAACGTCAGATTCCTCGGCAAGCTCGGCCGCCGTTCTCTCACGTCCTGGGAAGCCTCGCGATGATCGAAAAGGCATACCATCTCCTCGTCGCATGTCTGAACTGGCCGGTCGCAGTCCCGTTGGCAAAGGTAGAGCTTTGTCGCGCGAGGGAAGTGAGGGGACGCCAAGCATGGGGAGCAGCTTCAGTGACCTTGATGGTAAGCAACGTCCGTTGATCAATTTGGACTGGCGCTAAAGATTTGGTGTAGATGCTTCCGTGACACAATCAGCGCTTGAAGAAGCCCTGGCGAGCCACATGAATCGTGGGGCAATTAGCAGTCGCTTCAGCATCAGCCAGGCATTTCGAAGTCGTTATATGCCAGGCTCAAACCAGTAGCCTTGGTTTTATTGTGGGTTTGGGCGTCGCATTCGGTTACTGGAGCTGCGCAGATCAATAGGCAGCCAGATTCTGTACGGCGTTTGGAGAAACCGCTTCTCAAGTCACTTCGATCCGGCAATGGATTTTCGGGCATCAGGCTAAGCCATGGAGTCGAGGGTAGGCCATTTATAGGAAATGCCCGTCATGTTTGCGCTTTGGAAGAGAGTCAAGCATACTACTGGGTCTGATTGTTCAATCTACATTGAAACTGACGTTACAGTTGAATCACCTCGACAACAAGTATTCCTGCAGTTTCGATGTGCCCATCATCGCCTTGTGACCTGCCGCACATCTCGCAAAAAGCGAGTCTTGGTGGCTGCCTGAGGAAAGCACTTCCTCACTGCACTGGCAAACGCACCCTGCCCCAATCCCAAATGCGTGAAACCTGATTCTTTACAACTACCAACTACATTGCCCTCCTTCTTAAACGCAATTTCCCCAACGCAACAGCCTCCTCAATCAACCATCGCGAGCCTCCAAAGCCCGTTCCGTATCGAGCTCTCCATTTCCCTCATCATGTTTCGCCGCCACTGGTCCGGTCTTCCCAAAGATCCCAGCTTCTCGTCGGACCTCAAGAGCCTCGGGTGCGTATTTCCCCCATTCTCGTTCCCGAGAACTCTCCAAGTAACATGCAAAAAACCCTAGATACTTCATCAACGAGGACGACGAGGTCCGGTCCATCGAAAACCCCGGCTACTACTTCAAGTTCTTCCTCAATCGTAACGCGCGCGTCAACGCGCGCCAGCGCTTCGCCTTTGACCGTACGTATCGCTCCGCGACTGCTCCGCGGGAGCGACGGACAAGGCTGACGCGAGGCGCAGAAGCTCTCGAGCGAGAGATACACGAGCGTCTCGAGGCCCGAGGCCTGCAAAAGGTGCGCCTCCCGCTTGGCGCGCGGCCCGACGAGCCGCACGTGCCCGTCTTGACGAGCGCCGGCCTGGGCTCCAAGTCGCACGTCGTCATCGTTGTCGGCGAACCCTCGCAGGACCTCGGCGTGCTGGCCCTGCGCGTCGTCAACGGGCCGGGGGGCATCGACAAGGGCAGCGCGGGCCAGCTGCACTGGTGGCCCGAGGGCGGGCGAGGCCTCCGCGTCACGGCGAGCAGCGACGTCGCCCTGCCGAGCGCGGTGTACTACGGCCGGCGGCACGTCTCGGCGCTCAACTCGATTCCCAGCAACGAGAACCCGGCGAGGCACGTCGCTCACGTGTTTGACACCGTGGTCCGGGACATGACGAGCCCCAGCGCCAGGATCAGCGTCGTCGCGGTGGGCGAGTCGTGCGAGCTCATGACCAAGTTCCTCGACGACGAGGCCAACTGGGCGGCCTGGGGTCCCAGGCTCAACTGCATGGTCCTCCTCGGCAACGTATATCCCGACGATGGCCTCGAGAATCCCGCCCTAAAGCAGTTTCTCGCCAAGGCAAGCCGTCTCCTTCCGCCACCCAGCCCTTTCACCCTTTGTTCCTTTGCGGAGACGTGTATGCTGACCAGCTCGATAGCGCGCACGCGCCTACGTCGTCTCCGACCTGCCTCTCGGGTCGCCTCTCGCGCCTCCCTCCGGAAACCCGCGAGAGGGCATCCCCAACCTCGGGTGCCCGTGCTATGCGTCCTCCGAGGCCCTCTACACCGAGATGATTCTGGTGCGTGACCTGGCCTCGGTGCTCGAGTACGTCCAGCAGGCCGCCTTGGCGCCCGACTTTGAGAACCCGCCGATTGTTGTTGTCGAGAGACCGGAGGAGCCCGCTTTGACGGATGACGCCTGGGCCAATGTGCCCGAGCACGAGCTACCGTCCATTTCTACTGCGGCCTCGTGCACTTGAATGAAAAGAAGTAGCGGTGTTCAAAGACAGAGATATGCCTTCATCATCCAGTAGCAGGGCCGCTATATCGTATGCGCCACCTCGAGAATGTCTACTTCAGCTCTACGCAACACAGGTTCAGTGAAATGCGCGCCAATGATGAATAAAGGTGATTTGGTAACGTGATTTGGTATCTTATAGTTTCCCTCTTTAAGCCCTGAACCAAGAGGCAATGCCCGACTCGGGCGGCGTCAGATCTTCCATGAGCTCCTTTGTTCTCCGTAGGCGCTCTTTGACTACCGCTTCCTCTGCGGCCCATCTGCTCTCGGGCTCCTTTGCTCCGCTCCAAAGTGAAAACATGGTTGATTTGGAACCATACTTCTTCTTTTCCTCTTCCGCAAACGCTAGCCGCGACACCATGGTGGACCAATTACTCAAGCCAACGCCGAGACATTCCCGGCAGCTCTTCTTGGCCTCGGTCTCGGTGCTGCCTGAGCCCAGTGCGCGAAGCTGCTCCTCGGCCAAGTCGACGCCATCGCGCGTCCAAGCCAGGCCCTCGCTCTTCGACGATGTTGCATACAAGACCTCGCCAATGTTTAGCAGTAGGGATGCTTCTTGGCAGCGCTCCTTGGGACTGCGCCAGGGCGGCTGGAAGCCACTCGGGGGCGGCGGCGGGTATTCCGGCGGTGTGAAAAAGGCGGTGATTTGTTGGTAAAGTGATAATCGTTTGCGAGGCTGGCGCGGTGCGGCAGGGGGGGTATCGGAGAGAGTCCGGCGCGTCTTGAGCAAGGAAATGTACATGGGCAGTGCAGACGAAACATTGCCGTTACGGGCTTTGAAGTTGGCAATGGCAGTGAGGGCATCCAAGATATTCATCGATGCTGGGGCAACGCCATCCTTGAGCACCAGCGTCTTGGGGTCATACGGCAGGCTGAAGGGGGGCATCCCCTGCGTGGCCTCGGCCAATGCCATGTTGTAAAGCGATTCGGCTCCTTCCAGTTGACCCTTGTACTCCAGATAGCCAGCGTACTCGAGCGTGGCCTCCATAGTTTGCCTCGGCGCAAGCCCCTTGGTGGCGAGAAGCTTCATATACCAGTTGTCGGCCGTGGGAAATGCCTGCTCGCAGTCCTCCTCTCGGGGTGCGTGAGGGCTCCCTGCAGGAATAGGCCTCGGCCTCGGATTCGAAGGACCAATCACAAACTCTGGTGGACAGACAAGGTTGCGCGTCCGATCACGAAGCCAGCCGTCGACGTGCTCGGCAGCTTTTGCCGCGAGCATCATGGCTTCAAAGTAGCCCCTCCGCCATTCCTCGGATTTTGCCGATATGTCGCAGTGTATAAACTCGTCTGGGTTCTCGAGCGTTGGGTCTTCCAGCTTTGACAGTTTGGTCACGTCTTGACCCTCGAGGCTTGGAGCCTGCAGCCTGAGGACGGCGGCTCTTGCAAGTCCCAGAGCCGTGGCCCAATCGACGGTGCCATCGCTCGGGTCTCTGGCCTTATTTGCGTCGCGCAGGAATTTGCGCGTCATGTGGCCCCATTCAGGCGGCGTCGGAAAGTCCCTCTCATTCTTCTCCTCTCCAAGCGCAAAATTGATGACGAGGACGGCGGCGATGATGCCCCAAAGCGAAACGGTATATCGTACAACGAGCTTGGCCTCGTGCCTGAGCCACCGTTTGCGCTCAGATGTAAAAGACCTTGCGACCGAGGGACTGGTTTTCGGCGCGGCAAGAAAGGGCAAGACGGGTCGAGCCTTTACCGAGTTTGCGGTTGAATGACTGGACCAGGCGCGGCGGCACAATGGAGAGTGCGGTCGAGGCGGGGGCGACCGTGCTATGCGGCGGACGACAAGCCGGGATCGCATGGCAGAGTATGCCCTCTAGAGCCGGGGCCCTGGGCGACACGATGCGGAATCAGCAGTCGGTTCGATGCTGTCGTGCAATTGCCGACGTTGGGCGGATGAGTCGGATTCCTGTTTTCGTGAAGCAATTGGACGGAGATCTGACAATGCAAGGAGAAGTCGTGATTCACGATGACTAAGCATCGCAAGTGTATCCACCCCAGATTTCTCATATCAAGCTCGACATCAAGTTGGAAGAAGTCGAGGGCCAAGAAGTCGACGGGCTTGAATCCCCGCCTGGCCTACGGGAGAAAATGCCATAACGTCATGGCGTCTTTTCTATCTACTTCGCTGGCGAGCCCACGAATTCAGCTGCTTGCCACAGCTATCGTTTCTGGCGCAACTGCTGCGGCTCTGGTCTTGGGATATCAAGCACTCGAAAGGGAAGAGAGGTTGACAAAGCTCAAGAGCTCCATACCAGTACTCGACGAAGCTAACCATCCTTCAAAAAAGGTAGTCCTACTATTTTCAAATTTAAGTTGTCAGTGAAACTAACCTGACGATGGCAGTTGAACGATGCCGGCATTTCGGAACCGGTCGTCGACGTGGAAGACGCAAGGAACCTAGAGCTTGCGAGGAGGGCGCAAGCTGGAGACTTCGATGAGGAGCTCATTCTCGAGCAGTTGGCCAGGAACCGGGTATTCCTCACACCCGAGGGACTCGACAAGCTGCGCGACTCGTTCGTCGTCGTAGTGGGATGCGGCGGCGTCGGCTCTCACTGCACCGCCGCCCTGGCGCGATCTGGTGTCTCCAAGATTCGACTCATT
Organism: Hirsutella minnesotensis 3608; assembly: GCA_000956045.1. Classification (NCBI taxonomy): domain Eukaryota; kingdom Fungi; phylum Ascomycota; class Sordariomycetes; order Hypocreales; family Ophiocordycipitaceae; genus Hirsutella; species Hirsutella minnesotensis. Next base: position 237,650 of record KQ030519.1, on the reverse strand, counting down.
GACTTTGATCAAGTCACCCTCAGCTCACTCAACCGACACGCCGTCGCGACGCTGGCCGATGTCGGAATCCCCAAGGTGCAGTGCCTTCGTCGCCGGCTAATTGCGATTGCGCCCTGGGTCAAGTTCGACCTGTGCCAGGCAAAGTTCGACGCTCCTGTTGCCGCAAAGATGCTCGGCCCGTGGGACAATGGGCGCGAGCCAGACTTCATCATTGACGCCATTGACAACATCGACACCAAAGTGGAGCTGCTTCGCCATTGTTATGAGCACAAATTACCCGTGATAAGCGCCATGGGAGCCGGCTGCAAAAGTGATCCGACCAAGATTACTGTTGGAGACATTGGCAACAGCCGAGACGACCGTCTTTCTCGAGCTACGAGGCGACGCCTGAAGCTGCTAGGTATCACGAGCGGCATCCCTGTCATCTACTCCACGGAGCAGTCTGGCGAAGGCAAGGCGGAGCTATTGCCTTTGCCCGAGGAAGAATTCGAAAAAGGTTCCGTTGGCGATCTTGGCGTAATGCCCAACTTCCGCGTTAGGATCCTTCCCGTACTCGGAACAATGCCTGCTATTTTCGGTCTCACAGTTGCCAATCATGTCATTCTTAGCATCACTGGCTACCCAATCGACTATGTGCCCTCCAAGGGTCGCGAAAAGATGTACGAAGGGATCCTCGCCTTTGCGCAAAATTCTGAAGACAGATTGGCCAAGTTGTTCCATCCTGGCACCATTGGCTTGAAGTTACCACTCACCATGGGCGACGTGGCCTTTTTGTCGGAGGAGCTGTACCACGGCCGCAGCATCATCACCGGCATTCCGACCAAATTGGTGCTCATTCGATGGCGCAAACCCGCGGAAACCAACATGAGCGTCATCGGTCAAGGTAAAGACGTGCAGAGATGCTCGACCGTCCGTCTCCGAGACCTGGTCTGCATGACGAAAGAGGAGGCCACGAGGCACGAAAAGGATATTTTCAAGGCGGGTAAAGCTCTCGCCGAGGTGTACGACCAGGAGACAATCGCGAGGGTTGAGGCGAAGCTCGCCGAAGCGGCAACATATGAGCCCTTTAGATGATCGACATTGTTGGCCATGACTCGAGGGGGCCTCTTCGAATAGGTTGGCAATGTCCCCAGCATCTGGTATGTCTGCGGGGTTTCGTCCACATATCCTGGAGCTGAAGCCCGGCTGACCAAGGCCCCGCATGGGGAGTGAGGCCGTCGTGAATTCATGTCATGGTAGGAATCGGATTCCGAAGATCTGAGTCCCGGGGCCGGGCGCAAGGCGAACCACTCATGTGCAACAACAGGTCATGACTGCGGCGCCGCAAGGCTTCTCCTTTTAGACAAAACCTGCTCGGTCCTGGCGAATCGCTGGGATCTCCCAATGCGTACAAGACGTTGCGTCAAAAGGCGCGGCGCAGCACCTTGCGTGGCACCGAACTGACGGAACGATGGAAGCGGGTTTCCGCGCCAAGAGTCCCGTATGTAATAGACCTTGTCATATCACGCGTTCATCCCCTTGAGATGGCAGCATCTTGACCGGCATCTCAACTTGACTGCTTGATACCAGCTGCAAGCATGGTCTGTTGCTGATACTGTTGGTCGTTATCTCGTGATGAGTAGGTGACGAAAGTCAATGTTCCACAACCGCGATTGCTCGTAGAACTTCATGTCCAAAACTATCCGGACTTCTCAAGAGTAGCAGATTGATGCTTGAGGAGTAATTCCATCAAAAGCGTCTTAAAGACAGTTGTTGATTGCACTTTTCGGCTCACAAACTCACCGAATTTGCGTTGTAGCTGGTAATGCCGAACAGCATGTTAGCATACATCGTGGACATTCGAGGGTATCCGCGTTACGCAGCTCGCCAAGGCCGAGGGATGAAAGAGCCTGCCATCTCCTAAGCGTCCCGTGGAACGGGCCCATTTGGCACCGTGGACGCCTCGCCGGTGCGTGCTTCAAGGGTTGTGACCGTGCCCGAAGTCTGTGAGTCTAAATCTCATCCTCTCAATGTGACTCACGCTCCGTACGGCTCCCTGCGTGCATGCCGATGCTCAAAACGTGGCCCACGAGACGCAGACGTGTCCACACCTCTGCGTACATCCAACGCCAGCTCTCATTCACTTCAAGACTTGGCTGCTGGCTTACCTTGTTTATTCGCAAGATTTGGATCTTATGCCTGGGATTGAAGATTTCGACTTGAATTGACGAATAAGTAGAATATGAGTAACAAACGTGGTTCGACTTTGAACAGTTGGCGAGGTCGCTTGCCCGCCCCGGCCTGTCGTTGCACTCGTTCGGTCGCCTGCTGATCAACACGTCGCTCAGGCATGGCAGTCAGGCAAGACCATAGTCGATAGCCTTTCCAGATGGTGCGCCATTTATCCAAAGGCACGGAATGCGGCATCACCAGTCCCAGCTTGCTGTGATACGGCATTGCCGTACGATACTACCTAATAGGCAAGCGTATTTCGTCCCCATGGTCCAAAGAAAAAGTCGAATCAACGCATGCCACTTTGCCAAGTTAACTGACTGATCCCCATGACACTCTTGCTGTCAGCTTCGATTAAGGAAACATCGACCGAGGTCAACAAAGGCTTGGCTTCTGATCCCGGCATCATTACCTCGACAGGCCTTCCGTCAGATGTGCAGTGGGGTGGTAACATGCCTGATTGAGGCTCGATGCAACAGATTCCGCCTCGCGTCACTTCGCCAATAGTCGATGCTTGACGTCAACGCCAGGCTTTGCATCGTATCGGGATTTCTGCTGCATCAATGACTACCAATGACCACGCAAAACTTTTTGATGTCTCGTAAAGAAAGATATCACCCTCAGATGATCAGCTGACGATGCTGCATGGGTATGATGCACCTGCAAAATTCCACATTAGAGTAGTGAATATGCCATCTTCATCAATGAGTAATTCTTTAGAAAAAAATTGAACGCAGGCCAACGGCACGCATGTAGATGCTCTCAGAAACCAAGGGAATGCCAGTCCAATCACGGATTCATCGCAATATCCAGGTAAGTGGCCTGAAAGCGAAGCAGAGCTCGGGCTTGTTGTTAGCAGCAAGTTCGAAGTGAATGTCCGATATCTCGATTGTTCGACAGAGCAAACCGTAAATGCTGAATGTAGTGGTCGTGCGCAGACCGAGATGCCGGCCAATGTCGGTGCTGGCTGGTATCAAAAGACTACATGTAACGTGAAGGCTGGACTGAGGCGATGGCTTGAGATGTTTCGTGGTCCACGTTGTCCGAGCCCTTGACGGATTGAAAATGCGATATCCCTCCCTGAGTTACAAGATCTTCTCCGGTAGTCCATGACTGTGCCGCTTTCAATTCCCATGCAGTTAGCACGTGATCCTGCTGTTGACACTCCACCAACGCAACCCTTAGGCCAGTATGCCGAAACCTGATGAACAGCGAGAGCCGATCGTAAATATGTTCGAGATCACACGACCTAATGATTCCCGTCCAGTCACGCTGTCATACCTGAAAGAGATGACTGTTAAGAGGCGGAACTTTGACTGCCATGGCAGCGGCGTGAGCTCCGAATTCGAGTCGCACCATGAGGGCGGGAAATCGGGCATCCATTTTGCCGTTCTATTCTTTCAGTCTCAGGTGTTTTAGAGGTCCTTTGCGGAGATGAATGAAGTGCTTTGCGGTAAGGTTGGGATGGTGTCATGGACTCGTGATAGACCGCTCTTTTCACCATACTGGCATCGAAATACGTGACGGCGCAAGACGCGGCTTGATCAGATGATCGAAAGGGCGTCGGGGGGATCCATAAGCGAGAATGTCCAATCCCGGACAGGAGAAAGAGCCAACCTTTCAAACCACCCCAGAACATCGAAATCCGATGTTTCACTGCTGACTTGATGGAACACTCGAGGGGTTGATTCACACAGGAATCGCACCCCGCTGACGACTTCTGGTAAAGGTTGAGCGGATCAAACATGCTCTGGTTGGTTAGAGTGTCAGCTCAGTCCAGTCAAGTCACTCGAGGTCCGTCGCACACCCCATTACTCTCTCATCTTGTGTCGAGCGACATGGTCCCCGGAAAGGGGGGTTGTATGAGCTCACATGGCGCAGTGGGGTCGAGAGTGATGGCGGCTGTGTATCATCCTGCAAAGACTAGTCGTCATGGAGAGACTTTGATGTAGCCATGAAGCCATGAAGCCATCATCTCTGTTTGCCCTGGATGTCATTCAACAGCCGACTGGGTTCAGCTGTGTTGGAGTATCGTGGCAGACAAGGTGGTCTTGGTCCTGACAGGCATGGAAGCGCCTACACGAATAAGCGAGTCGAGCAAGCGCGCTGCGGCACAAGATCCGTGACTTGGGAGGCAGCGTCTGATGGAGGGACTTGAGATTCAACGTTTGAGAGACAGGGTTCGTACCTATGCGGTGTCCGCCCAGGGCGGTGCCTGTGGTCAAGCAACAGTATGTCGTTGATGAGTCTAGGCCTTGCGGCGAGACTTACGAACCTCAGGCAAGAAGATCCGGGTAGTGCATGTACCTGACCAAGTCGATGAGAAAGGCAACTCAGGCAGCCAAGGCAGACAGGACACACGTGACAATGCCTGTACGTACGTCCGTAGCTGTATGTTGCGCAAACCTGCTCGTAGGAAGATTGCCATTACATGCCTTGCTCCTCGCACTCGGAGCGTCTTATCCAGTACTTTTCGCTTGGGTCGGCCTGCCCTATGATGCCATTAAAGGCAACGCCTCCGTGCTTCTCTTTGCTCCTCGGTAACGGATCTGACGGCGCGAATGGGGGCCAGTCATGCACGTACGCAATGCGTCGGTATCAGCCCTAGTGAAACCGACAGGACGGGATTCAACAGTGCAGTCATTCATTCCGTCATTCCACCGGTCCTCACCATGGTACGCAAACAAGGCATCGGACTCTATATCTAGCAATACCTAATTTGCGTGACAAGCGCGGCGCTTGTGCAAGATCGACAACCGGCGATTCCAATCTTGTCGGCGACCATGCAATCGTGCGTGCACATTCGAGCAACCTCGTCTACCATCACCATTGCTCACGCTGATCCTAGGCCGGGCCGCGCACCACGAAAGATGTGGATGTAGACCCTTGGCGACGAACAAGGCTCGGTGGCAGACGACGGGACGTCTAAACTTGCTTGGGACGCCCAGTAGCCATAGAGCAACGACCTGCAGAGACAAGATGGCGAATCCAGAAATCGAGAGTAGCGTCGACCGGTGTGCCCTAGGTCGCCTTGGCGGAATCGATTCCCATTCACAACGCAGAACAATCATTGCCAGGCTCGGCGACGCGTGGACTCGGTGAATGGGGGCTTTCTTTAGGCGAACGAGATTGCCATTCACGGTGGGTAGCGTCGACGCCTCCGTCCATGAATGACAGGCATTGAACTTGCTCGAAGCCTGCGCTGATGACTTTCGCATTGGCAATAATCAGTTTAGAATATAAAAGCCATGTTTCATTGTCGCTGTCGGACCATCAACGTCACCTCTTGAAGGCTTCCCCCCCGACAGATTCGGCCGATGATTTCGAAAAGCCAGGACGCCGCCGATCCCCGAATCAAGGGACCATCAGACCAATTATTTTGGCGTTAGGCAGCCCCCTTGCTTGCACGTCAAGCCTGGCGGCAGGGGCCCGCTTGAGCCTCAAAAGGCGCCTGGCGAACTGCGTTAGGCAGCCGCCGCTTGTCCCTCGTGAGCCTCTTCCCTTGATGTTCCATTTCCAAGCTTGGAAGCTCAAATCCCCGCTGCCACCCCCTCACCCCTGCGCTGCCGCACTTGCCCGATACCCATGCCCAGGGGTCCGTCAAATTATCCTCCGGGGATGCCCTCGTTCTTGGCACAGGACTGAATCCCAGTGCCGCGATCCAGTGGTTGGCTGCTGAGTGGCCGCCTGCCATGTGGAACCTGGCGGCTGCGGCCCCCAAAGAAGGCGGCGCCAGCTGTACTTCGTAGGGGCGCGTCTAACACCACATGGGCGGACAGCATTTGAGCAGTCCTGGAGGTGGGGCATGGCGGTGGACCCCATCTACGGAACGGCAGTACCGTAGGGCCGTGAAGCTGCCCCCCCTGCTAATATCGCCTGCAGCTGTACTTAGGTATCGTACCTACGGGCACGCACCTCGGTTCACGTCCAGCGGGGTGCAACGAGACCCGAACTCGAATCAAGTAGACGTGCGGCGTGCAAAGAACAGCAAGACTTCGCCCCCCTGACTCCGCTGCCCAAAGCCTTGGGTAAGAATGACCGAATTTGTTTTCTCTTCTGTGACCCCCCTCACGAACTCCAACGGAACTTCAGGTGCCTTTTCGGCTGCGAATCACACCCTGGTCGGTACTTGTGCGGTCGTTGCACCCACCACCAGCGGGTACTTTGAGCCACTGCAAAGTCTGCACTCGCCCGGCAGTACCCTGAACTTTTTGTCCGTTGTCGCCGTCTGACCTCCTATGGCACGCAGAGCCTCACTGTTTTCCGTCTCCACGAACGGCCTCAATCCTGATCCCTCGCATCCGCTCGCTGCCTCCTTCCTGACGCGGCGCCCGATCACGGCCTGTGTGCGCCCAGCTTTGCCTTTGCTTGCCCGAGTAAGTACCCGATCCTTGACGCGCTCCTGTTGCGCCTCGCTTCTCCCATCCAGCCGCTCTCACTTGCGTGCCTTCGCCTGAATGCCTTCCGGGCCGCCTTTGTCTTACTTTGCCTCGTTGTATCCTGTCGCATCGCGGCTTCTCCCTGTCGTTGCCTTGCCTGGACTCGCAAAGGATAGCGCAGGCATCATAGGGAATCAAGGGCGCGAACCAATGCTTCATGAATATTTACTTGCCCGTCCCCCGTTTCTCCCTTTGCACCATTGCTTCGTCCAGCCTTGTTTCAACGGCTAACATGGCAAAGGCAAATGGTCGCCAGAGAGTAACCAACCTATGATCCGTCATTCCGATCACTCGGGCCAAGTCTGCCACAGCTCCCTTGTGCCCCTTCAGCCAGCGCCGCCGCGAGTCTTCATCTTTACCTGCTGTCGATTCGCCCCCCGCATGTCCAGTCGTCGCAGCAGCTGGAGCTGGATTGGAGATGGACAAGCTCACCAAGGGCTGGGTTCATCACCTGCGCAAGACGGCCCGCCAAGAGACAGGCAATCGCGGCAGTTGTCCGCTGTGCGCCTCCGAGATCCAGCCTGATATCGAATCCTTCAAGGCCCATGTCCGCGCAGACGCTGCGGGACATCCGAACCTCGCCAATGATGCAGACATAGAGCAAGCTTTCAAGAATGTGACAATAAACGGGTCGCAGTATGTACTATGTCTCCAGCTTCATCCTTCCCCGATCGTCTCGTTGTTAATCGGGCCCCCCTTGGTCCAGGCGCAACCAGAATGCTTCTACCCGTGCACCTGAAGCTACGGGTCCCGGCAGGCCGCATCGCAAGCGGCCAATCCCACGTCACGTGTACCCTGGGGATCCCTCAGATGATGCTGATCGTCAATCGGGCGCCGGAGAACAGACTGAAGCCGACAGGCGCGGCAACAAGAAGATTTGCTCTCCGCCGGCTTCGGTGACACAGGAGCGTGGGTCATCGCCCCCTACACCGGGACGAAGTCGCGCCAGACCCGACGACGGGCTCAATGACTTTATACGCGTTCGCCCTCCCAAGAATCCGGGCGGTCGCCAGCTCTGGAGTCCGGACGACGATTATCGGCCCAAGGTGCCTGTTTCGCGCCACAATCAACAATCTGCCTTCGGCCTGCCGAGGCGCCCGCCCCAAAACAGAGGCTCCCGTCATGCACAGCAGCATCATGTCTCGTCCAGGTCAATGTCGTCCGATAGCGTGTCGCCGGCAGACATGATTCGGCAGCCCACGACTAAGCCGATTTCCCAAGAGCAGCTGATGGTCGAGGTCAAGAACATTTACGGAGGCTTGGTGCTGATGGAGCAGAAATGCATCGAGTATGACAGCTCGCAGGAAGCGAATCATTTAACCCAGGAGCAATGGCATGCCTTGATTGCTCTCCACCGCTCCGTACTGAACGAGCACCACGACTTTTTTCTCGCAAGCCATCACCCTTCTGCAGATGAAAGCTTGCGGCGTCTGGCCTCCCAGCATAACATGCCCAAGAGATTATGGCGTCACGGCATTCACTCGTTTTTGGAGTTGCTGCGACACAAGCTTCCCGACTCGCTGGAGCACATGCTGACTTTCATTTATATCGCATACGGCATGGTGTCGCTGCTTTATGAGACTGTGCCTGCTTTCGAGGACACATGGGTCGAATCCCTTGGCGACTTGGGGAGATATCGTATGGCTATCGAGGACGATGACATTAGAGATCGAGAGACTTGGACGGATGTGTCACGGAGCTGGTACCTCAAGGCAGCAGACATTTCTCCCAACGTGGGCCGCCTATATCATCATTTGGCGATCCTGGCCCGACCGAATGAGCTGCAGCAGCTGTACTACTTTGCCAAGTCTCTTTGCGCTCCTATCCCCTTCGAGACCACGATGGAGAGCATCATGTCGCTCTTCGATCCGCTCTTTCGACCAACGGCGGATTCGCCTTTAGGCCCATCTTCCCAGCACCGGCTTGAGCCAGCTGACGCAGCATTTGTCCGCATCAATGGCATTCTGTACTCGGGAAAATTCAAAGAACAGCTGGATTCTTCCGTATCTGAGTTTCTTGTCTTGTTGGATGAGCGAATCGCAAGCGCCCGAACTGCTTGGCTTGAAACAGGGTACGGATTTAAGCCTTTCCTCATCTTACGACATGACTGACATTGAAGCTAGGTATATTATTGGAATCATCCTTAATTGCTCTCTCCTAGGTTTCGGCTTCCAGACAAATGTTCTTATGCGTGTAATATCCAGACAACTCGACGACACGGACAGTAGCAGCAACGGCGATTATGACGAAGCATGCGACGACGAAACTTTTCAGAAAGCTCTGTCATTCGCCATACGCACATACGAAATCGTGCTCCGTCGCTGGGGCGATAAAAATACGCTGTCTTGTCTCCACACCATGATGGTGTTCCTGTTGCACATGTCGCGCCACCCGGCCGCCATGGTACACATTGAAGGCGTCTTTCCTTGGAAGTTGACTTCCATCATGCTCAACTATACCCTCAAGACGATCCAGATGAAGCCACGAATCGAGACGGACGAGTTTCCAGGTCCTGAAAAGGAAGGGCAAGCTCCTCGCCCACTTCCCGAAGACTATGCTTTACGCGGGCTAGTTTACGCCGAAGACTACTTTCCTCAAAGCTGGTTTGACGAACGGATTGAAGAGTCGGACAGATATCTCGAGCCACCATCCAAAGCAATCGAGAGACAAGAGCGAATGCTCTGGATAGGGCGAAGACTCGCGAACATGGGCAAATGGCTGACCTGGGACGAAGAAAATCGACAATTTTCGGTCACGGACGCATACAATACCTTGGATGAAGATTGCGACAAGAGCAACGACTTGTCCGGAGAAGTCGGCGAATCGAGGCTGAGCACATGAAATTCCGGTCGACCCGGGACAAGGAACCAAGGGACTTTCAGTGCTCAGATGCGGCTGACGAGTCACCGCCGCGCCACGACGAACAAGCCCTGCGCAGGCTTCTAGGCTTCGCTCCAGGAGAACGTAGCCACTGGTTACAACTTCGGGGCATCCGATTGTCACAACACAAGGTTGGCGACATCATCAAAGCCACCGCGCCAAGCATGCCAGTACTCAGGCCCACTGCAAAGGACCAGACTACGTTTGGAGTCGGAAGCGGAGATTTCAAAATTTTCCGATGAAGACTGCACCAAAGTGTCGAGTGCGGGCAGTCACGATGACCAGCGCATCTGCAGCACAAGTATGGTGCTGTGCCTATTGGGTGCAGGACTTGTCCGAGCCGGCTCATATACCGCCAAATTGCGGAAGCCTTCGAGTTACGCGCACCGTGAGTGCCATATAATCTACAGGTCTCGAGAAACTTGCTTCGTTCCTGATTGCTCGCTTCGAAAGCCGTATCTCTCGGAGATGGGGCGAGCGCTGCAGCGGATATCGCGGGACTTGGCACGGGAGTCGATGGTGGCAATCCTGTGTATCATGGATGGCCACATGCTGGGAAAGGGCTCGATTGCGATGTTTGCCCAATCACGACGATTGGGCCGATTTCTGATCTGCAGGCGAGCCAGGTGAGGGTCTTGGGGGCTAGACGGGTGGCGATATGCACTTGTGGTTCGTCAGACTTGTTGCCTCGCCTGGCGACCTCGTGATAATGGAATACCTATATCGAGTTTGTTTACGTGGCACCCTTTACATGTCCCATGAATTTGTTCTTGAGTGCGATGAATGTGCAGGCATGGAGGTTTCCACTGCGCTGTCAAAAGCCTGGTGATGTGGGCCTCAATATCCAACGTCACCGTCTCAACCTGGTCACTGCAAAGGTCTGTCATTTTCAGTGTGCTTGGAGAGACGGAACTGGCTTCCGAGCCTGCCTTGCGGCACCAAAGACGGGCATCAGGACCATGCAAGGGACAATCCGCTGCAATGCCGTTGGCCGACCTTGGGTGCATGGATGCTTCTGGATCCCGTTGCCGCGGAGCCCGTCGCCTATCACGGCCCGGCCTGACGAGGAGGAGGAGTGCGAGGCAAACGCGGGGAAGACAGGGGTTGTATCAAGGTCGATTATGTAGGTCCGTTTGGTGACGGCTGCCTGGAGCACGTTTGCCCCGGGAGTGTGTGTACGCAGTTGCTGGCCACGATGACTGGGTGTCGAGGCCTCGTCGGCGACCGAGAAATGTCGCAAGAGAAACAAGAATAAGGGAAACCAGAGCTAGTGAATCTCGAAGCTCGAACATGCGAGATTATTGCACTCCCCTGTAGAGCTGAAAGGGCCCTGGGGATCCAACGGGTCCGAGGCGGCGACATTCAGCAGAGTCGAGAGCCGATGAGGGCGGTGCTCAGCCTCGATGACCTCGTTGCAGGCCATCAAATTGGACTCCATGCACAACGTATCCGACCTTTTAGCCTGCTGCTTCCGCGTGCCAGTGACGTGACGACTCCCGCCGTCGTTTGCCCGCTCGACGGGCCATGTTCGTGTGCAACGAGTGCCATGATGGTCGCACACCGGCCGCCCAGGAATTGGGTATCACGGCACCGAGACAAGAAAGGCTGCCGTGCGACCATGTAGGGCGGCACGCGAGCGCCTCCATGAACCAACCTTGACCGAGGCAAACATGCGGGAGACATGGGTGATGCTGTGGCCCGTGTCCAAGGCGGCCAGCCCCCTTTACACGGAGAAGCTGCCCGGTTGCAGATGGGCGGTTTTTGCACATGTTTTCATCCTTTGGCGTTGTGACACCAAGGCGGTTGGGCCAGTCACATTCGAGATGTTGACAACTCTCGAGGCCCTATGCTTCCGGGCGGATGGAGTTGTTTGTAGCCAGGCGTGCTGGTCACTGGCGATGCCATGATGGCGAGAACAAGTTCTGCTGCCGATCCATGACTAGATTCTCGCTACGGTGCCGGATATGTGAGCAGACTCCGTCATATTCATGGCTTCTGCAGGCGGACGCATGGCCCTGCAATGCATTCAGCATACGACCGACGCCGAGCGCAGCCTCGTGCATGCTGCAAGGCGACTGTTGTTGACGCAGAGCATTTTGACAACCTGTCGACACGCATCCATTTCTTGACAACCGCCCTCGCACCGCCAAGCCTTACATTTGACGCCCTCCCCAGAGACATGGCATCGACGACGCTCGTCTCTTGCCGCTCATGCCGCGCCGTGGGAGCCTGGCGCTCGATTCGATGCTGCCGCCGACAGAGACGGGCAAGCGAATGGCAAGCTGGCGAGGACAGCAATGACCCGGTCGCAGCAGGGCTGTGCGCGCATCATCAGGTGCCCACGGCATTGGCCGGGCTCGCCTCACTGTTTGGGTGCCATACAGCGTTGCTGTAGTCTTGGGAGTTGGCTCGCGGGCCGATCTGGTGACTCGAGAGCCCGACTTGGAATCCGCACTTTGAAGCTCGATATGTCTTTTCTTCACCGTGCAATGCCATTGGCTCGCCAAGAAAAGGAGGACATTCGCATTCAACTCGCCATGCCCACATCTCATTGGAAAACGGACCCGATGCCGGTGGAAGCTTTGGAGCCGTGTCGTCCGGTCTTGATGACCTGCCATCACCTGCATGAATATGCGAGGGTGTAATTTGCAAAAGGGTAACCATGCTGGCTCTGTCGAGGCATTCGCATCCCTGGCCTGGAGCCAACACGAGTCATCGGCGCCGTGGCGTGTTTCCTACTCGGTAAGGCGGCTGCGCTTGCATCGCATATGTGGCTGTGATATCCCCAAAAAGGCATCATGAGGTCCTTCAAGGCAAACAAAAATACATGATTAGTTTAGCGGAGGGATGCTCTGAGAACTACTTTCTTGTCTTTAGTTAAAGTGAATTATAGGCGTGATGTTTGCGCCCCATACTCTTTGACGCAATTGAAGTGGTCAAGTGTTTTGGCCATGGCCTCCATGCTGCTGTGAGACGCGGAAGCGAAACAGGCGGCATTTTTTATGGACATGATGGCAGCGTCGGGGTTCTAGTAACACCGTGATGCCTCGTATTTTGGTAAATTCCAAATCACCCTCTGATTTGTGACGTTTATGGAGAAACTTGCAATCTGCCAGAATGCTGCATTGAGAGCATAGCGATCAACTCAATGAGGGTATCCTCATGGAAAAGTGGGAGATCAAAGACACCAATGTGTGCCCAGACACAGGTCTCCTCATTGATCTTATTAACATTGAACCCGCGGTAATCTAAATCAGGTCGCTCAGGCATCATTCACAGACCCGTCAACTCCAAAGTTTGCGATACACCAGACCCCAAAAACCGTTGACCCTATCCCAAGGTCATGCAAGACGCATCATTGATGCAGTACCCTGATGGAAATAAGAAGCGCCCGGCCCCCGCGAAATACATATTTGTTTCATCCATCAAGGTCGCGATTGTAGAGCCGTGTTCATGTTATCAGAAACCTGCAGGAGACAACGATGGATGTCTGCCGCTTCATGTTGCTTCAGATCGCTCAGGCCAAATTCTGGCCCGTGCCTCTCCGGCGCCCACTTTGGCGAAAGCCTTTTCTTTGTCCTTCATGACGCTTTCCATTACAGTTGATGGTCGCCTAGAATGCGCTGCTTGATCAGGGACATTCGTAGAAAGCCGATGCGTGGAAGGAGAGTCGGGCAACATCGAAGGGAGATTGGCTGGCGAGTCTGCAAAGGCGTGATGCGATTATCGACTTACGCCTACACCTGATTTCATATTCTCCTTATCTTTCTCATAATCCTCTGATTCAGAGTCGTCATCTTTCGCGACGTTATCGCTCTTACTTGGCTCCTCTTCGAAGCCAGGGGTCAACGTATCTTGATCCCCTGCCTTAAAGATTATAACGTCGTCGACGTCCGCAATTCGGACCTTGGCTCGTCGGTATTGACCGAGATCATCGATGGAGTCACCGGCCTGACGCTTCCGTTTGTTACGATTGGCAACCTTCTCTAAGAACTTCTAGTCCTCCAGAGTTTGGCACCGGCACTTGCGCGCCCAAAGGCGGCGCCCAACGGCAAAGGCGGACTCTAACTCATCCCTATCCGCGTCATAGTACACAAGATAGCTTCGTAAGTGCTCCCACTCTGATGAATTTTCGTCTGCCGTCCGGTGTTAGCGTTGTGAAATGGCCCAAGCTCGGTCGCGTAGGGCATCAACAAACAGTAGTATGAGTCTGCGGCGTCTGCTCGGCGATATTCTTTCTCCTCGTTCTTGAAAGACGAAGCTTTGAGAATAGATCTTTGCATTTTCGGATTTCCTGTCGATTGCGGTTAGTCGAATAAAACTTCACATTCCAATCTGTGTCTGTGCCGACAAAGACAGCACGCAGTCAAAATGGCAAAGAAACACAACCCAGATGGACTGCAACGCGTCAAAGAAAAGGGAAGACCTGAAATGAATGGAATCCGACGCACGATGAAAGAAAAGGTGTTTCAAGCTTTGACGACTAGTGCATTCTCGAAAGAAGTCAGTCATGGCGCCGACAGACCTACAAACCGCGGGCGCATAAAACCCGTCGCGGCAAGGTCGTGTTCCACGAAGGGTATAAATAGAAGCCGCTCGTAGAGATTGAAACACGAGAGAAATGTATACTCACTTTGCGAAATCTTCCGAGGATTGGCAAGGTCGAGATGTGGTCTTCGCAAACGGCCAGGTCAAGTTCCAGTCTTCCGGATGAGACGCGAGAAGCCCGTGAATTGAAGAGGGGAAATATTTTGAAGAAAAAATGGCGGTTCCGAGATCACTTCTCTGTTCAGCCCGCCGGCCTGAGCCCAGCACCAAGTTACTGAAAGCCCTCTGTCCCCTTACTGCTGAACAGTTAACAGGCTTTTCAAGCGGAAGTCAACGCCTGAGGTCACCGTGTTCATGCAGGTTCAAGTGTTCGAAACCTGTCTCTTGAGGACCGAACTGACCGCTTTAATACAACGTCTACTAATTGTTTGCTTAACTTCAGTCACTACGTGGCCTCCGAATCAGTGAACGCCCGCTAGACGACAGTGATGGGCCTGCTTCCGTCGCCTTTTGCATCACATAACCCCTGATTTCTCTGCCTTATAATTCTGACAGGGAGCAACTTTGCACGGCGTCTAACATGTCGCAGGAAACCTGCTCATTGCATGCGGCTCGACGTGAGTCTTGTCGCTATTGCAAACTCTCCGACAAGACGTCATCATTCCCGCCCAATACAGGACTACGGTGGACCATGATGGCTGCCGCAGAGTGTCGTCCGCCGAGGTCATAGACGGATCTCTGCCCCCAACTCACTTCCCTCCCGCACCTGAACCATCATACATTCAGAAGTTCTGACTTTGGTTGGAGCAGCCCCTCGACCACGCATTTGCCGTCATAGACTTCTTTGCCATTGACACTCTCGCAGGCATCCCTTCCAGCCTCCCCCCGTTATGGAAAGCTCGGGATTGCGCTGATGATACTTCTGGCATGAGCGCTTAAACCACAGTCTCGGCGCTCATCGATCATTGAACAACACGCAACATTGAACCGCTCGATCATACACATCTTTCGGAAATACATGTATCGAGCCCCGGAATGACTGAACCACGCAATGCAACAAATTGAAAGCAGAGAACAAAACTCTATGCCGTTAATGCGTTCCATCAAACTCCGGGAGCCACTGTTTCGCATAGGATCATGCGCCGAAAACTCATGAACCCAGCACCACGATTCATCACTTCGTAAGTTCAATGATCAGACAGAGAGGGCCTATAGGGCGGTCGGTGCGGAGCGTGAAACGGCTAACATGGCTATAACTTTGCCCAAAGGGTGCCCTGGGGGATGGGCACTGTTCTCCCGCTTGTCTGGCCGGGAGATGCTTTCTTGTCATTTTTACGCAGAAAAACGGGCATAATCGAGTACCTCCGCCGTCTACCTTCAATCCTGTTCTGTTTGTTCCATTTTGATATGGTATCTTCCCGCAATTTCGGATTTCCAGTTAACCATGATGATGAAGCTATCAATAAACCAGTTGACCTCAGCTCACTATGTCCAGCTCATTATACTCCCTCTAGCAACTATACAGCCTCGTCTCCAAACTACCCATGTTCCAGGCCCCGTCGATGGCCAAAGCTATATACAGACGCCAATGACAGAAGGCCGGGGCTACAGAGCGGAAACCGCAGGCCTCTGATGTATTTGAATAAGCTTCGATGTTACCGCAGGGAGCCACCGAGGCTGACTTCATGTGTAATCGAACAACAGGCATTCAAGCTCGTGATCTTGGTGTATCCAAATACCAGGATGCAACGCTTGAACTAACATAGCAACGCTTCGAAGAGGAATGCTGTAAGCTATAACTAGAGATTTCCCAGTTCTCTTCTGCGTGCCATCATTGCTGATCAGAGTATCAAAAAGTCTTATGCTGGGCAATGATGTGAGCATAGATGCCTCGTCAGCCACGCCGAAGTTCCGCCACCTCGTTCCCAAGCAAAATGGACAGAAATAAATACCGCGGCCTAGAGTGAAGCCGTTGGGATGTGCCTGGCCAGTTCTGGAGACCTGCTTGAGTCGATCGAGAAACTGTGGGGGGAAACGTGGGCTCCATGCGTCAAAGCTACAGTGGCTTGGGTCCGCAGTTGGCGAAGGGAAGGCTGCGTAAATGGTTTAGTTTGCATGAATGAGACAGCCTCATGAATGGCCATCACTCACTCTACGCGCACTTACAAGAGATGGGGCCATTCGTTTGCTGTCGCGAATGACGCCGGTGCATGTTTTCACTCTACATGTAGGGCACTGATTTGTGTCTTTGCTAGAATCTTGATTGTCTTCGCGTTCTTGTCCAGTTACGCGGACAATCCTATACACTTTCCAGTGCTAGTCTCGTCGATCAGAACGGTAAGGTGACGGGTCTTTGATGCGACAAGGCGCGCGATGACGATGTCGCGGAATGTTCAGGTCTCGGACACGCAAATCAATGGGCCACACCGGTTTTCCAGACGTGAATCCGTTGCGCGTCATAGGTTTACGAAACTCTGTCAAGAATTATATATTGAAGAGTCTCTGAATCCTCTTCATCCCCCGAAATATTAACTCATACATAACCGACAACACTCGACAAGAACAAGCACTATTGAAGACTGAAAGTCTAATCACACTCAGTTTTCAGAGCTGTACTTCAAGACAGCCGCTATCTTCGGAGAATCTGCCCCTTCCAGCCAATCCATCAGCTCCGCAGGAATCTCCATCAGACATGAAGTTCGCTCAAGCTCTCCCATTCTTGGGAGGCTTCGGTTTCGCCGCGAATGCCCTCCCACTCGACGAAACAACTTCCTCTTTAGCCGGTTTAACGTCCATGAAAATGGAGGATGCCTCAAAGGTGTCTGGCCTTGATCCAGTTCAAAGTCGGAATGCGGATGCTATCATCGCTCAGGCAAAGAAAGATCGTGTTGGCGAGCACGGATGCACAGCAGCACTAACAACGGCACTGAGCCAGGTCTGTTCTAACCCAAATGCATCATTTTGACCGAGCCCAATTCACGATCCTGAGAGACACTTGACTTACACTACTAGCAGACCGGTATCAAGATTTTGGCGAACAAGAAGGTGCCCGACTCTGTCAAGTACAAACATGATGACCTCGGCACTCAAGGCGACTCTGTCGGCATATTTCAACAAAGTGTCCAAAAGTACAAGGATATTGCGTGCGTCATGAAGGCGGACTGCTCCGCTGCCTTGTTCTTCAGGGATATCAAGGCTGTGAAGGGTTGGGAAAAGATGGATGTTACCAAGCTTCTGGAGTCGACAAACAAGGCCGGAACTCCAGCGGCGTTCAAGAAATTTGAGGGCCAGGCCGCTAAGATTTGCAAAGATGCACGGGTCTGAAGTAACGGCTTTACAAGCGACTTGGATGTCTTTAATTGACTACATAGCCTGAAGACAGTGAAATAGACGCCTTCATAGGAATTGTTTAGGAGGTGCTGTGACATGCTGCATATTCCGACTGAAGTTGGTCGTTCGGCTCACATAACATCCATCCTGATTGGTGTACTACAAGAATGTTTTGAACCAACATCAATCGGATGGTTTGACACATTGCCAAAGCTTCAATGTTGTCTACTGGGGTCAGGTGCTGAGGTTGATCCTCGGTTTTATATTATGCAGGACGGAGCAGTTGAATTGGGCCAGTACATCTCAACATTTTGCGACATATCCCAAGAGATACGCGGCAGCGAGCGGTTTGGACTAGGTTTTGGATCAGCATATAGCCTACCTGCGATCACCAGGTAATACTGCGAGTTTCTAACCACCCATGCGCCAGCACGGTATATATATATTTGTCACAATCTGACATTGAATATGGCTAGGTCGAAGCACACATATTCTTGCCTGGTGAGCCTTTTGATATGGAAATGGTAATAATAACTGTCAATCGACATGGGAACAACTGGATATACATGGCTCACGATCATGAGTTGAAAGTTCCAACTTATACATGTAGCTGTGACAAAAGTCTTTAGATCACAAATGGCAAGAATGAGAACGTCTATATGCTCCAAAACAATCAAATTCTTTTATTAGGTCTTCTAACTAGGCACTGACTAACTAAGGCCAAACTTCCAATATCCCTTGACACTACTTTGCATCAGCACGTTTTCGTATTTCTTACTTGCAAACGCAATTGCAGTTCTTCCCTGGAGTGTTGTTAAGCTTAGGCGAGCACGTCGGTGCTGGTCCCATTGGGTAGTAAGTGATGCCCCGCTGAACGATGTAGGTGGTGGCCGACGGCTTAGGACCGTAGCTGGGCTCAGGAGTAGGGCCGTAGCTAGGCTCAGGAGTAGGGCCGTAGCTGGGCTCAGGAGGGGGACCGTAGCTGGACTTAGGAGGGGGACCGTAGCTGGGCTCAGGAGGGGGACCGTAGCTGGACTGAGGAGGGGGACCGTAGCTGGGCTCAGGAGGGGGACCGTAGCTGGATTGAGGAGGGGGACCGTAGCTGGGCTCGGGAGGGGGACCGTAGCTAGGCTCAGGAGGGGGACCGTAGCTGGGCTCAGGAGGGGGACCGTAGCTGGGCTCAGGAGGGGGACCGTAGCTGGGCTTAGGACCATAGCTAGGTCCCTTGGGGTTGCTCGGGTAGATGATCGTAGTTGAAGGAGGCGAGCCGTTGCGACCGGGGTTGACGATAGTAGTCGGCTCAGAAGGACCACCAGGGTTAGGGCCACTAGGACCACCGGGGCGGATAATCGTGGTCGTGGGAGGAGAGCCGTTGCGACCGGGGTTGACGATAGTAGTCGGCTGAGGAGAACCACCTGGACCGCGAGGACCACCGGGGCGGATGATTGTAGTCGTGGGCGAGCCGTCAGGACCGGGGTTAACAATAGTAGTCGGCTCCGAAGGACCACCAGGGTTAGGGCCACCAGGACCATCTGGGCGGATAATCGTAGTCGTGGGAGGAGAGCCATTGCGACCGGGGTTGACAATGGTAGTCGGCTCAGAAGGACCACCAGGGTTAGGGCCACCAGGACCACCTGGGCGGATGATCGTAGTCGTGGGAGGAGAGCCATTGCGACCGGGGTTGACAATAGTAGTCGGCTCAGAAGGGCCACCAGGGTTAGGGCCACCAGGACCATCTGGGCGAATGATCGTAGTCGTGGGAGGAGAGCCGTTGCGACCGGGGTTGACAATAGTAGTCGGCTCAGAAGGACCACCGGGGTTAGGACCACTAGGACCACCGGGGCGGATGATCGTAGTCGTAGGAGGAGAGCCGTTGCGACCGGGGTTGACAATAGTAGTCGGCTCAGAAGGGCCACCAGGGTTAGGGCCACCAGGACCATCTGGGCGAATGATCGTAGTCGTGGGAGGAGAGCCGTTGCGACCGGGGTTGACAATAGTAGTCGGCTCAGAAGGGCCACCAGGGTTAGGGCCACCAGGACCATCTGGGCGAATGATCGTAGTCGTGGGAGGAGAGCCGTTGCGACCGGGGTTGACAATAGTAGTCGGCTCAGAAGGGCCACCAGGGTTAGGGCCACCAGGACCATCTGGGCGAATGATCGTAGTCGTGGGAGGAGAGCCGTTGCGACCGGGGTTGACAATAGTAGTCGGAGGAGAGCCGTTGCGACCGGGGTTGACGATAGTAGTCGGCTCAGAGGGACCACCAGGACCACCTGGACGGATAATCGTAGTCGTAGGAGGCGAGCCGTTGCGACCGGGGTTAACAATAGTAGTCGGCTCAGAGGGACCACCAGGACCACCGGGGCGGATGATAGTAGTCGTAGGAGGCGAGCCGCCATCGCCGGGGTTCACAATCGTAGTCGGCTGAGAACCACCAGGACGACCGGGGCGGATGATAGTAGTCGAAGGAGGCGAGCCACCATCGCCGGGGTTAACAATAGTAGTGGGCTGAGAACCATCTGGACTACCGGGGCGGATGATAGTAGTTGAAGGGGGCGATCCGCCAAAGCCGGGGTTGATAATAGTAGTGGGCTCAGAAGGTCCACGGGGGGGGTTACCAGGGTAGACGATGATGGTGGTTGAAGGCGGCGAACCATAGGAGCCCGGGTTGATGATGGTGGATGGTCTAGGCGCGCAAGGAGGGCCGTCATAGCCTCCACGGCCTGCAGGGAAACCAGGGACACAGGGTCCGTTGGGGAAGATGATGATGGTGGTTGAAGGCGGCGAACCATAGGAGCCCGGGTTGACGATGGTCGTGGGCGCGGCCGGCTGGCACTGGGGACCACCAGGACCGCCCGGACCGCAGGGGTTGACGGGGGAGGGAGTCTGACCACCAGGGTTGATGATGACGCTGCTGCCGGGAGGACCAGCGTTGTTGGGCTGGTAGACGATGTTGCTGAAGTTGATGGTGTAGCCAGGCTTGGGCTGCTTGGGCTGTTTGGGCCTGGGAGTCACACTGGGCTGCTCGGACTGGGGAGGCATCCTGCTGGTCGTCGGGTACATGGGCTTCTTGCTGGGCTTGTCGCCGCCGGGGGGCTTGTCGCCGCCGGGGGGCATATCGCCGCCGGGGGGCATATCGCCGCCGGGGGGCATATCGCCGCCGGGGGGCATATCGCCGCCGGGCATCATGCTAGTGGGCGGCATGTCGCCGCCGGGCATGCTAGTGGGCATATCGGGCATGCTGGTGGGCATGTCGTAGGGCTTGCTGGTGGTGGGCATCATCGACGAGCAGGATTCCGGCTCCTTCTCCTTATCAGAGTTGGGGTTCTTAGGCTTGGCGCCGAATTTCTTCTCAGCATCGTGCAGAGTCTTGTCGAGTTCCCTCTTGGCCTTCGAGGCCTTGCACCTGCAAGCCGGGACCAAGCCAATGATACCGAAAGCAAGCTTGTCGACAACACCTTCGATAATACGGAGGATACCGGCGATAGGGGCAGTGAATGGGGTTCCTGCAAGAGGACCGGCAGTGCCGATGATGGTCATGAGCAGCTCCTGATGGACTTTGACGAACTGTCTTGCGTTAGTCCGAGATATTCGCAACAGCGCCAGCAGGATCCTAGACTTACGTTGATGAAAACATCGCAGATCTTCTCCTGATCGCTCTCCATGTACTTGCTTTTTCCACCCTTCGTGATTGCCTTTATGCTACTAGTGGCCGAGGAGACAATGTCCTTGAGAAGCTTTAAGCCTTTCTGTCGGATTGTTAGTCGCGGTCCTCGCCAAGACCAGGAGACAACGTTGGGGGTTATCTTACCGGAACTGCAGAGAAAATCTTTCCCTTGCCTAAGTCCTTGAAGACTTCGTTGGCGTTTGCCGACACGTCGGTGATGGCCTTGATTCCATCGAGGATGGCGGTGACGGGGAGAAAGGCCTGGCCGTCAAGTGCGGCCTGGTCGTCAAGTGCGGCCTGGCCGTCAAGCGTGCCAAATGTGTCCTGGCCGCCAAGTGTGTCCTGGCCGCCAAGTGCGGCCTGAACGCCCGCGTGGCACGCGGCCATGGCGAAGATGGTGAAGACCTTGAACCTCATAATGGGCAGCTCTTCTACTCGCTGTGTTGAGAGAAGGCTCAGTTGATACTGGATTGGATTGGTGAAGAGAATAGACTTAGAGCGAGGGATACTGCTTCGTTTTATAGACGTTGAGTAGGCACTTCCCCTCAACCTAGTGAAGCTTGGATGAATTCCTGAGCTGTTAGCGAGGCTCCTTTCTTCCCGCCTTGTCCCTCTCAATCCAGTTGTGTTGCCGATCCAACGGGTGGTTAGAGCAACTCACACCGGCAACCGACATGCACCGGAACTTTCCAGCCCCTTGGTCCGTTGAGCATTGGCGTAATACGAATTTCTCTGAAATGCCATACAAACCCGAAGAGGACTTGAACTACGAGCCTTAAATCACGAAGCAGTTGGTGGTGCTATTGATACAGGTCGAGGAGAAACAGCGCATCTTGATGACAGCATCTTGAGCCTCTGTTTGGATGGACCCCAAACTGAAGTCCACATGAATGTTGCAGGGTCCCTGCACAATGGTCTACAACCACGGCCTGTTGTTTGCGATATCCCAGAATACCTGCGAGGGGGCGGGATAAGTCGACGGGTCTGCAACAAAGCTTGAATGTTGATATCCACCGTCCGGTTAAGCCCTGTCCAACCTTCTGTTGCAATGGCAGACGGCTTATGTCCTAAGATGAGGGTTGCACTACACTTTCGTCTAGGAATGGCTATTTGGAGCTAAGTTTCCTTAGAGGACTAGGCCCGCGGAAGGAATGGTTGACAGGAACTAAGCGCACGTTTTCCCCCCCAGCCGTGCCGTTCCTGCTCCTTGTCTGCGCGGCTCCGCCCGAGCTTCGTCTGAGACAATAAAAG
Organism: Hirsutella minnesotensis 3608; assembly: GCA_000956045.1. NCBI lineage: Eukaryota > Fungi > Ascomycota > Sordariomycetes > Hypocreales > Ophiocordycipitaceae > Hirsutella > Hirsutella minnesotensis. The sequence continues at coordinate 215,327 of KQ030519.1, read as the reverse complement.
AAGACGGACCAGCACGGACAATAGCCGGCCCTGCTGGGCAACTCAAACTCAAATTCGGTTCTTAGCAACGTTCCTCTGGCATTGATCCCGGCCTAAGTCTTCGGGTAGCTGGCAAACTAAGACTCTTTCTTTCGACGGCGTCAGTACCATTGTTATTTATTTCCGAGGCAATGAAGACTCACGGAAAACAACACTCTGACTTAACCTCAATCTGGAGCGCAAGTATTAGTTCCTGTCCAGTCAGTTTCTGTATAGTCGTTCACCTTGATTGGCGCGTTCCTTTACGCAACTTGAACCAGGTGTTCGAGGCAAAACTTATTCAACCGCGCGGGTTCAATCTCGTTGCTACCTTCAGGGTATCACAGGCCCGAGCTAAAGCTACGCACGCGTCCAATCCCCGTTGCCGACCCGTGAGAATCCTCAATGGCTCCATTTCGTTAGCTCGCCACCTACTGGAATGGGATTGACGGAATCCCGACTCGGTTCAATGGCAGCGATGGAGCTACTATCCTATTGCTAGAGGCCCCTTCCCCAAGACCCAGACCTGCATTCTAAAGCGAGCCGTCAGACCAAGGTAGCTTCGAGGCAGCAACGAATGTTGCGTTGCACCCTTGATGGCTTCCAGCCAAGTCCCACAGGGACGCACCAGCCTTTCTTTGTACTTTGAGACCTTCTCGAGCCGATGTTGCTATCAACTCGAACCACGGCCTTGCCAGTCGCAATGGGGCCCGCAGAATACATGTACGGGGATCAATTCCTGGGTAAGGTCTGGTCCCCTGGGCGCTATCTACGGAGCATCACAGACGTGGGCGGGTCACCATAACTACCGAGATCGTGAAATGCTGCTCCTGGTCCTTTGCGGGCTGGACAACTGCGCCGGAACTCCGCTATGTTCACTTTTTTACACTCGCATATATTTAATCGGTACTGACTTATAAAGTTCTCCGTTCAGCCTCGCTCATGCAGCATTCGGCCAGCGCCCCGGTATATGGCAAGCTCATAAGAATTGCAACGAACCGGACTTGAAAGAACGAAGCTGACGTGACACACGGTCGTGGATATAAAGTGATAGTCGGGTCGTACCAATAACACCACGCTGTTGCAGAGCTCCGCCGACCGATGGTCAGTTGTGGAGAACGGCTGTAACGGATTCAAGGCTTCTCTTGAAGATTCTTGAATAGAGAGAATGACTTGGCTGGTACTTCATGGTCTTTGGCCAATGCCAAGGACTAGGCGTTGACATTTGAGGGCTGAGCGTGCGATTGCAAAGGCACAAAAGTGATCCTTCAGGGCAAGGCCTTGGACCGACGAGCCGTGAATCCAATGCGCGCGAGGGCCCAATCAAACATGAGTGACGTGGCGCCTTTCATTTGGTCGTCCTCCAGCAACATTTAAGCTTATTACATGTACTGCATATAGATTAGAGACCTGGAGGATGGAGGTGGGGAATCGTGGAGGAAATCTGCTCTGGCCGATTACAAGAAGGGAAGGACGAAACAACCTCGTGATGTGGAGGCCAGGGCAGGGCCTGATATCTGGCCGAGCCTCCTGCTAGTCCTGCCTGCTCAGCACTAACTTACAGGTAAACCCCCTGACTATGTTACATGAGAGCGGGCCTTGCCGCCGCCGTAGTCTGCATGTACGCAGACCAACGGTTCTAGACTATCGTATTGTGGTTTGTGTGTGTGTGGCATGCTTGATTGTCCTTGCGAAACTGAGTTACCCGTAAGGAAGGTCTCATCTGGCTTGAGATGCATCTTGATCTTGAAATGATTCTCATCGTCGCCCGTTGCGGGCTAGGCAGCTCATACCACTCAATTAAAGTCGTGATTGGGTCGTCTCGGAACGCCCGGGCGACGGGCTGATCCTGAATCTCACTGGAGTCGGTGAATCAGATTTCAGAAGACAATAGCCGGAACAAAGGAGGATGAGAAACGTACATGTACTCATGTTGCTATTCATCAGCTCGGGTACTTTGTATAGTTTTATTGTTCCACTCACCGGCCCAAGCCCATCAGTAATTCTGCTCTCGTCCTCGTGAAAGGAACCTTCTTTTCGACATTGTTTCTCGAGGTCGTAACTGGAGCGCTGAACACATTTTATTACCCATCTTCGATCAAATATTACATGCCTATCTCCAGCAGCCCTCGCCTTCCGTCGTTGCCACGCCCGATAACGCTTCTATGCACGATTAAAATGCCGTATTATTGCAACCCACACCGCGTCAACATTGCGAGGGATTCTCAGCCAGCCATGTTTCTTGGAGCTTGCAGACTCGTGCCTGGTCTCGACCGAGCTTGGGAAGCCTCCAAAGCTGACCATCGCCAACTTTGCCGTGCTATCCGTGCTATCCGTGCTTCCAGATGCAAGTGGCCTTCTGCATCTGTTGCGTATCCAGAGACCAGGCTAGTTTGCGGCTGATTTCATCTATTATCGAGTTCAGCTTTGTATGTAGCTAAATCCATTGTCATATTCACGCAGAATAGCTGCGTGCAACTCGAAGACGATCATATAAGCTCCTTACTTTCCGCCCCGTTTTTGGTCTGTCCACAACGACATCTCTGCAACTCCTCATTCGCATCCTCTACTCTAACTCATATCTTGGTAGACATTTACATATATACAACCTTTCGAAATGCGTGTCCTTGCCCTTATTGCCCCCCTGCTTGGCCTTGCCGCCGCCGCTCCGCAAACTGGTCTCCAAACTCGACAGTCGGGCCCCCAGAATGTCAAAATCAGGGGCGTCAGTCTCTTGGGGACTGGCTGTCCTCCAGGGTCCGCTGATGTGCAAGTTGACGCGACCGGCACTCTCTTTGAGGCGACTTTCTCGGCGTATGAGGTCGAGACCGGGCCCGGAACCTTCCCGTCAGACTGGCGGAGGAACTGCAAGCTGACGCTCAACATGGAATTCGACTCTGGCTTTCAGTATGTCATGGCCACTTGGAGCGTTTTGGAAGCATCGTTACTGATTAGAGCCCAAGATTTACCATCATGGAAACCGACATGATTGGCTTCGCCGAAATTCCTGCCGGTGCAAGAGGCCAATGCATCAATACCTTCTCTTTTACTGGTAACGGCGCCGAACACGTCGACTACAACGTCAACCTTCCCGGTCGCTACAGCGGCCGCTTCGACCTGCAGTCTCGACCTGGCCTCTTCTCGTGGTCTCCCTGCGGCGGCAGCACCGCGATTCTCAACATGAACACTGCATGCAACATTAGCCCGACTAGCTTGCCCGCTCTCATTGCCGTAAGACCACTCATATTCCAGCCCTCGATTCGACCTGCATACGAAGTACTAATTCTTGATCAATAGGTGGATCACATTAGCGGCAAGCTGACCGTCAAGTTCTCGGTCAACTGGCGCCCCTGCCCCAAATAGATTTGCACATACTGTGTAGGAGCCCATTAGCACAGCTGATCGCGTGTTAGGGAGAAATTATTGAAGACATTAGTGCGGCCCGTTGTTCCTTGGAACTGAAACTTCTTTTTGTCTTCCTTGAGGTTGGGTTATTGGGGCTACTCCGGGAATCATTCATGTAAATGTGTGTCCTTTTCATAGCATTGAATGAATCATCTTCAAAGTTGCATTAGTTTGCATGCAGCCTTTCGCGCTCCCTCGATTATAGTGAGTGATGGTATTTTATCAGAAGCTTCTTTTGGAAAAAGATGTCCACTGGGTTGATCACTTCCATTCACTCGAGACAGTGCTCGATCGACTTTTCTACCTGGTGATAAACGTTAGCCTGAAATCTGTCCTTTTCGGTGTCGGCCTTCTTACACGTCGAAGCAGTATGGGAAAAAAGAGCCGTCTTCTTGCGGAGTATCATGCTGCATTCAATTCGACAAGATCTACGTCTTTATTGCAGTCTGTATCGAGAATCCTTGTCACCGCCACGCCACAAATTAGAGGATTGGAAAAGTCTAGGTATGCCAGATTACGGCTCCTGCTCTGGGGTCGCATTCATACACTTGCCATTGCCTTCGGCATCAAAAGGCGCCAATTTGGCCATACGTCGTTAAAGTAGGCAAAGGCCAGTCGGCTTATGTATGTGTAAAATGTGGCTGCCACACAAATAGAATGCTGCAATGAACGTAGCGTAGCCTGGCTGCAATCGCTACCATCACTCGTTCAAGGGAAGGGTTGTATTGCGCGAATACAAGATGTGTATTGTGCACGAGCTTAAACTCCAGCTTGCTACGAGGACCAGACCATTGAAGTGCCGAGTTGAGAATCATGGACCCGAAGGATTGTTTCACGCGCACACTCTTCACGACCCTGCATTTTTAGTTGCTTGAGGGCCACTTGATGCAGCGAATGTCATCGCACAGGGGTTATAAAGCCTCTTTAGGCCCGCAGTCTGGCTTGTCTTGATGAAGAAGGTCCAAGGTCGCTATTCCATGTTCCAGCCCAGCCCTGTGGAAAAGTTCCAAAACACTTTGTCGCGTCAGCATTACAGCGGCGCGATTTACCGATGACTGCTCCGGTTGCAGGCCTTGAATCGCGCTGTCTCGCGGCTTAAGTCCGGTCTGCTTCATTCATTGTTGAACGGAAATGAACCGTGAATACTTTATACGAAGCACGAAACGTGAGAAACCCGCAAAAGATTCGCAAACCACACTACAACCTGGCTCTTGGCGTCTTGCTCTCCCTCTCGATCCCCGCATGGAATCCCAATTGGGCTGAGACGGGTGGCGTTGGGACGGCTCGTTCCGCTTAGGATCAATGTGGTCAGCCCAGGAACTCAATTAGGCAGGTAATGTGGCACTTGAGGTTTCCAGTGACATGATGGCGGTGGAAATAGAAGATACTAATAAGCGAAGTTGCGGCTCAAATGGCCTCGGATTGCAGGTATTCGGGAGAGACCAAGTCAGCCCTCTACGTCAGGGATTGGAGAAACGTGGCTTCTTGCCCTTCTGAAGTTTGACGCCTCGGTTACCTTTCGGTGGAATTTTGGAGGTTTCTGTTTTGTTCACCCTTGTCCGTCAGGATGGGAGTTTGAACCATGCCTGGTTGCTTATCTTGGATCCAGACAATACATGTATTCAATTCGCGTGAGAGGGGCTGAGCAGAGCGCATATGTTCAAATCAGCAAGCAAGATTGGCTCTTGGATAAAAACACTATGGAGGATTTTGGCCGCCGCCCTTACACTGGCACGCTTGCCTCAGCTGAAGGAAGAGCTGTGCTGACACTGCGCAGCCTTGTGGCCTGCAGTTTAAGCCGACGTCACCCACGAGCTGCAAGCACAGGGGGGCAGACAGTTGTGTAAGAGTCTAGAAGACGCGGTTTCCAGGTGTAATTAGGCCTACCGTCGGCTTCTCAAAGATTGTCGGGAGGTTCCGCGGAAAACGTCGAGCGTTGAGGGATCGGGCTAGACACACTGCACGTCTAGTATGTATGCACAGGGGCCGGTATGCACGTGTTTATCAAGAAGCATAAGCTGCCCACTGCAAGGCGCGATGTTATGCAGAAAAGGAATCCAACTTTGGGCGGAATCTGGGAGGATCCGGGCGCTGATCCGGCCCCAGCTGCCGGGGAAACGCGCGTGCCAGGACACGACTCTCTTTTGTCAATGACCGGCGCGTTTTCCACTTGTATGCAGTCGCCAGCGCGACTTACCGCCAGCATAGAGATGTCGCAGACAGGCCGGAGACCATTGACGGGATACAGCCTCGATTCTTGGTGACCAGAGCTGGACAACAAAGACCAGACCAAGTGGAGCATTTGAAGGCTGCACAACCAAATGCCAAGTCCTCTTGGTGATGAATTGCTTTTGGCACGGTTCTCGGCCGAGACTTGAGTAATGGGAAAGGCACGGGCCGAGTCTCTCCATTTAGTGTATTCATAACTTGGTGTGGTTGAGAACTGAAGCTCACGGTCTCAAATGACGATGAAGCGAGTTGCGGCTATTGATGCCGCGCGCAGGAGTGAGCAGGGGAAATACTGCTTGGCGAATCGCGCAAATCAAATCCAGCCAGTTGATAAAAGATGAGTAAACATATATGAAGGCTTGAGCTCGCGTCGAGAATCCGTTGCATGGGATCGTCCTGAGCCGTACCCTAAACCCATCATTCAACTCACAATCAGCCCAGCCGCTCCTTACACAAGACCCGATGACGGCCTGTTTGCTACGAGCACTGCATTCGTATTAGGCGAACGGCTGCCGCGCATTCGGCTTGGCGATAACAACCCTTCCCTTGGCGAGGCCTGCGAGCAGCCGGGTGCGACCTGGCTCGTTGTCGGCTTGATAGGCACCAAGGCAATCGGCATTTACCCAGGGACTACACCACTGACGTACGCAATGGTTTACTGGATCTGTGGATGTTGCCATGAACTGTTGTGTGACCTCAGTCAGAGACACCGTCTCGCTTCAGGCTCAGTTGGTTGTCAGGCACGCTCAGCGCAAGCGGCAAATCCCTCGGCCAGGGGCAATGGAATTTTTGTCCTCGCCACCTTTCTCCAAGGGCTCAAACACATGAACGGAGGCTCGCCATCAACTCCAATCGAGCCTTGTCACGCACCGGACGGCAGCACCTCATCATGTCGCCACCATCTGAGCCGGCGACAGGCTCGCTACGGGAACTCATAGGCGACGGCGACACCAAGATGGGAGGAGGACAGGATGGCAACGTGCTATGCGAGACGACGGGCTTGGATGCGCCCGATGCGCCCGATGCCCCGACGACGACCCCCGGAGAAAGGCGAGCGTGGTATCTCTACTACATTGGAGCCAACGGACTGGCCCTCTTCAACTTTGGGCCGACGGCGCTGCAAAACCTGCTCGAGCTGGCGGCCGCGAGGGAGTCGGGGCTGCTCGACTTCCTCGGGCGGCGCCGCGACGTCAACAGCATCGTGCTGCTGGCCAACGGCATCTCGTTCGCCATCCAGGCGGCCCTGATGCTCGTCATTGGCGCCTACGCCGACTTTGGCACGGGCCGGCGCTGGGTGCTGGGACGGCGGCCTTCCCGTCGCTCGCGCGCAACACGGCGGCCATGAAGGAGGCCCGGGCCGCGCACCGGAGCGGCGACCTGAAGCTGGCCGACCTGGACCGGCGCGACGAGCTCGAGCGCAGCCGGCTGAGCAACGTGTCGTTTTGGCTGCAGTCCGTCTGCGAGGTCGCCATGCTCGGCGTCATTGTGGGCATCATGTTTGCCCTTGCCGCGCGGCCGGGCGGCGTCAGCAACAGCTGGAGCCTCTCGGTGCTCATTGCCTTTGCGACGGCCTGCTGGCTGGTGCTGTCGATGCCGTGGTTCGCCCTCGAGAAGACGAGGCCGGGGATGCAGATTCCGCCGGGGCAAACCATCTTGACGGCCGGCCTGTGGCAGCTACGCGAGGCCCTGACGCACATGTGGCAGCTCAAGCAGAGCATCGTCTATCTCGTCGGATACTTTCTGCTGGGCGACTCGCTCAACACGACGGTGACGGTGATTGCGACGCTGCAGAACCAGGTCGTCAACTACCAGTCCCTGACGCTCACGTATCTGCTCATGGTTGGCATCGCCGCGCAGGCCGTCGGCATCGGCCTCTTCTGGCTCGTCCAGCAGCGCCTCAAGGTCAGTGCCAAGGCCATGTTCAACGTCATTACCGTCGCCATTGTCGCCCTCGACGGCTGGGGCATGGTCGGCAACTGGACGAACCGCTTCGGCTTCCACAACGCCTGGGAGGTGTGGGCATACCAGGTGTTTTACGGGCTGCTCGTGTGCCCGTGGTACAGCTACTCGCAAATCATCATCAGCTCCGTGACGCCGCGCGGCCATGAGTTCCTCTTCTTCTCCGTCTTCAACATTGCCGGCAAGGCATCGAGCTTCATCGGGCCCTTCGTCAGCAGCGCCATCATCGACGCCTCGGCGGGCGGCCACAACAACAGCGCGCCCTTTTACTTCCTCTTTGGCCTCAGTTTCGCCAGCGCCCTCGGTCTCTGGGCCTTCCTCGACCTCGAACGGAGCGCCAGGGAGCAGGAGGCGTTCTTGGCAGACGAGCGGGCGCGCATGAGGCCGACGTCCGAGACGCGAGGGTGAGACCTGGCGCACCTGGGGGCCGGTCGCGTCGCACTGCCCAGCCGGCTTATTCCTAACACAGAACTCGGCAATTTCAGAAGACCGAGTTGCTTTTGGGGAGACGCGCCCCATTTCTGACATGGGCACTAGGCCCCATGAGATGGGACGACGGACATTTCAAGGCATCCGCCGAAGTCTTGATGACTTCATTGCATGTGGAAAAGGGGGGCCTCGCAGGAGCGAGCCGATCAGCCGATTGACTCACCACCGGCCCTGTGTCCCAGGTCTCCCAAAGAACATGAAGCGACTCTGAGGCCTTGTTTTCTGCAAGGCCGTTAGGCGCTCGCCGTGGTTCACTGTCCCGTGTGGGTTGAGCTGACATTCGGCCATCTCGCCTTAGGGCCGCACCATAATGCATCATGTTTGGAGAGGCTCGGAGCTCGGCGACCGGGCTATTCGTGGCAGGGTTGCGTCTCGGCACGCCGTCATGACCGTGCATATGGCGATGGCGTTTTTGCTGGTGCTTACCTATATATCAAGTCTTGGTCGCCGCCGTTGTCAAGTGAAAGTGCATCGTAGGCTCATGATGTTGATGAAAGCTCATCTTGTTCCACCAGGACAGTGACCGATCGATACACCAACTCAACAAAACCCCATCATGGCTCCCTTGAACGTGCTCATCTGCGGCGGCGGCGTCGGAGGCCCTGCCGCCGCCTTTTGGCTGTCCCGACTCGGCCACCGGTGCACCATTGTCGAGCGATATCCAGAGCTTCGCATCCACGGCCAGCAAATCGACCTCCGGGAGCAGGGCGTGACGGCGGCCAAGCGCATGGGCATCATCGACGAGGTGCGCCGCCGCGCCGTCGACGAGGAGGGCACCGGCTTCGTCAACTCCTCGGGCAAGATGCTGGCCTTTTTCGGGCGCAGCGGCAACGAGGAGAAGCAGAGCTTCACCAGCGAATTTGAGATTATGCGCGGCGAGCTGTGCAAGATCCTGCACGAGCGCACGGTCGACCGCGTCACCTGGCGCTTCGGCATCACCGTCGACGACTTTGAACACGATGACGACGGCCGGCGCGTCAAGGTCGCCTTCTCGGACGGCACGACGGCCACGTACGACCTGCTCATCGGCGCCGACGGCCAGGGATCTCGCGTGCGGCGCAAAATGTCCCCCGACGCAGCCTACCGCCCGTTTGGAGTCTTTTGCTGCTACTTCAACATGCCCCGGCAGGCCCAAGACGCGAAGAAGGTCTTCACAATGTACGCGGCCGGCGGCGGGCGCACCCTGGCGACGAGATGGCACAGCAAGGACGTCGGCCAGGGCTACCTCATGACCATGTCCGACGCCGACGAGATGCGGCAGGTCTTGCGCGAGGACTCGACCAAGCAAAAGGCCCTCTTCTCGCGCGTCTTCCGGGGGGCTGGCTGGCAGGCGGACCGCCTCGTCGACGAGATGCAAAAGGCCGACGACACATACTTCTTTGAGGCGCTCCAGGTCACGACAAAGTGCTGGTCCAAGGGCCGCGTCGTGCTCCTCGGCGACGCCGCCCACGCGCCCTCCTTCTTCACCGGCATGGGCACCAGCCTGGCCCTCGTCGGAGCCTACGTCCTGGCCGGCGAGATTGCGAGCAACGGCGACAACGTCTCGCTGGCCCTGCAAGAGTACGACCGCAAGTTCCGCCCCTTTGTCGAGGCCACGCAAAAGGTCGGCCCCGGCGTGCCCGGCATCATGTTCCCCAAGTCGGCCTTTGCCGTCAAGCTGACGCAGTTTTGCGTTGCCCTCATGGCCTGGGCCAAGATTGACCTGCTCCTGTCCTTCGTGGGCAGATACTTCATGCCGGAGAAGAAGCAGTGGCAGCTTCCGGACTACCCCGAGTTGGAGAGGGCTACGGAGAAGCTGTGAAGAGCTTTGAGCAAGTGTGGCCGAGGCGTTGCATAATGGCTTGCGGCTGTGACTTTAGTGCTGACCAGACAACTCGGAAGAGCCTGACGTCTCATAAACTTGGATGGCTTCTCTACTCGAATCCTTTCTATATAACTGACATGTATAACTTGATGACTTATGAAAGACCATTTCGTTTCACCGATCGATACTTGACAGACCGCCTCGCAATTGCGTGCTGCTATGTAAAGGCTTCATCGAAATTGTCCACAATTCAATTACGCCTCAACACAGCTGAATAAAGACGAACAGGCGACATACAAGGCTCAATCTGATTCTAATCCGGCTGTGACCCATGCAATACGGCTCTGGTTATGGTTACAAGACTTTCGCCAGCCCACCCCCAATTGCCGAAAGAATCCTTGTCCGCCTCACATGCATCTATGAGTCAAGGCATCATGTCGGCCTTGTCTAACACTATATCTTTGACGTGACTGTCCTGCAGTAGCACGAGGACCGAATGGGCACGTCTGCTGCAGCCAAGGCGACCTTGAGCCGCGGCTCAATGGCCTCGGCCTCGGCCTTCCTCCCAAGCTTCAGCAGACACTCGTGATAGCCGTGAAGCGCCCAGACATTGTTTGGATGGCGATGGACTCTCGGTAGCGACTCGTCCATTCCCAAGTCGGCGCTGTAAACGGCCAAAGCATCCTCTACGTGCCCCTGCTCAAGCAGCAGCGCTCCATAGGCGTGTCTGGCCGGCTGCATCCAGCCCCAGGGCTCATCAAACGGCAGTTTATCATACCGTACAATGGACTCGCGCAAGCGCTCGAATGCCGAGTCAAAGTTGCCGGCGCGATACTCGATCTCGCCGTCAAGCATGGCCTCGGCGACGCACAAGATGTCGATGCATTTGTTATTGAAGAGCGTCCGCGACGGCTTAACTCGCGGCACAGAGTCGCGAAACAGCTGGCGCTGCCGAATGGCATCTTGCACGCGGCCCGTGGCGGCCAACGCCATGCCCCTGGCGTAGTGGATGAGGGCCGTCGTCACACAATACAAGTCACTGTCTTGCGGCAGCTTGAGGGCCAGAATATCCTTCCATCGGCCGAAGCGAATCAGGGCGTGGACGCGCATGGCCAGAAAGGCCTCGAGCCAGTCGGCCATGGGCGGCGACTGGACGCGCAGCAGCTCCTCCGAGATGCTCGCCTCGAGCATGTCGACTGTCTCGAGGGCGATGCGCGACTGGCCGGCAAACATGGCCGAGTAGAGGCGGAAGTGGTAGTCGTGGCTACGGTACAGAGTATAAAAGTTCATGGGTCCGTCGCGCTTGAGATACTTTTCGTCGGCGCGCACCGCATCCGTGTTGGCGACGACGGCGCGCGCATAGTCGCCAACGAGGATATCGAGGTGGCTCGGCATGTGGTTGAGGTGGCCCGAGTCGGGCACCAGCCCGCGCAGCTTGTCGGCCGCCGGCATGGCTGCCTCTGGACACTTGGACATCTCCATGAGATGGATATATAGATGCAACAGGCCCGGGTGCTGGTCGCCGCCGTCCTGGGCCAGCGCGCGGTCCAGAACCCGCTTGGCCTCGAGTGTCCGCGACTCGGCCGTGGGCTCGCCCGTCCGGATATCCCACAGATTCCAAGGCGTCATGTTCATCAGGGCGTCGGCATACAGGGCGGCAACGTCGAGATCGTCGGGGAATCGGGCAGAGACGTCAGCCATGGCGTCGGCGTAGCCACGGTTCCACATGCAGAAGTCGGGCTTGGCCGGGGCCTCGGGGCTTGGGTAACGGTGGTGCAGGGCTTCAATGAGAGCTCGCTCGACGGGCGTCGCGTTGGCGGCGCTCTCCTTTGCCCTCGCCACTGCATTATGTGTCCGCTCGGCCGTTGTTCGCCGCTCTCCGTTGCCAAACAGCTCCCATGGCTTGTTGTAGTTGGGCCCGAGGGCATACGCCAAGCCCCAGTGGGCGAGAGCGCACTCGGGGTCTCGCTCGACGGCGCACTCAAAGCACTTTGCCGCCTCTTCGTGGTTGAAGCCGTAACACCATACCAGTCCGCGATCGAACCACTGTTGCGCGGCGGCGCTTGACGTGCTCACGGGGCGGTGGAAGCGGCCGAGATCATAGTAGTCGTCCGCGTCGGTCATCTTCATGGTATGGCAACAGGGTGTGGGCACCGATAATGGACTGGTTCGGGTTCGAGAATTGATGCCGAGGAAAACGGAGATCCAGAGTGCCGCGAGGTGCTGTCACAGCGGCCATGAGCCGTGGAGCGTCGACTCGAGAATTAAAGGATGAAGTTGAGTGGGTCGCTCTCGACCACGCTCCATTTTTAGCCGCGAGCCCCAAAATTTATCGTGAGCCGGAGGCGGGGGGAATGTCACTGTGATGGCCCGTGGCCGAGTGACTCGGTACAGGTACGTACCCCCAAAAAGGCCGGCGGACCGACGACCCGGCTCCGGCTCCGGCTCAGATGCGCCTTCACTCGATACTCATGAGTTGCATTGTCCAGTTTACGGAAGCCTTTCGGAACCCGTTTCAAGTTTCGATAATAGATTCATGTTGAGGTTGGTGACATAGGTTTCCGTGACCCGAGCGCACCCTAGGGACGGCTCTTGTCCCGAGTGCACGGCAAGATCACCTTCTACAAAACCCATCAAATTCACACCAAGAATACAACAATAACGCTTGGAAATTTTCAGTGTCATTTGCTCTGGCGTAATGCGACGTATCACAAAGCCCAAGTGCCAGGTTGGGATCGTCTTGTTCGGCAATTCCGCGCCCTCATGCAGCTGTGCTAAATATGTGATCGAGCAGCGCGAAACTTGCTCGCACGACTAGATGCAAATCACTGCCCAATAACATATGGATTGGAATCGTTGAAAATAAGCCAGGGCTTTCTCTCGGCAAGATCGAGAATCATCTCCGCAAAGTAGCTGTTGGCCCAGGCGAACCATGGCCGCGTAAAGTCATCGGTGTTGTAGATATTGATGCTCTCGTGGATGAGCCCTAGACCAGACGTGTTTTCCAAAGTGATTGCCAGTCTTTGTCGGATCTCATCATCGTCATCGGTTCCGAATATCGCCGATATCTGTGACATGGGCCACGGGTTTGCCGCCTTCACATGTGGCCCACTGAAAGAATGTCAGCTCAAAGTCCAAAATTACGCTCCAAAGAATCTTCGTTCGACTGACCCTATTCCAGAAAACTTCTTTCCAGCTGCGTAGTAAGGGTTTTCTCGTGAGAACATGGCGTCTTTGGTCTTTCGATATGTAGCGTCGTCTCGAGGCAGGAAGCCCAGATACGGCAAAGACACAAGACTCGGCACATTGGCATCATCCATGATATATTGACCACCAAAGCCGTTTGTCTCGTAGGCAAAGATGCCATTCTCGTTTCGAGTATGGGCCCACACTGCGTTGCCAATCGTGCTCGAGTACGTTTTGAGCTGCGAAGAAAGGTCTTGCATGGTTCGCGCCTCGTCTAGCACCCGAGCAACGTTTCGTAACTCTACAGCCATCATGGCATTGTCCGATGTTATGAAGTCTAGATGGGATGTGTTAGATGATCACACCGATAGCCACCCTGCAAGGGTTTTAATCAGGACGTACTGAAAACACAAAGATCATCGGAGGGGCGATGGCTAGAGGCCACCAGACCATTTGCTTGTTTGGGCTCGCCGTTGCCGCCGTTGGGAACAAAAGGCTCCAGAGAGCCAGCCGTGCCGGTCCAATTATAATAGCTGACAAAGGAGTTGTCTTCTCCCCAGGAGCTTTGCGACTGCTCATACAAGACTCTCAATATCTGGCCCAATGCTGCTGTCCCTATTGAGGTTTGAGTAACAAATCTGGTATAGCGAAAGGCTTTGAAGCTCACAGTTCTCGTTGATGAAAGATGCGTCTTTGGTATTATCGTAATAGGACCGGCTGATCTTCAAGAATCCTGCCAGCGAGTCAAGCTCATACTGCATGACGATGTCATGTCAGAGCCAGTTCTTCAAGCCAAAAAAAAGTTGTTTCAGACTTCGCAAAGCCATGGGTGCACACACCTTGCACTCGAAAACTATTCTGTCATCAACAGGCCTAGATAACTGAATGAGCGGTTATGCTCGTGATTTTCGTGCCTTATTCGGTACTTACGGATTGACCAAAACTCTTGTTGCATGATCCTACGCAGTAAATCAGCGATGGATGCTTCATCGCGACTGCAAGACATGACCTTTGTCAGAGTTTACTCTCACTGGGCTTCTTACATTTGTAGTGGGTCGCAGACCACTTTCCGGCGGTGGTTGAAAGGCTCCTATCGTGTTGAAGGGTGCATATTAGTACGTGTAAACTTGTGAAGAGAACTATCGTGATGCACGTACCGCAGTACGGAAACTGAGCGATATACCGTGACTCTGTGTTGATGACAGCTTTGACCAGGGCCTTGAGGTTGTCGTCCAGAGGTAGCAGCTTGTACAAGTGCGCAAACTGGTTACCCGTGTCTCTGAGCCATTGAGCCCTAAATGAAGAACTTAGTTCTCTGCCTGACATGAGCTATTCACTGTTTCGGCGGGACCTACGTAATGTCCTTGAGCGGGTTAGCAGACAAAACAGGCCTAAGAATTTTCGCAATCACTCACCCCTGTGACAATGAATGCCAGATTTTGGCTAGGATCAAAGTATTTGACCGTGGTGTCCAGCGTAGACGGGAACGTGTTCTCAAAGAGCCTCGCGAGGTCGGGATCACTAATGCGACTATTCATGTCCTGAATCACTTTCTGTGCGGGAAATCGCGTGAGCCGATGAGTGTTTCTTTACCGGCGAGTCTCATCGGCAAGAGGCTTCCGCTTACCTCGACAGCAGGGCTGGTGAACGTCCGGCACTCCGCGCTGGGCCTCATGAAAGGCAGGCCTAGCCGGCCTTGCGATAGCGGCTCATGAGCCTGTTGCGAGTAGCTCGTGTAGTCCGGACAAGAGTCCTGAGCCGCGGCCAGATGAAAACCGGCCAAGAAGCCGACGATCGCGCCAGCCGTTCGTCCGACTGCACGTGCGCGCATGTTGATCGTGTCGTGGGGTGACGAAAGACCGTTTGGTCCCTCGTGAGCGAAGGCTAGAACTTGGGCAGAACGGCGTGGCCTTTTGCATCCCTCAACGTCTGTGAGACGTGTCTCGAAGTCGCGACCGTTTACGAGCAACTTTGGCGTGCTTCGGGCCCGGAGTGAGTGACACTTGATGGGAAAAGTAAGACAGGTAGATCTCGAATGCTGGTCTACGTACGTTTGACGCTTTCTGATTGGCGGCTCTGGGCGGCTGGAAATGCAATCCGATGCAGAAGTTGCCTGCCGCGGATCAGTTTTCAAGACGAGCGTGCTTCCAAAGGGTAGAAGCCAGGCGGGTGGCTGGGGTGAAGAGAAGCAAGGGAGAGCGCGCCGGTAAATCGTCACGACGACATTGAGGGGCACTCCGTGTTGCCGCTACCGATGCAGTGCAGTAGCTCAGGCCGCCTCGCTGATCTTCCGTCTGCCAACAATCGTTGGTGTCCGATCTATCTCGGCGTCTCGTAAGGCCAGACGTTTTCAGCCTTGTTGGGGCGCTGCCTTGGCTTCCTGGCTTGTTGGCTTGCACCCGGTGAGACTTAACACAGTTCATGCTCCTGCGTATATAGCTTCTACACTTTCACGCATCAGCCCGAACGGCCTGACTACCGGCCGGGACGACACAACCGCTTTGATCCGGAAAAGAGTTCACACCCGTCTCAGGCGAGTTGCCCATACCTGGGGCGCTCTGGGGCTCACTCAAAAATCGATCAACCCAGAGTTCTATGACCAGCATAAGACGCGCGTGCGCGCTCTTCCGGGACAAGCATGGTTGTTCATCCTCGTTACCCAAGCAGGACCGGATGATTACGCCGTGGGCCCCGCAGTGCGCCGGGCTCGGCCCCGCATGTCCGGGGCATTTGGTCCGCGCTCGGCGCTGCGGTTGGTGAATGACATGTTCTTGCAATATAGGCACTCCCTGCGATTCAGCAGACTGGCCAGTCCCTCCACTTGCACTCAGCTTCCATCAAGCATCGGCCCCTTTTTTCTCTGCGGCCCCAGATGCTTTGAACCCTGTTGAACATCAGGTTCCTCAGCGCGGGTGCAGCCTCCATCGGATGCCTCTCCTCCCCGTCTCCACAACCCGCGTCGCCTTTTCACAAGCACCCGGTCAAGTGTCAGCTATTCCCTACCCGTTGCCCGCACGTACATCATCCTATCAGTTAGCCTATCAAAGTTTGAAGCGCCTGTAATGGTGACTGAACTTGGTCGGGTCATTCAGGCTATTGCTTTGCCAATATCCGCCGACTTGCCCGAGCTTGAGGCTGCATCGGGTCTCACAGGCGCTGCAACTGCCCTCCAAACAACGAGTTACATGGAGTATCGTGGGCTTCGTCTACCCAAAACTAGGCTCCTCGCTCAATCTGTGCCCGAAGTCGCTGACCCCATCCCTCGCACATGACATCTGATCAGGATTCGGATTCCGTACCTCAGCTTCAACCTGTGATGGTTTGAACGCTCGAATCCCACTCCAAACGGGGCGAAGCACGGTCATTGTGAGCAGCTGGCCTGTGTAGTCCATTTTTCTCGGACCGATGCATAACACACTCGGTCCGGCGCGGACGTGCCCTTATTCATCCAAACAAAGTTCAGCCCAGGATTTAACTTGATTCGTGTGTGGATCTAAGCAGTTACTGTACCTCAACGACTCACCGCTAAAACGGTCACGTATCTGATCTTGGCGTCTAGTTTCCGCTGAGAATTGAGTTGCTAGATTCTGTTCGGAGGCGTCAATTACGAGATATTCCGAAAGTCAAAGCATCAAGACGTAACGCGAAAAGAGGCTTTGACAGCTGCCAGCCCTTTCCTTCACTACTCAACGAATCCCCGTGAGCTGCAATCATAACCGAAATGTCTCGGTCCGCTCTGTCATGCTCATCACGCCTCATAAAATTGATCGTTGATGTCGTACCTACCTTACTACATGGCGCAGAGGCATATGACAGGCTGACGGAGATGCAAGCATTTCAGCTCAACTAGGTCTTGTCATGACGGACACAGGAAACAAAAATACACTATTCTCAAAGAGTCATGCCACAAATCTAGTCGCCAAACACCTGTGGGTAGCTCCCCGGGTTGGTCTAATGACTAGTGTGTACCAAGTGTATGCGAGGGCTATGCAAGAACACTTGACCTGACGAGCAGTGAATATCTTGTTACCAACATGTTAATTCAATTGTATAAGTAGGTGAGCCCGTCGCCCTTTGGAAGACGGGAATCTGCAACACTCTACTTGCTTCTTACTACCAGACACCTGTAATATTCTACACTCTTTTACACTCTTTTCACTACTCCCAAGATGAAGGCCGCAACTATTCTCGCAGCTCTTGCTGGGTTAGCTACTGCTCTACCGCAGGAGTTTCCAAAGCACACTTCAAGCGATGCTGAGAACAAGGCGATTGTTGATGAAGCCAAGTCACTTTGTGCCGGGGGAAAACCTGTCCAGGAATGCCCTAAGGCAGACGAGGCTTTTCTCAACCAGTGTCCATCTAGCCCTCCAGAAGCGGCTACGAAACTGGCTACCGAGTGTAAAGTGAGTTATCCTCCGCTCCTTGGACGATAATCTGATATTTGACCAACTAACATAATACGGAAAAGAATATGGATACTTTTAAAGAAGATCAAAACGGATTCTGGTCCAAGGTTGTGGGCGCGAAGCTCATGAGACACGGCGACAGTCCGATTCACAATATAAGGAATATCGCTTGCTGCAAGGTAAGTAACTATGCCCACGGAAACTGAGCACTCGAAGCACGCTGACGCGACCTGTGGTAACAGCCTGCGATGGATAAGGCGCTGGAAGAGCACAAAAAGAACTGGAAAGATCTTCTAGGAGTGATGGACCTCATGAAGACGAACATTACAGACGTGAAAAACTTGGTTTCTTTCGAACTCGGACCAGATCCTATCGCCAAGGTAGAGGAAATAGCGAGGAGGGTGGAGTATACTATTGGCAAAGCCCAGAGCCTGATCAAGAGCGTGAGATTGACGGCACTGGCGGCGCGCCACAACTTCTTCGACAAGTGGGAGCCGTATCAGAAGAAAGCCGAAGAGGCCCGAGCTTCAATGACTGAGGTGGAAAAGGTGCTGGGGGCGACCAAAGTGCTCGTGACTGCGGTTAAACGTTACGCAGGAGTGGCTGAAGGATGGAAGAACGAAGACCTGAGGAAGATGTATAAACAGGGCATTGCAGCCCTCGAGGACGTCGCCATGGAAGCGGAAGACGTACCCTTGGGACTTGGCAACATGTTCAAGAAGTTTGATGGCGCCAAGGAGGCGTTGCTCGACAAGCTTGTTGCTCTTTCGCAGTAAGGGCTAGGAGGCTTCCACGCACCGGTGCAGGCTAAAGTAATTGCGGATAGAATAGAGAGAATTTAATTTGTTTCTAAATCAAGCAGCGCCCCGTACGAGGCGATCAGCGACCCTGGAGATGTAATGTGTGATAAGTCAAGTCGTCGTTCTCTGAACCTTGATCTTTCCTTTAATGTGATGCGAAAAATACTGGAGGGAGCTATCGATGCTAGCTCACGCAGTCTTCATGTGGCTATGTTTGGTTTCAATCTTATCCGCCGCTCGCTAGTAATTTCCTTGCTCGGTGATCAGACAGCAGAGACCTGTGAGACTGTTGTACTTCAGCTTCAATATTGTCCTCGGCACTCTCGGTGAGCGAAGCGGAATCAGATACCATCTCCGCAAATCGCACCATGACGATGGTCTTCCGCAGTTTGGTGTCCGTGCTACGGGGGACTGCCGCCCGGTTCGACTCTTCAAGTTATCAACGGTTTCAGGGTAACAGGGCCTTCATGTTGTGTATACAGGTATTGGCCACATGCAGCAACATGAGAAGATCTGGTGGCTCGCAACTTTGAAGATTGTACCTTAATCCCACTTCGCTGCCACTGAAAGCCGTGAGGCCTCCACGTAATTTTATCTGAAGTTTAATATCTCTCTCTCACTACGCATGGCGTAATTTCCTGGGTCGAGAAAAGCCGAAAGGAGTCAGAACGACCCTGGTGCATTGTGTTATCTGTTTGAGCCAAGTCGATTTCCCTCTTTACATGTACCTACATCTCCATGGTGAGATCAACTTCGCAGGCCATCTTGTTCAATACCTATCATCCATCACCTGCTGATGTACTGTTTACATGTAGCTCTTGGGGTATTCTGACCTTTCAGCGGCTTTGAAAGGCAGTCTCGATGCATCGCACATGCGGCTACAAGTATCAGCTAGAAGCTGCAGACGCATTCCCTGGTTGTAGTGACCTATGAATTCTAACCTTTGGCGACTTCCGGAAGTGACGATTACCTATCTCAGTATGGATTCGATCGTCCATTTCGTGGCAAGAGTAGCCGGGAATCTGTCATGTAATCACCAGCCCTGGGCCACACCTCTTCGAAGCATGGAAATTTAACTTTCGGGCAGACTCAATTCTAGGAACCCTTTGGCATCTTGATACGAGTGGCTTTCCCAAAGAAAGCAGAATCTAAGCTTCTACCTCAACACATTCCCAGGCAATAATGGCTACCGCTGTGCATGGTCAAACCGTCCCCGACTGGCAGGTGAGGTTCCGAGAAAAGAGGGCCTACATCCGCCTGCATGCAGAAAAGGACGATCTGAGGACTTATTTGGAAAAGTATAAATACCCTGGCAAACAAGTATTAAAGATGGTCACTCGGAACGGCCAATGACTTGACGGGAGCGAGCTGGCAATAAGTTCCCAAGACATGTCCCAAAATGACCAGGTGCAACTGCGCGATATCGGTAATGAAATAGCCAGCGAACACCAACGAACTAGCGATGAGATCAACAATACCGCAAAAAGAATCCAGGCGGGAGATCCAATCGATGAAAATCTCGCCCGCGACATGTTGAAGACGCGCGGCTGAAGGCAAAAGATGCCTGTGCCAATGTCATCGACAGTGCGTTCGATAAGGCAGAAGTATGTATCAGCTCCGGAGGGCCGCCCTATAATCTTCAGGGTGTCGCCGCGAGCTTCTGGGACTCAATTGTCGACGGGTTGCTCACCTTCTTGCGCAATGTTTCGGACGCCTTGGCGGAAGTTGAGCGGGCCGCCATTAGAAGGGCTGTCCAAGTCTAGCAGGATATTTCCAATTGTTTCACCAGGATTGACAACCGTCTCAGAGCTGTATTCAATTGGCTCAGTAATTTGGTCTCCTAAAGCTTCCGGCTTCCCATATTCAAACTCTCGTGCCAACTCGGGGACAAACCACTTGATTCTATGCACGTCGCTGTTGTAAGCTATCGCCATGCTTGTAGAAATTTTGGTGTTTTCTTGAAAGAATTGCTGAAATCCTGAGCCAATCCTGAGAAGTCGGCGTCGTTCTCTGAAAAATTCCATGTCATTCCAGTAGGCCCCCCCCCCCAACCTGCGCGTCTGACTCTGCTGGATGATGAGTGTTTTCCCAGTGCACCCTTCGTTACTGTTGAGCATGAAGCCCTCACGTTACACGCCTAAAAGGCTTGACCGTGGCGACTAACTGTTCAACTTCAGTATTAACGTGAATAAGTATTCAAGCAAGAATTATTACTCTGAACCATTACGTTGCCCAGCTTACAGGCTTGAGCTCGCAATTGTCAATCTGCAGTGATGACGACAGCCTGACGCCGCCTACCTTAGCATTGACGCAAACATCGGAGCACATATATTCCCCAAGTCCCTGATGTCTCTATCCTAAGAAATTACACTAGCGGAAATCTTGGAGCTCAGAAGCAGATCCCTAGTATCTTCGCGGTACGGGATGGGCTTTGTGCGTGGTTCTTCCGACCCGTGCGTACCCTTAGCAGGAAGGGGGAAACGCGCATATACTGGAAACTTTCCTTTCACATCCTACGAGTTCATGTTGGTAGCACGGGAAAGGTTGGTCTACAAATTTACCTAGGAACACTCGTGGACCTATAGACCAGGAAGATCGCCTGCGTTACGTCACTAGACCTGGCCACTCGTAATAGCACAGAGATACGTACGGAGTACGAATACTCGGCTATCTATAGGTCTGCGTACCGCTAACTTAAGTACAGATGATCTAGCGAATATTCGAGTCCTGGTCATAGAAAGTTACTCTGCATCGCCCAATCTCGAAGACCGTGGATACTACACACACCTTCTCAGGAACCGCCTTTAAGTTTCCCTTGAGCCTCTGACAATTCAGAGGGAAATGAGCAAAAGCTGGGCTCAGCCCCGTTTTTATGTACCTTAAAACGCGATTTTGCGGTATTCGGAGCCAAGTTAGTATACTTCGGGGACGAAGCAGCTGAAGCAACTCCTCAGCGATGAGCTTGCAAATGACTTTTCATATGTAGGCTATTACTGAGTGTTACAAAGGCTTGCCGGTCTCCCGAGGACATACTTGGCATTATCATTCTTCTCAGAGTAAGACCTTGCGGTCTGCTTAAGTGCTCCTCAAGTGCGGTTCAGGTTTCACGAATGGCTGCTGAGGAATGGAACATGGACGGGAAAGGGAATTCTGCCTGAAGGGCGTCGGGTTATATATTGGGCTGGAATGGAACTGAGCTAGGATCATGTTGCGGCTCAAACCCCTAATCTAATATAGGCAAGGATATTTGACCTTGTTACTCCACGCACAGTATCGCAGCTCTCGAAAACTATACGATCTACGATGTCATGATCTAATGGAGGTGCTTCAGCAACTGGTGAGACATGACTACTATGTACCACCCATTTCACCTTGAAGATACGTAGACAAGTTCCTGGCAATAGCCATGAGCAGGAACGCGCGCCCGGTGTGCTACTCTAGCTCGTAATATATATAATGAATAGAGGGCGTTTCAATCAGTCTAACCTGCGGAAAGAAAGAAACTCTTGCATCAGCAGCCTATCTCGTAATTGCAGTGTTCCAGAGTTATCGACTGGAGCCCATAATTAGAGATGCAAAGCATGGCGACGTCGGGCCCTTCTCTATTCTTCTTCTTTCTTTTTCTGTCGAGTTTTCCCAAGCTAAACCTTGCCGCGAACTGTAAGGTGTTTCCTATGTGAACTAAAGAATGCTTTTCTAATCAGAATAATGTAGCCCGCAGCGCATGCCCGGGGCTGAATACGCTTGCAAATGAGGGATGGCTACCGCGCTCAGGAAAATTCGTTACCGCACAAGCCGTAACGACAGCATGCTTCGAGGGCCTCGGAGTGTCCCCAGAGATATGCGCCTTCCTTATCCTAACTGGCTTAAGAGCAGCCAATCTTCCAGATTTAACTGTATTTTCCCTGCACGATGTCGATAGAGGGACGTGGAAGATCCAGCACACCCGCAGCCTGTCACGCGATGATATCGAGTCGCCTCCATTCCCTAAGGCGCCGCCCGAATCCACCTCCCTCTTCCAGCAACGACCATGGAATGTTACTCTCCAGGCTATGGAACAGTGTAAGAAGGGGCCGAGAGAATTAATAGATGCCAATTGCTTCGGGAGAGCACGGGCCGCCCGAGTCAGGGACAAGGGACTTGTCTACGACGAACTCGCCGCGACCCACGGCGCCGTCGAAGCCGCTAGAATCATGCTTGCTCTCGGCGATAAGAACGGCGCCCAACTTAACTATATAAGGTTTCTTTTTGAGAAGGAGAGATTTCCCACAAAACTTGGTTGGAGGAGAAGGCCATTTTCAGGGGGTATCAACGATATGTTCGAGATTGCCATCCAGTCGCAACAGGCGGATATAATCCTACGATGCCCTCGTGGTGGCAGAATAGCTACGAGATGGGTAAGTCACGGCGTAGAGTATCTTGTGACATGCGCTTACCGACGAGAATAGGACCTTCTTGACCGATTTGCAACCGATAAGAAAATTTTACTGAAACTTGCTTTCAGAGTCAAAACCCTTCTCAGGGCAAGCGGCTATACAAACAAGACGCTTTTCGACACGATAGACGCAATCGACGCAGAACATCGTCGTGGCGCGCCAAAGCAGCAGGACTTCGGAAAGTTTGAGTGTAATCGTAATTGAGGACGAGGGCAAGTACAGGGGCAATAACACACCCTAAGCAACCTGATATACGATCAGAAATGTTTATTCCAATTTCTACATAATGAAGGAGTTTTCCGCGATGTCCATATTGATGCTTAAGTATACATCAAAGGACCGGCCTTGGGCCGATGTGTATTGACCAGGCGCCCCAGACGCCACTTTCGAACCCTTCTTGCAGACATCCGCACCTTATCAACTATCCTACCCGATCCGCCTCATCGTCGAATACGTTTCTGTTTTAGCAGGCTTCTACAACTCTGCGTAGATCACCCTTGCAACTAACGGAACGGGCTGATGCTAATACAACTTGATGCCGCTTTGTTTTGAGAACGGCGCGCGGCTTGTGCTTACGCCGTAGGCATTTCACTGTTCCGGATTTACGAGAATCTCCATCGATTCAACCCTCCAAAGCCATGACGGAGGCCTCGCGTAGCTCAGACGGCGTTTCAGGCTGACAGGTAAGTCGGGCTCTCAAAAATTGACAGTTGTACCGATATTTTGATTTTGGGGCCACACTTGGATTCTGCTGGTACGTAACAGCATCGCGCACCTCAAGACCAGCTCCGAAACGGTCCCCTTGGTCGGGTGAAGCGGTCGTCTGAAACCTCGTCGTCTCTCACATTTGGAGTCCTCGGGACTCCACAGAGGTCCGGTCCGCGCCTCGACTTGATGTTGGCATGACTAGCGGGTTCCAGAAATCCGACCGAAGGTCCAAAAACCGTTACTGCAAAAATATCAAGGTAACAGCGGACTTTGGCTTGGACATTGAGCTGCAATGTATTGATATGGCTCTTGTAGTGAGTGCTGCCCCCTTTCCCACCACCTGTGGCAGTTGCACTGATTCTAAAGCTAACGTCTAAGAAGACTTGCATTCTTCAACGAATATGTATGCTCACGGCAGCGAGCCATGACTTTTGACGTCAGAGTGAGCCCACCCAGCTACATCAAATATGTAGCGAATCCCTCGAGCCAGAATTATGCGGTAGCGACAACACCCAGCTCGCTTCAAAAGCTCAACTAAAACTCTCGCTTTGCGCCAAGTTATTCGGGTAACCTGATTGTGGCTGAGTTGGACTGGGAAACCGCCCAGTCTGATGTGCAGTATGATCACCATTCAATGCGGCTCCGTGACTTCCGTGTCTCAGCTTTGCGGCCCCTGAGCGCGGCACCAGGCCAGCAACGGCAACAACGACACCTAAACTTCGTCCGAAATTTAGACTTCGAAGGTTTCCAGGGATGTTTTGACACGGTGAGAATCTCATTGACGTGAGATGCATTATTCATCCTGAGTCACGCGTAATCCACTCGATGCGCCTGAAGTTCTTCCGACGTCACGGCAGGACGTTTCAACTCTCATGATCTTGAGTAGCCACGTATAAGAAGGTGACAGCGTTGCTCGTCCACTGTTCCTTCCTTATGCTTCCTGTCACCGCAAAGCTTTCTCTTCTTCGTTCAACTTTCAATTAGTACGACCTGGAGTCGGCTTCTTTCGCTCATTCGATCCCTCTTTGCGTAACTACTTCAGCAAGCTGGCTTTGGAGATAACCACACCCGGTTCCATTCTCAAAATATATTTGACTTATTTCGACAAAGCATTTGAACCTTTCACTTCTTCAAGATGGTTCGCGCTGCTCTCACTACCGCTCTCGTTTGTAAGTCTGCATCATCCCTTACTCCTGTGCAAGAACTCTACATGTACTGATTCTCTATCAGTTGCCACGTCTGCCTTCCTCATTCAGGCGCAGACTCAGGATCCCGATGCCCAACTTCAAAACTCGATTGACCAGCAGAATGAGATTATTACGCAGCATGACGCAACTGTCGCCAAACAGCTGCAGGATATGATCAACGTGCAGTCGCAGGGTGGATCGCAGTCCGGGGGGGCAGGTAACAGCAGTGGGAACAGTGGCAGCAACGGCGACGATGACGACAACGGCGACGACAATGGCAACAGTAACAATAACGGCATCGGTAATAACAACAATGCCGGCAACGGCGGCAACGGCAGCAACGGCAGCAACGGCAGCGGTAACGGCAGCAATAATGGCATTGGCAGCAATAACGGCAGCGGCAGCAACAACGGCGGCGGCGGCAGCAACGGCAGCAACAGTGGCAGTGGCAGCAACAGTGGCAGTGGCAGCAACAGTGGCAGCGGCAGCAATGGCGGCAGCGGCAGCAATGGCGGCGGCAACAACGGTAATGGAAACGACAATGGAAATGGGGATGGAAACGGAACTAGCGGGCAGAATGGCGGCAACGGCAACAACAACAATAATGGGGGAGGCAACGGGGCACAGAACAACCAGGGCTCTAGAAACCAGAAGGGCAACAACGGGAAAAAGGGGAACAACCAAAGCAAAGGCAACAACAATAACACCAACCAAGGGAACGGAGGGGGCAGTGACAGTGACCCTAATGGACGTGTTGGAAAGGGTGACGGCAAGCAATTCATTACCGGGCAGTGCGCGTCAGCGGCGGATTGCGCGAGCGGCTGCTGCACCGAACGAGGCGGAGGGCTTCAGTGCGCTGCCCTTGGCGCGATTGGAGCCAAGAGCACAAGCGACCCCAAGTGTCAGGCCAAGCAGGGTGCTGGGAAGGCTCAACGCCTCCGAGTTTGAGATCGAGAATGCTCTCGTGAAGAAGCGGCGTAATTCCCATGCTGGGAGCGCGTACTGGTTACTCTGTGTGCTGGAGCTCGTTGAATGGCGAGATAGAATCGTTATGTATAGTCCATTATGATCTGGGATTCGGGATTCGACAAATTTCTCGCAGTGCCTTGGACATTGGGGGTTCTGAAGACTCAAGCCGTCTGTTCCAAAAAGCATCGACAAAGCCTCGTGATGTGTCAATTCTGTAGTTCAGCATGTGCCTCACGCGAGCTTATGCTCTACACTGTACAGCGTTTCTGTTGAATGCTGATATGAAGGTTCGGCATGATTGTTCATGAGAAGCCTCCCATATGGGACTCTGGCAACAGTCTGGTGCTGTAAACGGCAAAAGGGTTGGCTGGCAAATTGAGACAAAACATGGAAACGTGCTTCAACTTGACTCTTTTGTAGCAGTTTCCCCTGGAAGTCATCAAATGTAAGCAACGGGTACGCCGTAAAGCAGTATCGTCTTTCAGCAGGCCATGGGTTGAGGATTGAAAGTCATCAATAGTTGGTGTAAATCACAAGGGGGAGCATAAAGTGAACAAGGTGTATAAGTTGAGTAGTAGGAATGCATGAGAACCTCTAGTCTAGCTGTGCAGGATGCCTCCGTCCTTTATAGGTATCGTGACTTCCAAATATCCGTGGATCCTAGCTATCGCCCTCTATACAGCCCTGTTAACATGTATCAGAAGGTCTTTTTGCTCAGGGCTGACACGGGCGCCCTCTGTGGCTCTCTGACAAGGTTCGTGATCCTTTGTCAGGCCTGGCCTCGAGTGGCTTGGTGTTTCACACGGATCCTCCCAAGAAAAGTCTGGTACATGTGCTGTCATATTCTTTTGTCGTGGATGTCAACGCTCGGGGGGTCTCTATTCGATATGCATGATGACTGGATGGACATTGATCCTTTATAGCGTTCCCCATGAAGATGTTTATCAATCTTTGCGTTTTGCAGCAATTATAGCTCGTCCTTTTAGTTGTTAGATGCAGGCTTAATAGCACCAGACGCTTCTATATGTGTGTATGTAACATCGAAGTCTAGGTCACATGTAACTCCTGTTTTTGGCCGAAGGTGTTGTAAATAACTTGTGGGGGGAAAGTCTTCTTGTGATGCTTCCTTGAGAACTGCTGTCGAGTTCAAAGCCATTACGAGAGTCTGTTATGCCCTCATGTGAATTATCTTTACACGACCAAATGCATCTAGATTGAGTCCTCCCAGCCGCCTTTAACAGGGCCCCACTTATCCCTGCTCCAGTGAAAAGCGGCCCGTCGGCGCAACGCAGGCCGATGAACCAATGCCCCCGAACAGCCAAAAAAAAGAGTCCAGGAATCCACGACGTCATGCATCCAACTTGAGGCATCACGCCTAGACATAGCGCAACCCCCCGTCGGCTATCCATCTCACTGCTTGCCAGCGTCGCATCGGTCGAGTCATGTCGGCGTCCGATTCCAAAGTCTTGGCCCAAGAGCCGCTGGTGAGTCCGAGTTTCATCTCATCGACGCTTTCGTCTTCGCATCGAATATTGACACGCCGTCCTCATCGCGACATAGCCGGAGAATGAGGCCCGGTGGGTCAGACTGACCAAGTGAGCCCATGGCATCCATCTGCCGTTGCTGTGGAAAGACGAGGCCTGACGCAGCGGGTCGTAGAATCACGTATCGAGATGCCCTGGGCAAGACGCGGACGTGGGAGTCTGCCGAGCGCCGCACGAGGCCCAGCGGCACCGACATTGACGGCGTCGGCATCGTCGCCGTCCTAGACAAGCCCTCGGGCAAGGAGATTGTCCTGCAGAAGCAGTACCGCCCGCCCATCGACCGCGTCACCATCGAAGTCCCCGCGGGCCTCGTCGACGCCGGCGAGACGCCCGAGCAGGCCGCCATCCGGGAGCTGCGCGAGGAGACGGGCTACGTTGGCGCCGTCACGCAGACATCGCCCGTCATGTTCAACGACCCTGGTTTCTGCAACACCAATCTGCGCATGGTCCACGTGTCCATCGACATGAGCTTGCCCGAGAATCAGCATCTCAAGCCCCAGCTCGAGGAGAACGAGTTCATCGAGGTGTTTACTGTCCCCCTTGCCAGCCTCTGGGATGAGTGCAAGCGGCTCGAGGCGCAGGGCTATGCGATTGACGCTCGGGTTGGGACCCTGGCCGAGGGCATCCTCATGGCCAAGCAGTTTGGCTAGACGGCTCACATGCCGGGAGGCAGCACGTACAGGTAGACCATGGACTGGTGTCTGATTGAAACTAGACCTTGTTTTCTCTTCTCAGGCCCTCCCACAAGGCGAGCGCGCTGAGAGCCTTGGCGTCGCGGCCACCTTGTCTCCAGAGCTCCTTCATTGGCACCACCTTGAGCGTAATCTTTTCACCGTGCGACCGCAGCCCAGTCAACCTGCCGCTCCATTCTTGCAGCTGTGCCCGAGGGATGCGACGCTCGTAGCTGTACAGGGTAATGTGCTCGTCGCATCCGCCCGCGCTGGGATACATGGCCGCCGCTAGCCCTTCGTCCACGTCCTGGTCCGCGGGCGCGGCGAGCTCGCTCAGGCACACGAGCTCGTCTTCGTGGATGGTGATGTCGAGTTCCTCCTCCATCTCCTTGGCCGCGGCGCCCTTGAAGCTGCCCGCGTCGTCGACCATCCCGGCCGGAAGTTCGGCGAAGCTCAAGCTGCCGGCGGGGATCCGAGGCTGCACCGTCAGGACGACGTAGCGCTCATCCGAGTCGCGAGGGACGTCGTCGGGGATGAGGATGACGAGCATGCCGACGCTGGGTCCACGAAGAAGGGCAGCCGCTGGGAGGGTTTCCCCGGCATCGTTTGAGACTGAGGCAGTCAGCTTCACAAAGCCCAGCCGACCGCCGCCGAAACGATCAAACGCTTGGATAGTGATTGATCGAAGTGCGTATGGGTCGCCGTGGAACGGGTGAGAGGTGCTGGTCTGGAGGCCGAGAGACCTTTTCAAGGTCGTGACCCAGTCCTGTTTACTGTGAGACACGCTCGTCTAAACAGGTATCGCCAGTACTCACATTGAAAGGTCTAAATGTGCCCAATTGCTCTCGAGTTATTCCTTCTGGCAGGGCAATGGGGATGTTTTCCAGCCATGCGGCGGTGCTGCTGCTGGCCATGATGTCGGGGCAATGTCTCTGCGTGGGCCGCCAGGACGAAAGCTGCCGCGCAACCGAAGTAAAGAATAGATTAGGACGGTCAAGACGAAATAGTAGCACCCGGTTAGAGAGGTTGCTCATTGCCTCGAAAGGGTGATGCAGCGCGTTTGGCGACTCGAGCAAATAAAGTTGGAAAATAGCCGCGGCCAGCCAATACAAGCACAGCGCCGACAGTGCCAAACGAAGTACCATGACGTCACTCGGGCTTGTATTGTTGTTCAAAGCCAAGGTGAGTCCATGTCCATGGCAGTTTCGCAGGCTATTCTGGCGTGGTTGATGCGAAATTTTGAATATACGCCAAGCTTAGCAGATATGTTTAACCGTACATGGAGTCGGGTTGTATTGCATGCTCCCAAGTTAATCTTTTAAAGAGGCAGCAAGAAAAGCCCTTATTGGGTTCACGCTAACACTGGAACGCAAGTTATCAACCTCTCCTAAACTAACAATGCCATTTCCCAAGGAAATATCACAGTGTTTATGGACGAAAAGAACCTGATTTTCTACACGTGCCTGTGCCCGTGCGCAATAGGCAATAATTCGACTGCAAGAACAATCGTCAAGTCAACTATACAGGCGCCTGCTGTGACAAGATCCAATGATCTGACGCAGGGAAGGCCTCGTTGCTAGACATGCATTGAACTTTGACACTCGGCGCGCTTCGTGCACCTGTGAAAAAATACTCGAACTAATCCGCCTCGTATTTCAGAATCCCTCTCACTCAATAGTTTTATCTTTCCCGTCGTTCAGGGGCGTTAGAACCCATCAGGCCAGTCTCTAGGTGTTTGGCGGATAACCCCAATCCTCGAGTCATCGTTCATGTTGTCAATGGGTGCATGAACCAGGGGCAAACCACCCCTGTGCTAACGGTTATTGACTCGGGGCCTCTAATCGGAAGCACCAAACCGCCGTTGCGGACGTGCGTCTGCTGTTGCTGTGGACACTTGGGGACAAAACAAGACAACATACATGTCATTGATCGGCCAATGTTCCCAGATCCATATTCGCAGCAGCTTGATATCAAGCTCCAAACTCCCCAAGGAGCTTCTCCAGATACCCAGCTCAAGTCTATTGCTTCGGCTATCCAGGTCCCTGGCTCGAACCATAGTATTAGCCAAGTCATGCACGTCCTGATCATCGACAAGTGCAGTTGAGGCAATTGAACCGACAAGAGTCTTGTGTACTTAATGTAAAGACTCCGGCAATTTGACTCTCATCGGATTGATCTCATACACAGGATTGTATGCTCGCTTCATCATCCTATAATGTTCTTCGAAAGGCAGGTGCTGGTACCCATTGTCGCGACTTTCCCGACTTCTACACATTCAGACAAGATGCGCGTCACCACGATATTCGCCTTTACGTCACTATTGGCCACTTCCATCTCGGCAAACGACATCCCAGCTCTCAGCCATGCCAGTACTGCCGCCTCAAGCCATGAAGTGCATCCAGTACAACACTCTGAAAAGAGGGCCATGCTCCTGGGGGCGAGAGCCGTTCCTTTGCCCACATTCTGTGGCAAGGACAAGCAATTCGCAGTCAATCTGTAAAAGGCGACGACTGCGCGTGTCGCTGCGGAGAGAAAAGGAGCTGTCGGCAACATTGAAGAAACAGTCTCAGTGAGCTGCGAATTCCGAGAGGGACGCGCTCAAGGCCTGCCTCGACGCTTCCTTGCCGCCGCAGGACAAGGCCATTCTCGGATAATTGTTGAACACTTTGGCATCTTTCAGAGCGCCGTGCAAATCAAGGTCCCCAAGGCCGAGGCCAAAGGCAAGCTCAACCCGCAGCTCATCGGTGGCGCGCCGTCGCAGGCTTCGAAGCTCAAGGATGACGGCACCGGCGCTGTCGACGCCGTCAAGTTGGCCATCAAAGGGATCCAGCCCGGTCCCGCGGCAAGTCGGCAGCAATTAAGACCAAGGGGACGCGCGCGCCTCAAGCGCCCTCGTCCATAGGCCTGGTTGATGGTAGGAGTAAGATTGCCGACCTGCAGGACAAGAACGCGCCCGTGCCCCTGGATCTCATCTCCGATATCCTGCCAAAGCTGGAGGCGCAGCTGTTTGCCGCCGCAGGTCAGAATCCCGCGCAGGGCGAGCAGGAGTCGCCCCTGGAGAATGACCAGGTTATTGAGGCGTTCGCGGAAACTTCCAGAGAGCAGGTTGAGTGAGGAGATGCGGCCGTGCTGCACACGAGTATACGCCTTATGTTACATGTAATATTTCGATGAAGTCGACCTTGAATTCGATGGAATTCTAGATATTCAGACGATATAAATGACAGACGTTCAATTCAATTTCCCATCGCCGGCTTGGTCGTGCCCTTCACCATTAACTCCGTGTACCCGGCTATGTTCATGTCTGCTCAAGCTCGACGTTGGTGAAGGAGATGATGCTAGCCGTTGGATATAGTTTGTAATGCACGGGCTTGAACTCTAGTCGTCCCGTAAAACGCATTCTTAACGACTGTCGGTTTTGTATCGGCAAGGATGAAACTCAAAGCTTCATGTTCATGTTGCCGACGAATAAGTCCGCCCGGGCAGACAACTAATTGAGGGTCAGGGTTTTCAGCCAGCATCAATATCACTGATCTATGCCCCTTGGGCATTATTCCTTCTAAGCGAGGTGCAGGCCGGTAACTTGAAGCCGGTGGCAGCTCACGTTGCCTCTTTCCTCTTGGGCCTTGCACCAGACGTAACAGTCCTATTCTTGATAGTCGTACTTCTTTCAATCCGGGAACCGCTGGTACTGCAGGTCGTAAAGGGCAATGTCTTGCATTCAAGGACAAAGCAGATCTGGCCTCTGGTTCCCGATGGCTTGCCTTGCCCGGGCTCAAGATAGCACCAATGCCCCTGGATAGTCGAGGCTGCCTCAGTTTCTACGCTTTGAAACAAGGGCCTAAGGCCAAGGTGCGGTTAGAGAACTAATGACAAGACGATGCGATATGTGCGTTTTGGCCCCTCTATTCAGTGTCAAAACCCCATGCACGACTCAATGACAGGTTGCCTTTGTCTTTCCACTCCGCTCTGGCCTTTGATGCCATCGTCAGGAGCATAGGACACGAGCTCCAGCTCCACAGTGGCGCTTCCTATGTCCTCTGTTGTCCTATATTTGACGATTCCGTCTTACTACCGTGGCAACGTCAGCCCAAAGCAAGAAACCGGACCCTCGGCCGAAGACATGGTCAGTTACAAAGAAAAGACAAAATAGCATTGCTGCCGAGGTCATACAGCAGGCGCTGCATCTGTATGCGCTCGTCTCCAGTAGGCGTGTCGCCGCGCAAAGTTATACAGACATTGAACCAATCTTGAAAAAGATCAAAATGAAACTTCGTCTAAAATTGCGTTGATCAAGCACCTGGGTTCATAACCCGTGAGGTCTACGCAGGGCTGGGCCGCCTCAAAACACCGGCCTCGCCGTCAAATCATTACCGTTCATACGGGATGGATTCAAATGGGGGTTGAATAGGCAACAATCATGAGTCAGGGCACATTGTACGAGCTCGTATACCATCTCATCGACTGTGCACGTCTCAAGAGGCTCTATTGATCTGTCGCACATTACTTCAATATTGACTCTACATACATATATTTTCGACTATTCTCAGGGAGCCTCCACAATTGAAAGAAGCTGTCATCGTGTATCTTTCTGAACTGAATAATTCTCAGAAAATCGAACTACCTGAAGTATCAACATATAGCAGATATCATGGAGAAGAAGAGCAAAGCGACTCTCAATATGGGCCAAAAAGACAAGAGAAACTGCCCTAAACTAATATATGCTGCATTCAATAGCGAACAGACGAAGGCCGTCAGCTTCAGTAAAAGCCTAACAAAGAACGAGAGACGTGAAAGCATATAAGGGGCGTCTAAACTGCGAATCACTCCTCTTCCGACTGCCCGTGGTTGAATGCAATGCTTTATTTCAAGAAGTTTGGCCACGCTGGCCCTGCGAATGGCCTCAAGCAAAAACCGAGGTTGCCGCAACCACGTGTTCGTGATGATCATGGGTCCCAAATTCCAATGGAGAGCAAACTTGGGATCTTTCCCGCGATTGACACCGATGATATGAAGCAATGACACACAAGCTATTTGTCTGGTCGGAAAACCCTAGCGGCCGCGTGTTCCTCGTACGAGCAGAGTTTCCTGCTGGCACCTGATTGACTGTGCCCTTCCATCATCTTGTCCGCGATGAATCCATCAATTATCATCGTCACGCACTCGCATTCAAGCCATGTCGTGAGAGAATTCCGCCTTAATTAATAGGGCATGGTGAGACGTATGCAAGGAGCTTCGCCTCAACGTCCAAGGTCAGCTGAGCACATGTGCACTCTCGGAGCAATAGCGCGGAAGCATACGAAGCCTGAAACGATTCACTGAGTAGTAAAACACCGTTTCATTGGGCGTAGTTGCCAAGAAAGAGCCAGCAAAGATCTTAAGCAATGGTTGAGAGACTGTACTGTCACAACTGGGCATGTGCTTGTCCAAGCAAACACCGCTTTCTTAGTTACACCGGTCTGTCCTCCGACTCATGTAGTACTCTCTATTTTCCTGATTTGCTCACGCAAACTGGCCTTCAAGATTCTGCTCCGGTGGTCTTTAGGCGCCGTGTTTGCGCAAATCTGTCTTCTAGCATCCTGGTAGTGAGTAAGAGCACGGCTGCTGGCCTTGGCCTGAGCTGGCTGCAGACGCATACGTGTCCGAGCCATCGCGCGAGCTTTGTCAAGCCGGATATCTCGTTTGCACAGCTGCTCTCACAAGCCAATGCCACATCACCTAGCCAAGAGGTTGACGTGTAAGCAGACATGACTTTTTCTGGCGTCGAAAATCTACAAAACGCCTCGACCGGCCTCATCTCCGTGACGCCGCGCAAGAGTTTTGCATAACATCCACCATGACTATGCTCACATGTGTCGGCTGCGGCCGCCTTTTGCCGTACACCTCTTTCACCGCCAGCGAATACACGAGAGGAACCGGCGAGGCACGATGTGCAAGGTGCGTCCAGGGACAGATTCCGTTGGTGCGGGCCTCACGACGGGCAGACATTGGGAGATATAACCCCTCTGCCTCGGCCACTGTTTCACCCAGCGATACACACAATCCGTTTGCTCAGGGCACCTTTCGCTGGGTTGCCAAGGGAAATTACACGTCGGGTCCGCGCCAGGGCGAGGTGTGCGTCGTCAAGTGGTTCAAGACGGGCGCCGTCTTCTCAGACGAATACTTCCTGCTCGATATCAAGGCAGTCGACAAGACAATGGATATCGTCAAGAGCTTCAACGAACTGCGCATCGCCAACCTGCCCATCAAAGTCAACATTCCCGACGTCTGGGTGTACGGCAGCGGGCCGCCGGGAGCAATCATAGACGGCCGGAAGGTCTTGGTTGAACCGTTCATAGAAAACTACCAAAAGTTCAACAGCAACACGGGATGGAACGACAGTTCGGGGGACTGGGGCAAGATCATGCAAGCTCTCAGCCATTTCAGCTACCACTCTACCAACGGCAATTATGTTCTTTGCGATCTCCAGGGCGGTATTCACTCCCACGAAGTCGTTCTCTCGGACCCCGTCATTCTGTCTCGGAACCGCGAGTACGGCGTGACTGATCTCGGCGCCGAGGGCATCGCCAACTTCTTCAGTCAGCACGTCTGCAATCGATTCTGTCGTCCAGAGTGGACTAAACCGACCACGATGGTCTGTACCTTCCGCCCAGCCCCAGGTACTACCATGATCAGGCGTTAGGTGTCTGCCGGATAGTCTCGACTCTCGAGTGCCAGCGATGGGCTTGTTGCCGAGGAGGTACTTCACTACACTTTACTGTTTTTCATTGGTTCCAGTCAGAATAGGGAGGCCATCCGAACCGCGGATGAACTTAGGAGCTCAAAGTACCCACAAAAGTACTTTAGGGGCGTTGAGAAGACCGCGCAGATACGAGTTCGGCTGGTTTTTAGAGGGAAAGGTTGGGTATCGTTGACAGGCTTTGTACACGAGCGTTGAGACGCTAAAACAATAGATTAGTGAATACCAGCGAGAGATTTTGCAGCTGTCGTTGTGGCGGACACATGATCTCAACGTCCAGGACGAAGCTCTCCGGGCAGGCGAGAGACGTGACGGTTCTGTATTACTTGTTCATGCTCCTGCTGTCTCTTCTGCTGCTGCTTGCCGGCAGCTTTTGACGCTAGGGATGAATTTGCGCCCCATGAACCCATATTTGGTTGCCAAGTAGTCAGAACTCGTGGTCCGATTCTCTGATAGATTGAGCCATTTGATGTGAGCACTAACACAAGCGCGTGGCACTGCCAGAAATGTCGAGAATGTAGACAAGAGACACGGTCCTCCGATATAGTACGTTGAAAGAGAAAGTGCTGGCAAGATTGCTGATGATGCTTGTGGGATCTGCGAGCAAACATGTCGAGGACGTCGTGGATGAGGCTCCAATTCCCTCCCTGCCTGATTGAGCGACAGCCGACTCGTGTGAGCGAGATACCCCCACCTGACGTCAGCAAAATGCCGACTCTCGAGTCTGGAGCATACGTCAACTTCAACCTCAAGCTGTCGAGACACGCATTCTCAATCATAACTTACCCCATTGTTGGCCTTGCGACTCCCCCTCCGAAATCTCGCATCTCCACGTCTCGACTGTATAGCATTTCCAAACATCGCTAAAGAATCGCATGCTCGTTGAGTTTGCCACACTGCTCCTCCTCAGCCTCATCATGGCGCACATGATCCCCGACCTTCTCATCCGCCGGCTGCGCGAGATGGAGCTGCCAGTCGACACGGACGGCGTCGAGGCCCGACCCGGCGACAAGACGCCTGCCGGCTGCCAAGACGGTGCATACCGGCCGACGCCCATCGACATCGTCGTCACGCGCGTTATGCTCACCCGCAGCAAGGGTCTGCCCCCGGACGTTGTCGACGACATTTTCGACATGGCCGAGTATTGGGCGCACTCGACGAATGCCGTCAACTACCAGACAGAGCATCAGGACCACTTGCGCATCTCGCAGGATAGCAAGTTCTTGGTGGGTTTCATCTGCGGCGCGAATCCTTTTCTGCCAAGAACATGGGCTTACTGGAGAGTCAGCTTCGCTCGTTTCCTCTCGGCCTGACTGGCATTCACGGCAACCCAGACGATGCCGAAAATCTAGCCGAGGAGCTGGTCTACGATACGACCGAGGCTAAGCCGTTACCCCTACAGAAAGAGTACGACGCCCGATATTTTGCCAAAATGGCCAGGTACCCGACCCCGAGGCTGGCCCATCCATGTCGCAAAATTGTCTTTTCGATACGCGGCCACGACCAGGGATGGGGCGGCGAGCTCGATAGCCGGGGGACGTACAAGTCGTCGTGGACGTGGTACGAGGCTGGCCTGGAGCGACTCGACGCCGCACAAGACTGTAGGAATAGGACCCTGGAGAATACCGTGAGAGCAAACTTTCTGACTGGAGCAGGCGACACCAAGTGCACATACGACGTACGGCGCGAGTCGCCGACCTCGAATCCGCCCCCGCTGCCCGTGTGCGGTCTTCGGCCAATCCAACCCCGGACCGAGCTGGGCGAGAACCAAGACTACGAGTATGTGCACCCGCTGCTGCACGAAGATCCATACGTGATTCGGCGAAACAAGACATCGATGAGCGAATGGCAAGACCATGTCATTACGTGGTCGTATGCAGATGACATCAAGGCCGAGTCAGGCGAGGGCGAGGAGCTTGACGAGGATGGGCGGGGTTGCGCGTCGGGGGACGGTTCCTTTGTACGAAGCCTCAAGATGGGGGACGTGGTGACCATTTGGGGCAAGGCAAGGTTCCCGGGGTGGGTCAACAATGTCGAGTGCGTCAAGGTAGACGTGTACTGGGCCGTCTAGGGTGCCAGGTTATGAATAGACGAGGACAATGTCGGCTCAGAGCCGCGCTGGCGTGGCCGCAATAGAGGGCGACGCATTACCCCATACTGACAAGATCTTTGGCCGTGGCTTGTCTCGGAACGTAGCATGCGGCATCCGGTGGCCACGTGCAAAGACGTGATGGTGCGAATGCGAGGCAAATGCAAGTTCTCGGCCGACTGCCAAGGCCGCAGCCCTGGAGCAGGCCACTCCGGCAACCCTTGCTTGACGATGGCCTCTCGATGGTGGCGCGACGAAGGGGGGTTGGGAATCTCTCGATGGCAGGCGAGCAGGATTGGCCGATTGCAAAGTTGCACAAGAGCGGGACCTTTACAAATTGCTGTAGGGGCGCGTTTCGGAAGATGCAGGACAAACGAGGGTGAGTGGGCGAGCTCGATGGATGGGCCATTTGGGCTGGCGAGATTTGGCGGCTGACAGGCGGCAAAAAAGGACAAGGACGCCACGCGGGCTGCAGTCATGTCGAATGGAGACGGGCAGGCCCCATGTTGCTGTGCGCCGTGGAGATGAGCGATGAGGCGGCGCCAAGATTTCAAGACTGGGTGGTGGTTTGGAGCAGACGTTGCATCTTGGACCGTCGGCCCGCGAGGCTGAGCACGATGGAACCATCACCAGAATTCTGAGTTCTCGCGTCCTTGAATGAGTTAAACTCTTTTGAGCCTGGCCTGGGGCGGCTCCACGTTGACTCACTGACGACGGGGCGGGGCGGGGCGGGGCGGACTGAAAATTGGGGTCGAGCGGCTGCCGGCGGCACTGGGGTTCTAGCGGAACCCTCGATCAGGCTGGGTATCTGTACCTAGGTACCCACCTCGAGCATTAGCGCGATCAGGAACATGAAGTAACCTCATAATACTGCAGATCCCTCAGAAGTTGACGATGGCCTCAATCTCGATCACTTCAAGCCAATGCCTTCCAGAAGGACAGCCTCGAGCAGAGGATGGCTGCAGCCGTCAGCGGCAAAATAGCCGTCAAGATGCGCTCGTCCACTCACAATGCACACGGCTCATCACAACAAGGGGCGGCTCGTTGTCATCAGTGATCACCACCCGCGCCGCTGTCGTTGGCACTGTTCGCCGCCGCCCCTTCGCTTCTTTCTGGCCACGCGAGCACAACTATAGGTCAAGCCATGTCGCTCGTTCAAGCAGCCGGGCCGAAACGAGCCAACGACCGATGAATACGTCGTTGCACAAGCAAGTCATTCGCGTCCCGCGGGGGTCGATGTTGTTTCTCCCCTGCCCCCTCCCCTGCTCCGCACCACTGCGCTCACATACATGATTCGATCTGGAGCCAAACCCGGGCACGGCGACATTGAATTCGGGCACAAAGGTGCCGCCGGGAGCAGGGCTCGATTGTACCCGCAGTGGAGGCACCGCGCCATTCTCCGAAGCCCTGCGTTCCTGCAGTTCGATTTTTTCCTTTCCCAGCATTTTGTTTTGCTTCTTTTATTCCCGCGGCCCCCGTCCCACCATGTTTCTTGTGCTTCGGCCGTGGCCATGTCGCGTCGATAAATGGGGCGCGGACTGAGACAGAACACTCCAGGACTACACGGTTCCCGGACGAGAAGTCTCGCCGAGCCCAGTCTCTGCACGACAATGTCGATTTCATCGCGAGATGCCAAGCTCCTTGCCATCCTTGCAGAGGTATCCATATATATAGCATGCGTGCTATTGGTGACCCTCTCTCCGTCTTGGCAGTACCGTGGGGGCGTTTTATAGATGAATGGATATCTAAACGGTCTGCAGGCTCGGGTTCAAGAGTTATCCCGGCATCGTCAGAACTGAGAAACAGAAAACATGATAACTTACCGGGTCTTTCTTGGCTCAAGGAATTGGCCGTGTGCAACATGATGACACTGGGTAAGCTTGAAAATAAGAATAATTGCAACAGTCAGAATGCCACGATTCGCCGCTCTGCGTCGGGATCTGTCTGTCTCTCATCTTGGCGGGATGGGATGCATCCCCTGCGAGTGGGCAATCGAGTGTGCGTTCGAGCCGGCTCGTCAAGGCACACCCCTCCTTCCTCCGGCAGTGCCTCACCGGCTGCCTAGCTGAATCCCGTACGTGGCTATTCGTCGAATAACGAGTGGCTCTTTGGCTTTTCTTATCGCCTGTTTTGGTTGGTCATTTGTGATTGGCAGCAGTCCGGAGACCAGGATAGGGGGCCCTACGGCAAGCCAGCCGAGCACTGCCCCCACGCTTTTGCGATTTCTCAAGTCCGAGGAGCAGAGAAAACCACATCATCCAGAAGAGGAAGGACTGCCAGTGCTGTAGGGCTTCTTTTCCTTTTTGGTGGCGGCTGGCAAGAAGGCTGTATTTTAGGGTAACACCACCGAATCTTGTCTGCGCCCTGTGCGAGTGTGTTGCGCGCCATGTAGGTACCCAAGATGAAAATAGGAAAAGGAGCGGAAAATCACATGGCAAAAAGAGAAGTTAGTGAAGCGACAAGGGGATGCACGAAGTAGTGTACGGTATATTACCTATCTCGTCTAACTGGTCGTCTGTTTGGTCCTCGACACGTGCGGTTGCCGAAAGAGGCAGTGAATATCTTTGATGCCTCAGGTCCCGACCAACCATTTAACGCACCTGCCGCGAACATCGTTACTTTGGTGTCTTTTTTTATCTCGACAATATTTTCCCACCAGCATCGCTCCATTGACTAATCACACAACGTGCCTTGCCGTTTTTCTTTCGGCCAATACACCCGTCTTGGGCTCCTCTGGCCCGAGTACCCCAGCAAAACAAGTCTTGTAATACATTCACCTGTCGCAGCCCTCTCCCACCAAGTAAGCTTTATCCCTCTCGGCGCTTCGCTCTTTGCGCGGCGACACAAACATCTGCCTGGGTCTCGACCGTCTTCCTTCGTCTCTTCGCCTCTCTTTCCCCCTCCATTCCGCCTTGTTCCACGCCTTGTCGCCTCTCTTTCAACTCTTGGCATCCTCGCCACCATCTATACCTCTTTCTACCCCATCATCTTCCAGCTCACGACGCCTGTGAGCTGTAATTCTGCAAATCTGGAGTCCTTGGAACTCGCCTACATCGCAACCGTGGCGGTGTCTTCTTCTTGCCGAGCACCAACTCGCTTCGAGCCGCCATAGTGCCAGCCTTGAGTGGATCCTCGACACTCGACTCTATTCAAATATCCGGCGGCGACTCCTACATCACCTTCTCACAAGTGCGGCACCGAGTGCGACTGGGCATGAGCAACACCTCCACCTCTGTCACGTCTGCAGCATGTCGTCCCTTGCCAGCTCTGTCATGGCAAGCATGCCCAAGCGTCTTCGCGGCAAGCGATCCGCCTCCTGGCCGCCGGGCATGTCGTGGGCTGCCCTACCTTCAAGCGCCAAAGATGCCACGCCCGAGTCTGTCCTCACTTCGTTTGCTCTGATGCCCCCTGAGTACGTCCTGGAGCACCTGCAGACGCAAGTCGATGGTCTCACAGATGCCGAGGCTCAGGCTCGCAAAGTTATCAAGGGCGCGAATGTTCTTCCGACTCAGAGGCCCCCTTCTTGGATCTTGACGCTGCTTGCTGCCATACCAAACCCCTTCAATGTGCTCCTCGTCTTTCTGGCCATCATCAACGCCTCCGTCCCGGATAGAAACTGGGTACGTGATAGCCTGACCCGTTCGTCTCTAGGCTAACCTTTCTCCAGGCTGGAATCACCGTCTTGCTTTGCATGGTTACCATTTCCGTCCTCGTCCGCTTCTGGCAAGAGTATCGGAGCAGACTCGCCGTCTTCCACCTGCAGTCCTCCATCACCAATAGCCTCAAGGTCCGTCGACAATACATGGGCTCTCAGGTAGTGGTGGACGGCATTCGTGAGGCGACCGAGTCACCTGTCATGGAAAGAGATCTTGTCCCAGGTGACATCGTGGTACTTTCTCCGGGATGCATCGTCCCGGCCGATTGCCTCGTCTTGGAAGCCTCATTCTTGCGAATCAGCCAGTCGACGTGGACGGGCGAGACAGACCCTGTTGCCAAAGTTGCAAACCCAGTCGGCGACAAGGAGGCTACACTCTTTGACCTGCCAAATCTCGCATTCATGGGCACAAGTGTTGTTTCGGGTAACGGTCTGGCTGTGGTACTGCGAACTGGAGCAGGTAAGCCGGCCTGGATCCATCTCTTTAAGCCGTGCTAAGTCCACTAGACGTCTTGATTGCGACCATGGCCAAGGAACTCAAGAAGAAGCGGGAGAAGAATGCTTTCGAAAAAGGCATTCGGAACGTCAGCTTCATGCTAATTGGCTTCATGTGCGTCATGGTGCCGGTTGTAAGTCTTCCCGGTTCGCTTCTACGCGCAAGCTGACATCCATCAGGTCTTGGTGATCTCAGGCAAGAGAACCGGAGACTGGAACGCAGCGGCGCTTTTCAGCATCAGTGTTGCTGTTGGGCTGGTGCCCGAAATGTTACCGGCGATTGTCAATGCCAACCTTGCCCGTGGCGCGTACGTCCTGTCGAAAATGAAGGCTATCGTCAAACGGCTCGACTCGGTGCAAAACGTTGGCGCCATGTCTATTCTCTGCAGTGACAAGGTAAGGTCATCTAAACAAGGTCGGTACTGGATGCTAACAGAGCTCAGACGGGTACACTCACCAGGGACGAGATCACGCTTTGCCAATACCTTGACTACACCGGAGCTGAGAACGCCGCAGTGCTCAAGCTGGCCACCGTCGACGCTCACATCCAGGGTTCAAATGGAAACAACATTGACTCAGCCATCCTCAAGCATCGTTTGTCAGACGGAAAGCCCGTGGGTGTTGCCCAATACGAGAAAGTAGCCTCAATCCCGTTCACGTTTGAGCGTCGACGCTCTGCCTGCATCGTCCGTGGCGCGACTGGTCAGAACATACTGATTTGCAAAGGTGCATTCGACGAAGTCCTCAGTCTTTGCTCCACGGTGCGCCATAACGGCACCACTCTTCCTTTGGACGAAGGCAAGATCAAGGCACTGCAGACGCAAGCGAATGCGCTCAATAAAGAAGGGTACCGCGTGCTTTTGATTGCCGAGAAACAACTAGACAAGGTCGATGTCGGGGACGAGGACAGCCTTGGCCACTTGGAGTCGCGCATGACTCTCGAGGGTTTGCTTAGCTTCATCGACCCTCCCAAGGAGGACGCAGCCGAATCAATCGCACAGCTCAAGGACTTGGGTGTAGAGGTCAAGGTCCTAACTGGCGACAGCCTTCCCGTGGCTATCAACGTCTGCCAGTCGTTGGCGCTTCTTGGCCCGGGAGACGCGAGCGACGACGACGTTCAAGCCATCACAGGGCCCCAGCTCGCCCAACTTGAGGGATCCGACGAGTTTGACGCGACTGTCAAGAAATGCACCGTTTTCGCTAAACTAACTCCGAACCAAAAGGCCTTGGTCGTGGGGAGTCTCCGTGATGCCGGCCACTGCGTCGGGATGCTGGGCGACGGCATCAACGACTGCATGGCCTTGCGAAAGGCCGATGTGGGCATTTCGGTTCACTCGGGCGCCAGCGTAGCTAAAGACTGCGCCGATTTGATATTGACCGAAAAGGGTCTCGGCATAATTGTGGCAAGCGTCAAGACTGGACGCATCACTCATGGCAATACAATCAAGTATATCAAGGTATGTTCTCCGGCAATCGCGTCTGATTGTAGCTGACGGTCTTTAGATGGTGGCTTCATCCAACTTTGGCAACGTCTTCAGTGTTGTTTCGGCCAGCGCATGGCTCCCATATCAGCCCGTATGTAGAGACGATTCGTGGTTGTTGAATCCGGCTGACGACTAGCAGATGCTTGGCATACAACTGTTGACGCAGAACCTTCTATACGACATCAGTCAGATTGCCGTTCCTTGGGATCGAGTCGATCCGGAATACGTGCAGGCGCCGAAGCGATGGAACACGCTAGATCTGTTGCGATTTGTGATTGTGCTTGGCCCGACGAGCTCCGTCATCGATATACTCACATATGTCATTGGATGGTTCTACTTTGGCGTGCAATCGGAAACGGATGAGGAAAAGGTCAAGATGTTCCGGGCTCATTGGTTCTTGCAAGGGTATGTTTCCCTCGGATTGTGAAGGATTCCTCGCTGACCTTGGCACAGTCTCTTGACGCAGACGCTCATTGTGCACTTGCTGCGGACGGCCAAGGTGCCCTTCTTTCAGAGTCGGTGCACGGTACCGCTGGCGCTGTCGACAGGGGCAATCATGCTCATTGGATTCTCGATCCCGTGGATTCCTCCGTTTCAGACAGCCCTCGGATTCGCGCGGCCCGCGGTGCCATACGTGGGTTTCCTGGCAGCAGAGCTGCTG
This sequence comes from Hirsutella minnesotensis 3608, assembly GCA_000956045.1. Classification (NCBI taxonomy): domain Eukaryota; kingdom Fungi; phylum Ascomycota; class Sordariomycetes; order Hypocreales; family Ophiocordycipitaceae; genus Hirsutella; species Hirsutella minnesotensis. Next base: position 172,393 of record KQ030519.1, on the reverse strand, counting down.
CTTTACTGTTTCGAGGTGCAGCTCGTCAAGATGATTTACGTTCGCATTTTCAAGACCTGGCTATGAGGCAGGTCTAGGTAGGCTGTGGGTCTTGGACATAGAACCGGGCGGACGCTTGTAGATTTCCATGGCATCTCGAAAGAATATCTGCGACAACGAGGACTCAACTGCTCGGGGTCCACGCATGACTGCTTCAACAGCAGCCACAAAAGTTTGTATAGTTGTACATGGTGGATGTAGAAAGAAGACAAAGCGCGTCCAACGCGCGCCTATGGCACAATAGCGTTGTCAAGTTGCGCCAACAATAATTTGTAGATACGTGTGCTGTACTTCGTACGCGGCAGGCGGAAGCGCAACATTGGCCGGAGACGGCGGGGTCTAGACTCTAAAGTTAAGAGTCTGGACTCGCGAGCATGGGGTGAAATGGCGAGGAATGATCTCATCGACACGTGAAATGTCGTGCGTGGATGAATAAGCAGCGTCGACTTCCGGAGCCGCCCGACCAACCGACTAGTTGCAATAAATGGCGGACAAGCCCGCCCATCGGGTTGTCGGCGGGGGTGAGCAGTTGGAAGGGAATCCATCCTGTCAGTATACTCACCTGGACTCGACGACCATGACCCTCGACCTCGGCCTGCGAAATTGAGCAACAGTCTGCGGTGATGGCGTCTTGTTCGCCCAGGGCCGCTCTCGGAGCCGCCCATCATTCACTGACGAGACGCATTACGTCACCGTCCCCAGCCATCTCGCCCATCACTCGCTTGGCAGTAGCGCCGCAGCAGCACCTGCACCATCGTCATGTCTCTCGCCTCGGCCAATTGCCTCAGCTCCGCCCACGCCGACATGGCCTTCACACGACGACGGCACGCCGCTCCGGCGCCGCGTCCAATCCGGCCATGGCCTTCCCCTGCCTCGACGCCCTCGAGACCCGATCGCAGTCCCTCCGCGCCGCCGCGGCAAACGGCGCCCAGCAGCCGCGGCCTCAGTCGTGGAGCGGCCCCGAGCCGTCATACACCTCTGGCGACGCCCTGAGCTACCACTGTCGGGAGCCGCTGGCCCTCGACTGGGGCGGCGTGCTGCCCGAGTTCACCGTCGCCTACGAGACCTGGGGCCGCCTCAACGCCGACCGCTCCAACGCCATCCTGCTGCACACGGGCCTGTCGGCGTCGTCGCACGCCCGGTCCACCGAGGCGAATCCGCAGCCCGGCTGGTGGGAGCGCTTCATCGGACCTGGCGCACCCCTCGACACGGACCGATTCCACGTCATTTGCACAAACGTCATCGGCGGATGCTACGGATCCACGGGCCCCGGCAGCATCGACCCGGGCAATGGCGAACGCTACGCCACGCGCTTCCCCATCCTCACCATCGAGGACATGGTGCGCGCCCAGTTCCGGCTGCTCGACGGCCTGGGCATCGATCGTCTGCACGCCAGTGTCGGTGCCAGCATGGGCGGCATGCAGGCGCTGGCCGCCGGCGTACTGTTTCCATCTCGTGTCGGCCGCGTCGCCTCCATCAGCGGGTGCGCGCGCAGTCACCCGTATAGCATCGCCATGCGCCACACGCAGCGCCAGGTGCTCATGATGGACCCCAACTGGAACCGCGGATTCTACTACGACGGCATTCCCCCGCACGCCGGCATGAAGCTGGCTCGCGAAATCGCCACCGTCACATATCGATCCGGCCCGGAGTGGGAGCAGCGCTTCGGCCGCCGCCGCGCCGATCCCCGCCAGCAACCGGCCCTGTGCCCCGACTTCCTCATCGAGACGTATCTCGACCACGCCGGCGAGAAGTGGTGCCTCAACTATGACCCCAACAGCCTCCTCTATGTGAGCAAGGCCATGGACCTCTTTGACCTTGGCCACGAGAACCAGGTTGCCGCCGCGGGCCGCCGCGCCACTCGCGAAGTCGACGTCCGGTCCGGCGCTTGCTTCCACACCGGAGACACCCATTGCGGCCTCACGCTGCCCGAAACTCCCTACGAGGAGCAACCCGACTCGACTGAGGCCCTCGCGGCGGCGCCAGAGGAGCGCCCCAGCAGCACCGACGGCTCGTCGCGTCCGCCGGGAGACTTGGTCGCGGGCCTGGCGCCGATGCGCGATACGCCGACGCTCGTCATGGGCGTCGCCAGCGACATCCTCTTCCCGGCTTGGCAGCAGCGCGAAGTCGCCGAGGCGCTACGGCTCACCGGCAGCCGCGGCGTCACGTACCGGGAGCTGAGCGAGGAGCAGAGCATGTTTGGCCACGACACGTTCCTGCTCGATCTGGAGAATGTCGGCGGCGGCCTGCGCGAGTTTCTGGGTTGAGGGCATACGGGACAGTTCAATAAATTGTCCAACATGGCGTGATTGATTTACTGGGCTGCGACGATCGTCAGGTGCGGCAATCCCGACTCAACGGACGCAAGTACTAGGACGCTGGTTATCCTCGCTCAACATGTCCGCAGTTAAAAGGGAGCTCGGATTCGGAGTTGAGCGTCTCGCCTGGGTGGTTGGACTAGCATTAGCAGGAGTTTGTGGAAACGCACCATCTGAATACATTTTCCGTACTTCGTCCGGCCATGAAAGTTGATGCCTGGATGTATATATTCACACGAAGCAAATCTCACCAAAGCGAATGTCACAACGCAGTGCAAAACTCAAGACTTGTACCGCACATGAGTTGCGGACTATTTATTCAAAAATCGACTCTGTTCGCTCACGCGCCGGTCGCGCCAACCCTGGGGATCCAATCATCTCTGCGTCGTGACTACCTACCTAAAGTGACAAGAAGAGGAAGTAAATGCCAGACTTGCCCGAAAAGCCAGGCAGCTATCGGGTTCGCAACGAGAGTGGGTATACAGTTTGATGGGCAGGGGATATACAGATAGGAAGGAGAGAGAGAAAACGGAGACGTAACGAGGAGCCCACCGAGCGCAGGCGGTTGATTCAGAAGGGAAAGCAGGAAAGAGACCCGTCTGATGCGCATGCTAGCAACCCAGGTTCCGGGGATTCGATGCAAACAGAGACAAAGAAGCGTTGTCAAGTCATGTACACGACCGGTTTGATGGAGAGGCATTGAGAAGAGAGACAACTCAATCGGGGCCGAGAAACGTCTTGTGGTCTGTGCAATGTGTAAATGCCTCTCCACGATGGTATGCGGTATATAATTTCGTGAAAAGAGACCGAGGCGACGGAGGAGGGGTGATCAAGGTGCGCCAGTCCGGCTGGTCTCAGATGAAGCCCACGCGAACGGCCTGGGGAGGTGGCCTGCGTGGCGAGATGCTGACGCCGCGCTCGCGCTGGCGCTCGCTAAAGGATGTTGATGGCGGCAGCGTCACGGGCGCCTCGGGCCGCGGAGGCGCTCGAGGAGCCTCGACTCGCTTGGGGCTGCAGGCGCCGCTGGCAGCCAGCGTCTCGGCCAGGGCGAGCTCAAACGACGAGCCCAGGTCGAAACTCGTGCTCGACAGGAGCGAGGGGAAGGTCGGGCTGGGGATGCGTGGCGCGGGTGAAGGGCAAAAGGACACCGACGTCTCGGTCGGGGACCGGCCCGAAGGAGTCAGGGGCGGCGGCACGGCCGAATGTCGGTGCTCGTTGGTGTTGAAGTCAGGCCAGGCATCGAGAATGGGTCCAATGTCACCGTCATCGTCTTCATCCTCCGTCAAGCGATCCCCGTCAAAGTCGTTATCTTCGGCGTCGGCAAACGAGCTCATTGTGCTAGAGGCCGAGAGCTGGGACGGCTCCGTGATGCGGCCGCGCGGGAGGGTCGACTTGGACTGGGCCGAGGTGTTGCCTATCGACGATTTCCTCGAGACCTTTGTCGGTGATGGAGGCAGCGGCTTCCGGAGGTAGTGGCCTATGCCCTCACTGGGCGGGCCAAACGGGCTCTGCAGGCTCGAGCTGGGACTCTGCAGGTTCGAGACGGGGCTGGCTTTGGGGCCTTCCTCCTCCGGTATCGAGAGTCGCCTAGTCATGATGGGCGCGGGGATCGGCGCTCTCATGGAGCGTGCAATGGAGTCCACGCGCGACGGGAAGCATTGCGGCAGCATATCGCGCAGGGCCTCACGGTCGGTGCCTACAGCCGATAACGGGGAATCGCTAGTGAGAACGAGACCGCTGCGGTTCCTCGGCGATGTCGGGGTCGAGGGCTGCGACTTGGCCGTGGGCGGTAGCGACACCGTAGACAAGCCGAGGGCGACACCCACGGTTTGACTTTGGGATATGGCTGGTGCGCTGCTAACCGAGTCATTGCGTGTAGTCTCCCAGGCCCGGCTTGGCCTTGAAGGGCCAACGCCAAAGTCAAAGTCTGCAAAGTTGCCGACAAAGCCTTCGGCAGGCTGCTTCTTGGACATTGACTCGGAATTGCTATGCTCTCTGGTGAGACTTCGACGGCGGGTCTGGCGATACGACCCGGTGCTTGTGTCTTGCCTGGCCATATCAGGGCGAGTCTGGTCATGGCTGATTGCAGTCGGCGACGGGGCGGCGCTCTCGGGAGTGACACGGCCAATGGAGGGATGGTAAGGAGAGTAGCATCGATCAGAGTTGCCGTCGGATTGGGGTGGGGATGGGTATCCTGTTCGTCCCATTTCGCTGCCCTTGAACTTTTTGGCACTAAGCGCATCAACTAAAACATCGCCCTCGGTTTCCGACCTTGCCAGGGGGTTCTTGGCTGCCGAGGCTGCTCTGGTCGACATGACTGTTCCAGGACGAACGTTGGGTACGTCAGTGGCGTGATGAATTTGGAGAGGATTTTCCCTTGCGGAAGTTTGGGAATTGGATGCTCCAAGATTCATGGCAGATGCTGACCGTGCGTCTATGCCTGCGGCGCCGCCAACGCCGCCCATACCCGCGGGCAATGTCAAGCTGGGACGAGGGTCTCGCGATGCGATCAAGGAGCGTAAGTTGGCTTCAGAAGCGTTGTGGCGGAGGCCCATGACCGGTGGTGCCAAGTCAGCCATGGAGTTTGTCACGCCCAAGTCATCGTAGACGCCAGCCCAGGCTTGCGTCGGCCGAGCCGAGCACGAAGTCCCTGGCCGTAGCGATGCAGGCACCGCTGTGGACGGACGGGCGAGGTTGTTGCCGTGATACTGGCCCTGGCTAAAGTCTTGCCTATCGGCCGTGTCCCATTTCTGAGCGGGCTCCTTCTTTCTGCGCCTTTGTTAGTATTGAATAGCGTTGGCGAATGGGGAACTAACTGTGATCGTTTCTTGTCGCCTTTAAACCTGAGGCCGAAAAATGACACCATGGCGGGCGATGCGAATTAAGTGTTTAGATATTAGGATTAGCAAAAGGCCACACAATGGCAGTCGAGGATCGTGACTGATGGTCAAGCTTGTTCGTTTTGAGGTCAATTAAGCGCCGAGAGGGGCGTGTTTATTGTCGTGTTAACGGACTGCGGGCGCAGCAGCTCCAGACGAACGGGCGTCTTATTAAAGGGAGATGCAGGAGCGGCGCACAGCGCAAAGCATTCGGGATACGGAGTGGCAAAGTGAGAGAAGCAATACTCCGCACGAAAGTATCCCTGTAATGGCAGCGACTGGAAAGAGAGGCCGCGCGACAGGATAAACTGGAGGCGTGTTATCGCCAGCGGGCGACGACGCAACACTGCCGGCCGCAGCTGGTCATTCCAAGGCGAGTCGAGGCGGGCGGGCACGGCGACAGTTGCCCCAGGAGAGTTCTGAAATGCCGGCTCGAGCGCGCGCCGAGGTCGTTGGAGCCGATGGAAATTGTTGCTTTGGGGGCCTGTTGATTTTTCGGGGACCCGTGCGTGTTGGTTGTCGACGAGGGAACGGAGCGATGCCTCGGTGGAATGGACTAATACCTGCACTGTCTTTTTTCGGGGTCCGAAGCTACGTCACCCGCAGCGGGAGTATTATCCCCTTTCAGCTGTTGGCCTGTTTAGTGTCTTGTTGTTTGCTCCTCCACTCCCCAATGGCCGATAGAATAACCAGTTGATGTTTTTTAGGGAGCGCCCAAGTCTGTTGCAGTATGGTTGGTGGTTGTATTGTTTTTTATTTGTTTTTTTGCCGGTAGTCGCGCCTCGTCTTGGTCCTCTCAATGTTTGGTCCTGGCTGGCGGTGCGTGAATTGTTCCGGAGGGGGAGGAACCAGAAATTTAGGTAGACAAAAAGCTGGGGGAAGCTTGACGGGAAAACTGGAACCCAAAAGGAAGCGGACGGACGCTTACGACGGTGACCGCCCCAGGGGTGCTCTCTTTTTGGCTTTTTCTCCTTGGACGTGACCCGAAAGGCTATCAAAGCACGAATCGGCAACGCGAATCCCAGGGGAGGGGGGAACAGCAAGGATAGCTGGATGTTTCCGTGGTGGTCGTACAAGCTTCAGACGGACGCAGTGGCGCAAGCTCCCTTTCGCGCATCAGCCGGTGGGCGGTCGCAGATAGATATATCGATCCACCGAGTCGGCAGCGAGAGAGTTCAGGAGGGACGAGGGAACGGCTCCAATTTCGCGAGTGCGAAACCAGGGAGGGTCGGGCATTCTGGGTTTCTCTAGGCGCAACGCTGCAGGCCCGTCATCAGCGCCTGCAGAACTGCCAGTCTGCACACCTGCAGGCCGCAGATGGCCCTGTAGGCTGTAGCATCACGTCGTGTCTTGGATCTCGTGCCAAGGGAGGAGCCGGACTTTGTATCGTTGTCTCTGATTGGCGTCCCAATCTCCTGCTTCCATTCCTCTTGCGGCCGGCCCCCTTCCACCAGGTCTCTGGCATTGTGAGGTGCAAAGGGCGGCAATCGTGGCCAAGGCCGCCCCTTGGAGTCGGACCAGGGCCATGACCGGAATCGAGGAGAAAAGGGCTTCATGGCGGTGGTGAGATGGGTCATGGGAAAGGGGGGCACAGAGCCGGGGCGCCTGATTGGTCGGCCTAGTCGGAGAGCGCCCCCTATGCCCGACGGTGATCTGCAGCCTCGACTTGTCCCCAGATTTTCTTTCTTTTTGTTGGTCGACTGCAGCGTGCCTGTGTGTTAGCTGATGGTGTTCTGAATTTACGAACTTTGCGAACGTACTGTAGATGGATGCGCGCGAAGATGGGTAGTAGCAAGAAGAAGCCCTAGCCCGTCGTCACTACCTAGGTACTTCTTTCCAGAAAGGGACGAGGCAATAAGGCATCAAGGCAATGAGGCACCCAACTCGCTCGACACGTGCCATGTAAACAAACTCTAGTCGCCGGCCTCTCCGACCTGATGCCATTCGTCGAATGCCAGCAACCTGAAATTGACGAGGCACCACCAGAGCAGTCAGATCATCAGCGCGCATGCAATTCGCACAAACACACAAACAAACGACAGGCGCACGCTAGACTGGCAGCGGCCTGCTAATCAAACTCCCTGCCCGTCCCAATTCCTCGCTCGCTGAGTCGCTGCAGGGTTGCACGGAAAATAACGAGAGGAGAAGAAGGAAACAAGAAAAAGAAAAACCGTCGGACCCTCTCCTTTCGGCACTTGTGCCTGGACGGCTTCTGACTGGTCCCATGCAGCCGCCGCCGCCGCTCTATTCAACGGCCTTGCATTTCGGACGAAGCGCGCCATGCATCAAGGTCCCCTTTTCCTTTGACAGAGCAATGCCAGGACCAATGACGCGGCCGTCTATCGTGCGCCACCATGCTGACCGCAGAGCGTATTATCGGCAACCATCGTGAGTCGCCGCAGCCGCTTGTCTGCCTCTATTGCCGTCGATACTATGGAAATGGCATTTTTCACCATCATCCCATGAAGCGCCGCCTCGCCCTCCCGTCCACGTCCTTTCCCTCGCTCAGCCTTGGCCCGCGCCGAGAGGCTTCTCAAGCAAGGGGCCTCGCTTGATTCCAGCTCGCCCTTGTCGCCTCTGGTGCCACCCGCGGAATGCGAGAGGCTTCCATCGTCACCTCCCTGAGCGAACTTGGCTCGTGCCGTCGTTTAAGAAGCCACCTGGCGGCTCAAACACGTCCCAGTCGCGCTATACGAGTGCTTTGTGCTTTGTGCTTTGCGGCTTAGGGCTGTTTCGGGCTCTCGAGACACGACCATTTCTTGCGAGTTGAGACGTGATCTTTGTCCTGTCCCTTGCATCACGTCTATGTCCTACTTTGGCCTACGACCTGGACCATGCAACTAACCTAAAGTCGACATCGTCAACCCTGGAGATCCTCGGCTCGTCTGCAGTCAGTGCGCTCGAACTAATGCATGCTTGCTTGGCGTGTAGACATTTGAAGCGTCGACGATTTCTTTTTGGTAAAGAAGCGAGTCACTGCGCTCGGGCACTGGCGTGCCTTTGTGCAAAGTAAACGGCAAGCTATAGGTGGTAGAGAGCGCCTCACCGGCAAGCTTGCATCGTGACCCAGGAAACAGACTCTTATCCCTTAAGGGCATACGCGTAACCGACGGTCAGGTAGGCGACTTTCGCTCTAGCCAACTGCCAACTTACCCGACACGCTCTTCAAATCGAGAACACCGTCCCGATATTCCCGAGAGCCGGTGATTGCCAGCGCACGCGTGAGTTGCCATTCATCCTAGGACCAAGATCATGGGCGTAGTGGTCGCATCAGGGTATATTGAAAAAAGAAGCTATCAAAGTAAAACGTCCACGGACGAAGTCCCCTCATATCCTTCGTCACAAAGCGCCGACATGTCGGTCAAAGTTGCTGAAGCAGCTTCTGTCTCCTCCTTTCGAGCAGCTCCTCCTGCACCTCCTCCATGGTTGGCAACAGCCACTCCTCGCCGTCATCGCCGTCGCCCGGCAGTGACTCCCACCCGTCTGGGGGCTTTTGGGCGCCCGTCTTGAGGAGGTTCTCGACGGCCTGGCGCTCCTTCTCCGCCTCGTACCGCAGCAGCTCGTCCGTCTCTTCGTCGGGACCCCAGCCGTAGTACGAGGCGTCGACAGGCCGGCGATGCGCATCCCTGGCCGGGTCCGAGGGCCCCGCTTTGTCACTCGCTTTGCTGGCCTTTGCGGCGGCGGCCTCGAAGAGCTCCTTGACGCCCGGCAGATCCCGCGCGCGACCATAGTAGCGGTACCCCTTGCCGCCGCCGGGGATCTCGCGGCCCTGTTCGTCGTAGATGCGGCCGCCACCGCGCATGTAGTTTGGCCCGCCCAGGTTGCGGATCTGGACCTCCCACATGTGCTTCTCGCGCATGAGCTTGTTGATCTCGTCGTTGAGGTCGCGGACCTGGTAGTCGCTCAGGACAGGCTCCTGGATGCGCGACACCTTGCGCGAGATGTCGCGCAGCACCTGGCCGCGCCATTTTTCGCACACCGGCACCGAGTCGACCTCGGTGATGAGCTTGGGGCGTCGCGTGCGGCCGGTGTCAATGATGCCCAAGTCTGCCGCCTGCGCCTCGCGGAAGCGAAAGAGCATCGACTGGGCCTTTTCCGAGTTTCGCGCCTGCAGCGACTGTCAGTTTCGGCTGCTCACGGGAGCAGACAGGGGTCCTACCATGATGAATGCAAGAGACTGCTTCAGAGACTGGGTTTTGATCGGGGCCCTGCAGGGCTGGACTCGAGGTCCGTGGCTTTGCTGCCGGCTTTCCTGACGGTATGAACGAACCGCAGTCACATCAAAGACTGTGACGCCATGCAGTATTCGACGTGGCGGGTTTCGAGGACACTCGCCGGTTGCTGCTGGTGCTTGGTGGTGATGGCTGTCTTGCGAGCGTCGTCGTTCAGGTGCGTCTGCCAGCCTTGCGCTAGACGCGAGCGGGACAAACTGCGGTTGGCTCCCGGCAAAAGTCTTGGCGGCAGCCTTGTCGCCTGAGGATCTCCCTGGACCCACTCAAGCTTACTTTCCTCGACTGCCTCGAATTTGGTCTCTCAACTCCAAACCTACATTCACTCATCCATTCACTCGTCATGGGGCTGCACCCTCGCGTCACGCCGAAATTCACTGCCAGCTGCACCACGCACCGGAAATCACCCCAGCCACCCGGCGCTGTTCATTGACAAGCGAGAACAATAGATCAGTGCGAGTGCCTGAACAGCTTTTTTCCCACGTGCGGCCACGGTCCGATTTTCTTATTGGCCAGCTCGAACGTGTTCACTGGCGACGAGACCAAAGCTGGATTCCTATTTGGGCAATCGTGGGAACAGAACAGCCTTTTTTTTTCTCAAGCGAGAACAATGGCTGGCAGCTGGGTGATTTTCAGCGTGCGGCTGGCGAGTGATTGTGTGTTCAGGGACGGGGTATAAATTCGTGCCCTGGCCCTCAAAGCTGCCGCTCTTGAACTCTTCCCATTCATCATCACCTCTTCTTCCACTTCATCATCTTCGTTCTCACCTGCCCATCAGACCTTTGTTGTCTTGACCGAACCGCCCGAACCGACCGAGCCGATCGACTCTGCAGCCTGCACGCCTGGCTTCCATCTTTTTCGGTGAGTTCCCTTTTCCTTGTTTGATCTCATGGGCTCACTCCCAGAGAGCCCTCTCGCCCTCGTCCTCGTTCTCCTCGCCGATCTCCCCGACGTCGACTTCGAATCGCCCTTTCCCTACGCCGCCCGCACACGCCGCTCGCATACGCCGCTCGCATACGCCGATTTGCCCAGAGCCATGGCTCACCCGGACGACGCGATGGGATGACGGCTCGCGATTGCCTTCTTACCAAACCCTTTTGTCTCATGTATTGGTCCTGGGGGTTCTCATCTCACGCTCCATGCCAGCCCTTTCCTCCTCCTATCTCGAAGTGATGACGCTGGTCTACACACGGGCTTCGGCTCGTGGGGGCAGTAGCCCCTTGGGAAGTGTTCTGAGAACCGTCCTATAGAGACGAGGACGCGGTCTCTTAATGCAATGTCCCACATCAAGGGATTAGAACAGATATCTGATCGAGAATGCACTCTTAAATCCTTTCCCCCCCCTTTGTTGTCTTTTCACGACTGTTTTTTCTCTTGTCCATCTACTTGCTTTCGCACTTCCCGTTGTCACCTCCAAGCCACTGCACGCCTTTTGTTTGATTTTTCAGCCGCTGTGACGACAGACTCGTTGCCAGACAAGGCGGTGCCGCCTTTCCCCGACTTGCGGTTTCCGGATCGCATGCTCGACGGGGAGGGACATTTGACCTTTGCATGACGGTAGACAAAGTATAGTTTTCAATCTGAGCAGGCTCCTTCGGACTCCAAAGGGGCCTCTAGTCGGTATGGGTCTGGCGATGTGCAGCGTTGAGAGTGAGGGCTAAGAATTAGTCGAGGCCTGACGCGACTGGCTGCCTCCCCTCTCGTTTTGGGCAGGGAAGGCAGCTCTCTCTTTGTGTGTAGAAAAGAGGGAGAGGGCCGAAAGGAGAGCACCTCTCGGTGCAAAAGAGAGCAGACAAAAACAAGGCCCGGTGATGACCAAGGACCAAAAAGCCAAATTTGCAGGCAGCAGCAGGAAACTTTCAGCTGCGTGTTGTCAGTGAGAACACAAGAGAGCTAATCTGAGGGCCTGCCATTTGTCTTTCGCTCTCTTTTTTTTTTTTACACACGGGTACCTAGAAAGTCTAGAAAGAGATGAGATTGCAAACGCGCCATAACACAATATGCTTCCTTGAGACCAGTGCTCCATCCCAGCCGAAGGCAGAGCGTCCAGAGGCTGGACGCTTTAGTGGACTCTAGAGGTAGACTTTACCGCAATCGCTGCTGGCCGTGTTCGATTCGTAGTTGCACATGCGTCCGCCCAGGAAGCAACACAACCCTGCGGATAATGCTTGTCTATGCCGCACGTCGGCGCATTGACGGGGATGTAGAAGCCGAACCTGTCGCAAGATAGGTAGCCCACAGTCTAGCGGGATGTATATGTCATTTTGACAGGCCGAGTTCTTCTTCGCCTTATCCTTCTGACTTCGTATAGTAACGATGCCCATCCGATTCTGAATGCAGAACGCTTTCAAGACATCAAGGAGTCGATCAAAAGACTCATAGCTTGTTGTCAGTAGGGGAGAGTCCGATGGAAACTCTACCTCCCATGGCTGACCATCCCAGTCGTCGTTGTCGTGGAAATCGTCGCAGTCGTCGGATTCGCTGAACTCATCGGCTGAATCGACTGGTAGCTCTCCACCTGGTTCGGAAAGCGTCGGAGGAAGCGCCGGAATCAGAGCTGGAGAAGCCATGGTGATTGAATGTTGCTAGGTCGCGCTGTGAGCCTGTTGTGCTTAGTGAAGCTGGTGTATTCCAGCCACTTCCAGACTGTCAGTTACTCTTGTTTCAACTGAACTGAAAACACTATCTGCAAATTTTCAGAATACTGTACGGATATAACCTCAGGTACTGGAAGTACTCATGTGTTAGGCGCACAGCCACGTTGTAACTTGTAATAGAGAGTGAAGAACGGAGGCGATCGATGCAATTGTTGATCTCTGGCCACTCACCAACTTAGGTTGGGGAGCGAGGCCTCTGTTAATACACCAGCTTCCTCCGTGTTTCCACGGACTCCCCTCCGTGTTGTTACGGAGTCTCAATCCCTTGGGGCAGGGCCTACAGGCTACGTCCCAGGCGCGTGACACCATGAGCCTGGTGGAACCGTGGAAGGACGTCCTACAATAGGACTTCCTGCCAAATCCTATTGTACAATTAGGGCTCAATTATAGAAGGATTACTGAACTGCTAGATTGGAATTTGTGGCAAGCATCTCCAACACAGGAGTTAAATGGATATATCTCCTTCGCTTCATAACTGGCGTTGACAAGTCGCAAGAATGCTGTCTGCGGGATCGTTGGCGAAGTCGGAGTTCTTGTGGCTATGCTGTGGCTGAATGTGGGGGGGTGCGTGCGAATTGAGATTTGGGTGCGTGTGAATAAAGACTGTCAAAAAAAAAACATACAGCAGCCGGTGTTCGCTGGTCGTCACCGACCTAACTACTAATCTGCCTCTTACTTGCTTAGCGTGTAGAGAGCGGACGGGATACGCTAAAATACTTCGAACACCCGTTAAGTTGCCAATGCATGGGGCTTAACGGCTGAATATCCAGCCCGAAGGGTGAACATCGTATACCTGCAATTCGACTTTCTTAGGAGGGGAGCCCCTAGAACCCCCTTCCGCCTGCAGCGGCCAACCAGCTGTTTGAACCGCTTCCTGGCTGGCCTAGTCTAAGTATATATCCTATATTGAACCTCCCCCTTCCCTGTAGCTTGTAGGAAGACGACGTTTAGTCACGGTAGAGTGGTGGATATAGTGGATCGGTCAGCTGTTGAGCCTGACGCCGTTGTTGGTCGGCGACGCGCATCTTCATCCCTGTCTCATAGTTAGCCGTGAATGCACTACGTAGGAAACATAGGCGTATAACCTTCCGTCGGCGTGTGGTTATAGAGGCTCTGACGATCGAAAGGCGCCTCAAGGAGTAACCCTTGCAGCGACGTAACCCGTGAGACAGCGACATAGCTAATGCCGGCCTGGAAGTCGCGTGTGGCGAGATCAGTGACTATTTGATCCTTCGTTAGGCTCTGGCATTTGTGAACAGTGATAGCAAATGCCACGATCAGGGGAAACTGCGTGCGAGCGCAGGTCTCGTTGCCCACTAGGAAATCACGCCTGACTGGGAGGATGGGTGAGATTTTCCTGCCCTCGTTAGTTGTTAGATATGGCGGTCCGTCGTAGCTATCAAAGTCCACCATAATAACGGCCGGGGGATCTTCCAATGGGTCGGCGCCTGCGTTCCAGGCAATATCGTATACAGTACCCAGGGCACCGTTAACTAGGCCAGCTGGCTGCCACAGATTAGTCGTGAGCATCACCCTGGTGCCCTTAGCAACAGGGAACTTGTTAGATAGATTGCCAGCATTGTCGCTTGGTGCCTGCCCCGCGCCGTTGCCCTGATTCTTTGCCTCCACCTGGATTGCTGGGGTATTGAGGTGCACCATATGCTCGTGGTTGTATTCGTTGACCCGGGCCTTTGTAGAATACACTCGCAAAGCGGTCCTGAAGCTGTCAACCTCGCTCTGCGTTAGCCTGGCCTGTACCCGACTACTAAGGAGGTTCCAGGATGGGATAGATAACTTGACTTCACGCAGTTCCTGCAACGCCTGACGGAACTGGGCCTGATCATCACCAGCCTGGCGCTGTACCGTGGTTAGGAACACGGTACGGTCAAATAACCGGTAGGCCACCTGCCCGCTTCTTTCCAGCGAAGACAGGCTAGTGCTAGTCGAATACAGGGGCTTCTGCCGGACTGGTGGTAACTGGAAGAAATCGCCCACAAGCAAGACGCTCACACCACCAAAAAACTCGAGGCTACGCTGTGGAAAGGCCTGCCGCAGACGGGAATCGATTCGCGCGAGCTGCTCAAGCCCTAGCATGCTCTTTTCATCGATAACGAGGTATTTAATGTGCCGTAGGCGGGACTGCAGGGCGGCTGCGTCGGCTGGGGGAAGGTCGGTAAAAGTACCTCCTACTGGGAGGCGTAGCAACGAATGAATGGTGCTGCCCTGTATCTGGTTACTCGCAACGCCTGTTGGCGCCACGCGGCAAATAGGGCTAAGATTCGGTAGGGCGGCTGTCTGAAGATGGGAAGAAAGCACCTTGATAAGGAATGACTTGCCTGTACCGCCACCACCATCAACGTGGAGAAGAATTTGAGTAGGATTTTGGGCCTGGAAGTGACCCATGAATGTGTCGTACACTAGCCGTTGTTGTGGATTCAGCGTATTACGCCAGTGAGGGCCAAGGACCTCCACATCGTTGGCCATGGGGTGGCTAGCGATGAGGTCTTTCCAGTAGCTGTCTCGAAGTTCCGGATATGTACCCACATGCCGTGTCCAGTCGTAATTGACGTCGATATCGCGGCGGCCAAGAAGGTCAAGATCTTCCTGGGTGAGTGGGTTCCCAGGTAAAAGGGCGGCGAGGCGAATCCAGTCTACGTCATCAAATTCTTCCTCCACAGGCAGAGCCTCGTATTGATCATCTTTGGGCTGTAATGGATCATCTTTTGGCCGACCGTAATGGTCATCACCATGACTGTGGTGCTGCCAACAATAGGAGAAGGCCTCAGCGTGAGAACCAAAAAGCTGGCCGTCAACTGTGAGGAGATCATCAACCCGCCGATGTGGGTGGTTTAATGTTAGCTTTACACGACAGTAATCTGGCCACTGTTGACCTTCTGGATCAGCCTGATAGCGAGGAAAGTAAACCAGCACACGAGGCCTGCCGTTAATGTTGCCTGGCTGCCATTGCTTCCACTTGGAAGAGTCCCTAGGGCGGAAATTCCAGCATTTCAGGAAGGAGACATAGCTTAGGTCCGCTAGGGCTTCCGGGCGTTGAGTGTACTTTTCGTAAACGTTGGGGGCCTCGTCAACCTCATCGCCGTCAATACGGAGGGAGCGGGAATGCCTGTCAGGATTACGACAGTCGACGTACAGGCAGGTTCGTGACCCCTCCTGTAACGGCAGGCCGAGGAGCAAGTGGCTGACCTCCTGCTTCGAGTAATCCCGCTCAGCAACTAGCTGATTGAGGAGCTTTGACGTGAAGGAAATTAGGGGATTGTGGTCCTTGACCCGGGGCATCAGGGCCCTCCCGATCTGGGCAAAAGACTCGCTCTTCTTTTCCGACTTGGAGCAGTATTTGGCCGCGTAATCGATTACTTGCTGTAGACTCGTGCAGGGCGAAACATCTGTGTTGGCTAGCCACGCAACGGTAAGCAAGCGGTTGTAGTGGTTAATCTGGCCATCGTTCCGCTCGCCCCTAAAGCTCCAGTGTTTAGAGTGAGAAACCCTGTCAAGGGAGGCTAGTAGGCGATGGCCGTGAGGAAATCCAAAGCGGCACTCCACCAGCTTGGTATGCTTATTGAGCTGCATGCAGTAGTTGTTGCAGCGATGGCGTTGCACGCGGTTGAGTACCATCGACAGGAGCTGAACGGTAAGGGGATGTTCCAATAGATTACAGATCAGGGGATTCCCTTCCCCAGGAGCCTGTATTCGCTCTGGCTCTGGGTTAACGGCGGATACGTGATATCCCCAGATGCGGGCGAATCGCTCACGGGACTGATCGTTGTCGGGATCTAAGTCTGGGTGGCCACTTAGCCAATATAGGCCGTGGTGGTGACTGGAGCCCCTGCCCTGCCACTCGTAGCGGCCCCAAGAGTCCGTTAGGTTGAACTTCTGCTTTAGGACAATAGTTCTAAATAGCGTATAACGCTTATGGAAGTGGTAAGCAGCGATGTGGGCGTTATCCCGCAGCAGTTGCCGTGATAGAGCCATCCGCGCCACCTCAGGAGCTGTTTGCCACTCGTCAAATCTAGGCATATGACGGTATAGGGATTCCCAGTGGTAATCGGCTGCACTTGCAGTAGCGAAAAGGCCAGGTTTGCCTAGATTATAGGCATATGCTTCCAATTCCTTCCTTTGCTTATACCAATACGGCCGGGTGCCCCTGATTACCGCGGCTTGGCGCGTGATTGACTGGATCAGAGCCTGAGCCTCCGGCTCGTCAGGCTCAGCCATGGCTTCCTCTAGGTCGGCGCGGGTAAGGGGTTGACGGCGGCTGTCGCGTTGCTTGACGAAGTAGTCACTTCGCTTTCGGACCTGCGCACGTAACATCGTGTTGAGGGCGACGAAAGGCCACGTCTTATGGCGGGCAAAACGCCCGTCATGCCATCTCATCGCATGGCCAAGGTAGTCCTGGTACGTGATGCTCCGTAAACGAGGCTCCACGAAGTCGGCCTTGCCGTCGGGGTAGAGGGTAGGGAACGCGAGCGATAACAGCGGCTGGGAACGGTTGAATTCGTCAATAGGAGTCCTGCGAATGGAAGGCAGTGGCATCTGGTGGTGAGTCTGCGCGCTACGCGGCATATACTCCAGATCAGTCATGCGCTCAGGGTTAGGGGTCCCATCAAGAAATCGGGACTGCAGAGCGTTCAATTCGGTATCAGTGATATGCAAATTCGGGATCGCTGATGCATCGGCCTCGCTAGGGTCCTCTTCCACAACATCCTCAACGGGGCCCTGGGGGACCTCGCCATCAGGCATGTCAGCCACTTGGCTGGCAATGGAAGCAACTATGCTGCCATCAAGAGGAACCCGTTGCAGACGATTCTGGCTCACAACGATATCGCGATAGCCCGGGTGGTGACGCTGTAGGTAATGCAGCCAGGCCGACAGGCATGAGCGACGTACCCGGAAATCGCGAGCAAACTGTTGCCGGAAGCGAGGGTCGCCTTCTATATTAGGAGGCCGCAGGAGGACGATATCTAGCTCTTCAGGTAGGACTGGGAGCTCTTCAAAAAGCCTGCCAACGTTGCGAAGGAAGTGGATAACGTGACCCCGATATTTATACTGAGCGCCACGCACCTGCAGGACTTTCACGTGTACGTGAACCCTAGCGATGAGCATCTCCTCGACCATCGTTAGATCAGGTAGATTGGCGGGGACTTGCCCAAAGTCAAGGTGATTCGCATCGCTAAAGAAGTACGGCTCATTAGTGGCTTTCTTCCTGTCTCGACTAATGCAGCGACTGCAGATTTTCAAGCTATTTCGCTTCATATCGAACCAACGCTCCTGGCAGCGAATGCAACTATGCATCTTGTCGTCATTCAGGGCAGTATAGAACTCGCGCACAAGGGCTCGATCCCCCTCACTAAGGGCAGGCAAGTCAAGGTCCCCTGTAAAAGGCGGATCAACTATCTGATCGAACTGTCGCTCTTCAGGCTGTGGCCGTGGCTGGGGGTTAATATTGACTCCACGTGTATAGCGGCCGCGGCGATGACTCTGTGGCAGTAATGAAGGAGGGGCACGAAGCGGGGGAAGAGATTCTTGTGGTATAGGCGTGCCTTGCACGATAGAAGCCGATGGAAGAGTGCCTTGAGGAATTGGCGTTTGTGGAATCGGCGTGCCCAGAACTACTGTTGGCAGGCCAAGGGTAGGAGGGGTGGGGGAAGGTCCCTCTACCGCGCTTGACTTAGATGGCCACGGCAGAGGTCTAGGCAGTCCCTGGAGTGCGGGCGCCAGGGCACGGCATAAAGTTGATGTGGCAGGGGGTCGTAAGGCTTGCACACACGCAGGCGTTGGCGCAGTCCGCCTTGGAGGCGTCAGGTTAGCTAGAGAATCGGTTCGTTTCGTGGTTCTGCGTGGCGATAGCCTCAAAGCGAAATTCCGCGTTGTGGCAACGGCGGCTCGAGATTCGGTTGCCCGTTCCTTTCGGCGTGCCCTACAGCTAGCACAGTCTCTTGTAACCTTCGTAGGGTCCTTGACGCTTCGAAATTCGACTTCGGGAAGGTCTTGCTTGCAGGTATGGCAATTCCGAACTGCCTGGGGTATGCCGTCCTCCATCTGGCCGTATATGTATGTATCCACCTCTTACCCACCAGACTGCTGGAAGAGGCAGAATAACCGGAGAATCTTGGGAGGTGGGCCGGCTGTCGAGGTAATATGTGAACCTATATACCGTTAGTAACCGGGAAGCAGCCGCCAAGTAGGTTAGTGTAAAGAGTGCCTAGCAATCCAACAAATTGATGGAATGGATGGAAGGAAGGAGGAACTGAAAGTTCCTAGTTACCTAGTCAACGCTCAGGGGTAATTTTTGCTGGCCTTCATTTGGTGACGTTATCGGTCGACCAATCCGCGCACGAGTTGAGCACAGGCCAGGCCAATTAGCCAATCAGAGGAGGTTTTATGCTCGAATCTTTCTGACTGAGTAGAACGCCCTTCGGGCTGAATTACTTCACTTGATCAACCTTCTTTGCCTAATCTCATAGCTAGATTCGACACTCCCGGAACAGTCAAAACAATGCGTTTTGACCATGTCAACTATATGTATGTACAAGGATATCAATTTACTGGTTAAAAGACTCATCATCCAATATTAAATCGCATTTGTCCTGCCAGGTGTTACCTGGCATGTGGCCAAAGCTACTGCCTTGTCGCAATCTTCACCAGTGGCAACAACTCGCGAGAATGCCGCGAAGTCGCGCGGGTGTGGCAGCGCACCTTTTGCACAAGGCTGGCCGCTCACGCAGTTGCCTCAGTCGCCGTACCAGTGGTAGCGGCTGTGCCCTGGTGATTGTCGGTTTTGTTTACACCGTTCGCGGGCAGCACATCGTAGTCGCGGATGTGGAGACCAAGTCGAGCTGGTGCAATGTTGCGATGGCCGAAAAGAAGAATTGCGCCGAAGACGGGCTTCGCAAGGATGTCAAGAACGCCGTAGAAGACTACTTCTGGATCTGGATGGATAACGTTGCCGCCCTCGCTGACACCCCAAGCGATAGGGTACAAAAATCAAAGGCCGATTGTCCACACAGACGTCAGATTATAAACTCGACCAATATCAGACCCCAAGAAGTTGGCGTGCTTGCGGCCAGTGAAGACCAGGTTCCAGACAACGGCAAGAAAAGCTGCGGAGCCGAAGGCGAAGTAGCCCCATTTGTACGAAGACTTGACGAGTGCTCCAACAAGGCCAGTAATGATCATAATCTCGTCCAGAAGAATGGTGTAAAGGATTGTCGGCCAGGGAAGGTCCGCCGTAAGGAGGATGTCCAAGAGCAGGAGGGGCGTGGTGATGAACCTGGCATGTAAAGGTGAGTTCACGGCAATCTGGCTCATGGGAACAATCATACCAATCAATATATCGTACGTAAAAGATCTCGCGGGTGTTGCCGTGAACATGAGCATCGTTACGCTTGAACTCGATTTCGATAGGTGCCCAGCCTAGATTTGATGCCATGGAAAAGTAGGCGATGGCCGCCACAAACGTGATGCTTGCGGTAATGTAGTGGAAGACTAGATCGGTTCGCGACTTGGTATAACTATGCGCAATGAAGAAAAGGGAGCTCAATCCCATGACGGCAGTGACGGCCCAATACCAATCCGAACCATGTGTTGTAAGCGACAAGTCAGCAGCGTGGCCATCAACGGTGTACCCGTTGACCGCGAGAGCTTCGTTCCTCATGATGCGAGAGATATGACTCTATTTGGAAAATAGGTTTTTCAGCTGACGAGTGGAGGATTCGCCCGGTTCCAGTACATGGCAGGATTTTGAAGCACGAGAGAAGACATGCTGCGGAGGAATATATGAATGCTGATGTAGAGAGCCGGAGGCGCAGAAACAACCAGCGACATAGTGCTCTCATCCTTGCTCCAACTGGTCTTCCTTTACATGCAGCCGCTGCGTAATGGAGCTTTATTCATGAGTCTTGTCTGCTAAGGGTCTAAGACGCGAATGGACGTTTCCGCAACGCTTGTGGTAGTCTGCATCGCATAGCGCAAGCACACCGTGTTCCAGAGCTTGAGCAATCGTCTCGATAGCTTCGTGGGCGGCAGTTGGCAGAGATATCAAGGCGTCGTTAACCAGACGGCGTGACGGGACGAACCACGCTGCTACAGCCATATCGAATGCGATCCTAAGTGCAACTAACTTGGCCAACGAGACTAGACGATTGCCGTCGAACCAACTGACGACTGACACACTCTCCGAATGATCCGAAGGACCCAGGTAGTGCAGGCAAGGCACGATCTACCGGTCCCGGCGCCACGCCTTGCCTCTAAAGCGATATCATGCTGCAGTACCACGACTCATAGATTTTCCACTCGGCAACCAGCATGACACTTTGTGGGAGTAGTCCCGTCCCGTCCAACAGTCTAATAGGCCACCTGGGACTTTGTTTTGCTGAGCCGGCTTCTTTTAGGCATATGAACGGGAGCGATTAGGCCCGGCGTCTGGCAACTACCGAAAAGGCTGAATCTTCCTGACCCTGTGGCGTTTACAACTACGAATACGCCGTGCCGGTAAGCAATTCTTCCAAGTTGCTTGAGTCGGGGCCTGTGATGACTCACGCATCAACTACCAAGTCTAGCATCTCTATGAAGATTATAGGAAACATAAGCGGTGGTGTTCAGTATTGGCTTTGCAAGAACCCGATGCTAAAGGGTTGTTTCTGGAAAACTGTAAGCACCCTTAATCCGGGAATGTTTCATAGGATGAGATTAAACCCGTGTACGAGACGGTAAGTACACGTCTGCCGACATTGAAGTGCCGCATCTAAACCAGGTATAATCTTTGTAGAAGGGTTCGTCCCATGGATTGAACGAGAAACTCCGAGTGGCTCGGTGGAATTTGATGTGATGTGGCCTGACCTTTGCCGCTGTATCAACGAGTCCATCTTCTGGGAGCAGAATTCAATCAAAGCTACGAAGGAAACCGGAAACCTAGCTGCCACGCCAAGAGCAACAACAGCATCGCACATACGAGATACACCATTTGCTCGCTGTAGAGCAGCCCTCGCCGTTGAAGCACGTCAAGCCTCTTGCTTGTCCTGCCGTGTATCTCGCTGCGCCGAGCAGGCCAAGGTATCGTCCATCCAAAGTCTCTTAGGACTTGCTCCGTTGTAATCTTACTGCCAGCTAGGCAGATGGGCACACCGGTGCCTGGGTGGGTGCTGGCACCAACAAAATAACACCTTTCCATGTCTGGGCATTTCGTGCTCGGCCGAAAACTCAGGACGTTGAAGAAGCTGTGACTTAGACCCAGAATGGCCCCCTTGTCGAGGTTGAACAAGTTCTTCCACGTTTGCGGCGTATTGACCAGTTCCTTCACAATAGCTTCTCTCAGGCCCCTGGCGCCGGTACGGGCCTCTATGGTAGCAATTGCCGTCTCGCGCGCAAAGTCAACCATGGCGTCCCAGTCATGGGAATTGCTCAGGCCGACGCCGTCACCATGGTCCACCAAGTGACCGACGGGAACAAGAACAACGAGGGCATCGGTCCCGGCCGGCGCAGCGGATGCATCGATACGCGACGGGACGTTGACGTAAAATGACGGCTCTGAGGGGAGACGCTGCCGAGTGAAAATGTCATCAAAGGACTCTCGGTAGGCGTCGGCCAGAAAGATGTTGTGGGCTTCGAGCTCCGGGACGGGACGAGACATGGCCCAGTAGAAGGAGATGGAACTGCAAGATGCCGGGCGCGTAGCCAGACGCGCCGCTCGAGGCGAGGGTGGCAAGAGGTTATGGGCCGCGTACACAAGATCGGCGTTGATCACGACGACATCGGCGGCCAGGTGTTCTCCCGAGCCAAGGATAACACCGTTGGCATGACGAGACCCGGGTGCAACCGTGACGCGCGCTACAGGAGTAGAGAGCCGATAGTTGACGCCTAGGCGCTTGCCGACGCCGACCAATGCCTCGACGATGCGATGGAAACCGCCACGGGGATACCAGATGCCCTCGGCCAGCTCCGTGTACTGCAGCAACGAGTATGTGCCGGGGGCGTCAAAGGGCGACATGCCCATGTACATGCTGCCAAAGGTGAAGACGCGGCGCAGTCGCTCTGAGCGAAAATAGCGGCTGGCGCGACGGTAGATGGACTCGAACGGGTGCAAGTCGAGCAGGTGGCGCAGGAAGCCGGGCCGCACCATGGACAGCAGGGATGTGAAGTTTTGGCGGAGAACATGGGCAACGCTGAGCTCGTAATGGCGGTGAGCTTCTTGCAGGAAATCCAGGTATCTCTCGAAGCCGTCCTTGCCCTCCCACCGCTCGATCTCGCTCTTCATGCGCGCCAAGTCGGTGGAAAGGTCGAACCGTTCGCCATCGCTGAACCACAGCTTGTAATTGGGCTCGCACTTGAGGAGCTCGACTCCTTCGGCTTCGAGGGACGTGTCGAGGTCGTGGAAGGCTTCGGCAAAGAGGTGAGGGAGCAGGAGGAGCGACGGCCCCTGATCGAATCGCTGGCTTCGAGTCAGCAACGGACGCAGTCGATGGCGCTCGCGGCCCACGCACGTATCCCTCGTGATGTATCAGAGAGCACCGTCCGCCCGTAAAACCGTTCTTTTCGAGGACCGTCACGTCGAAGCCCGCCTTGGCTAGCCGGGCCGCGCTGGCGACGCCGCCCACGCCAGCGCCTTTTGCCCGAGTCTGACGTTAGCTCGAGATGCGTCGTCTTGGGGGGATTAATCATGAACTAACCGACTACAATGGCCGTCTTTCTTCCACTTGTTTTGGTCATGCTACCCTTGGCGCTGTCGTACTTGTCTCGACGCAGGCACTGGCGCGTGGGAAGCCAGCTCTACATATATAAGCAGGACGGGCACGCTATGACGTCTAAGTTATGATATCCATGGTCGGCACTCTTGCATTGACCGCCTTCTCGCTACCACACTATCTTTACCAACTTGCTTTGTTGAAAGGCCAACGGCTAGACCGCACGACTTATGTTCCCACATGCACAGCACGCTTCAATGGTCTGCCGTCAAGGTCGTATCTGTTGGTGCGGACTCTAATCGATTGATGATCAAGACGTTGTGCATAATCGACATACATCCAGAGTTGCCAAAGGAGCCGTCGTGCCCCCTGCCAAGCACCGGGCCCTTTGCTGCATGCAGCTCAGCCTGCGGTCCTGTCGTGCTCGCACCCCGAGTCGGAATCTGGGCGTCTTTGGCGACACGATGATGCAAATCTCATGTTCCTAGCTCTTCTGGACGAGTGTCCGACTTTTCAGCATGTTAGTAGTTGCCCGTGACTTGTCGTGTAAAGAGAGAACATGGTATGTTCTATGACTTCAACGTTGACCAACCATCAAGCTACGTTACGTGCCCTAACACACCTTATTGAGGGCGCGCCAAGCAACCCAAAGCCGTCTCAATATCGGCACAGATGCCCTCCTTACATTTTCGGGATGACCCTTTTCCCTAAGCACCCGTCCAATCTCCATGTAGCTCTCGACGGCGACACGCATGGGAGCGCGCGCTTCTGGCGGAAGCTGTTCAATGGCATCCCTCGAGCCAGAGTACATGCAGTCGGCCTCGTGCAGCAGGCGCTCCCGCAGGCTCAGTACCGCCTTGCAATTGGGATGCGATAGGACCATCGTGTGCGTCAGATTCACCTCCTTGAGCCACGTTGTGGGTATGTATACGCGGCGCAACCCGCAATCAACGGCAATGTCTCGGGCAATGTTGACGAGCTGGAGCGCGATGCCCATTCGCCTGCCGGCGCCGATAAGATCCTGCCGGAGCTGCTGTGAAACATGACCTGCGGCATGATCAAGGACCAGCCCGACGCACAAGTCGGCGACGGTCCCGGCAACGCGAGCAGCGTAGATGTGGAGAGCAGTGCGGTCCAAGATGGGCCACGAATCGATTTCTGTTCCCTTGGCGTCAAACTCGAGATCCGTCTCGAAACCTCGCAAGAGGTCGAATAGGGGCTCTGCCGGCAGGCTTTTCGTGGGAAAGTAGAGCAGCGCCGAGTGGGTTTCTGACGGGAACAGAGCCTCGACAAGAGCTTTCTTACTGCGCCAAATGTGCTTCTCAGTCCTTTCAGACGAGCCGTAAGCTAGATCGAGGAACTCACGCAGCTTGGCCACGTTGTGCATGGCCTCTTGTGGTGTTGGTGCATCGTCGACGAGGTCGTCGGCAACGCGACAAAAAGAATAGAGCAGGATGAGGTCAATGCGGAGTCGGCCGTGGAAAAAGGCACTGGCCAGATAGAAACTGCGGCTCTGACGGCGAAGCCGGGCTCGCGCATCTTGAAATGCGCGAATGCGGCCCTCGTCGTATTGCGAAGGATTGACTAGCAAAGCTCGAACCAGGAGGGCCGGCGATGGCAAAGGAGGAAGATTGTTGAAAATGGCGGGAAATGAATCAAGAATGGCCAGCGAGTTGTCAAAGGCGGCCATGCCAAAGACGATAAGGGTATTCGTCGCCAAGAAGAAGGCGGCCTCTTCGACTTCAAGCCCATCCCACAAATACAGGCCGAGTTTTGTCCTCGTCTCAATGACCCACGTTCCTCGCTTCAATGCCAGCGTATCGACGGCCCAGAGATAGGCGGTTGGGATGGCAATGGGCAGTAACGTGCTTCTCAGGGGCAGCCGCTGCATGAAGCGCCCAGAGAGCGCCCAGAGCAGTAGTAGGAAGGGGCCCGTCCACGCGAGTATGAGCCCAAGGTAGGTTCCGCTGCCGCCGACGGCAATCATTTGCGCTCCAGCAGCGGTCGCGCAGGCAATGGCCAGACCGATGGTCCATTTGCAAAGTCCAATAGCCCTCTCACATTGCCGACCAGAGACCCCAACAGGACAGGAGAGATATGCCGGATAAAAGGTCGCCCTGCCCAGGATGAGGTAGATGAGGCACGTGTTGTATGTCTGGATAGCAATGAAGAAGATCTCTTCGGCGGGAATCGAGAACAACGTGGGACCGATGATGACGTCGGGGGGATAGCTCCAGATACGCTGCCGCACGAGGTACGAATCCCACGGAATCGTCGACACCAAGGCAATGGTGATGAGCGCAAAGATGCGGTATACGTCCAGACGGGTAAGCACGACCCGGTGAAGACACGTCAGGGCGACGGCCGCTGGAATCGTGTACTTGACGTGCCTGGTGAGTGAAGCGCGTCAGGTCACATCATCACGACCAGGTCATCGGCGATTGCTCACTACTCACACCAGCGCATAGTCGTAGCCCATGTTGCCACCCAGCGATTCGCCGTCTGGGCCGGGCAGAATAAAGGCAATAGAAGACAGTCTGGCTGTGAGCAAAAAGCCGAAGCAAGTGCAGAGCCAGCTAGGGTGCGAATCCCGCGCAAAGAAGACGGCACGAAGCGCGCCGCTCCCTACGTCCGAGGCGAAAACACGACAAAACGTCCCGACGAGGCTAGACTGCGAAGCGAAAGTGGCCGCTGCCCGTTCATGTAAGTTCATGTCCTCTTCCCACTGGCGGGACAACAAGACCACATACACGCATACGACGAATTACTGCCAAGGGCGTCTCTCCCCTGGCCACTCGCTCGACTCGGCCCGGAGATATGGGCGCGGACGACGTGACATTACAATTTACTGCAGTAAGGATAGATACGTTCGGTAATTCCACCAAGGGTATGGATGGGGCCATGCACATGACACACCCGAGCCAAATTGCCGTCTGCGTTCCGTGCTCTGCAGACTCCATGACAACTGCAAATCAAGGTCTCTGCCGGCGAGGCGTGAGGTGATGTCACGACCTCGGCGTGAGAGCCGGCAGCTGGTGGTGAGGTCGCCATGTTGACTCGCAGACCAACTCGAAAGGCACACTCCTCAATCTCTGCCCATCACTGTGCCGTGAGGTTACCTTTCCCTTGCATGATCTCCTTGGGTCCAACTCATGCTCCTGAGTCCTGGCTTCTTCCGAGACAACGGTGGGCCCGCGGCCCTCGCCGTCGGCCAAGTGGAGGCGGCGGTTGGGCGGCTCTGGGCCCATCTGCCCATGGAAGCGCCGCGCCCCGATGCGGCAGCCATCCTGAGACACTCCATGTGACAAGGCCGCACACCGAGAATTCGGATTCGTCCACACTGACAACATACAGTACGTGCATGGCGCGGTCGCAGCCGAGGTGCATGCAGGACGCCCGAGGCGGCAGCTGGCCATGGACATTGTATGCGCCGCTATGCCGCAACGGAGACACGAGAGACAACTTGGTATCACCGTTCCTCAGCCTATAGTGGTACAGTAAACGAAAAAGACCAACACTAACCGGCCGAGGCACCCTCCGTCTCTGGGCCGTCGACGGAGTTCGTCGACGTCATGCAGAAAGCCAGATAGTGCGACTCGTAGGGAGGCTAACGACATGCAAGCAACGCGCATCGTCTCGCCATGACATGACAGCCCAGTTGAATTAAATAGAGAACGACGCCTTGTAGAGATTTGGATAATCCCAAAGTTAACCGTCCGAGCAAGCAAATGCAAGTCCTTGCCGAGACGCCGCCACCATGTCTTTGGACAACCCAGGCCATTGGGGCGCAGTCGTGACGGCTGCCCTGGTCCTTGTTCTCGTCGCCCTTGCAGCCATTCCCATATCCTCTTGGCTGGTAGGCAGGAGAAGCCTCTCCCCAAGAGGCGAGGCCACAGATGCCAAGTATGGCCATCGGCATGCGCAGGTGCAACCTCATCCGTGCCACTCACGTCGTGTAGCGCAGCAGTATTGGTGGCTGACTGCCTTCATCAGGTACCTTCATGGCAACTTTGCTCCCATCCGCAAGGCGCTGTCATTGACTCGTTGTCTTTGCACGGGCACTTTGCCGCGAGAGTTGGCCGGAGGACAATACGTACGCAACGGCGGGAACCCGTTGACCAACAAAGACTTGGGCCGAGACGCTCACTGGCTCGACGGCGATGGCATGCTCACGGGCGTCTCCTTTTCGACCGACTCGGACGGCAGCATCGGACCGGGCTTCGTCAACAAGTACATTTTCGCTGATGTATTCCTCTCTGCGTATACGACGCCGTCCCTTCGGACGCCCATTCTCCCTTCCATCGCCGCTCTCGTCGATCCCTTCTCCATCCTCATCTCCATCACTCGGCATATACTCCGCACCGTTGCCCTCGTCATCCCATCACACCTCCCGGGATCTACCCAGGCCATCAAGCGCATCTCGGTCGCCAATACGGGCCTGGTCTACCACGATGGCCGCGCCCTTGCAACCTCGCCCCGTCGTCGCCTTCAACCCTTCTGTCCCTTCTCGATCCGGTGTTTTTCCACGCTCTAAGCCATCATGCATACGCTGGTTCGAAACCACTGCATGCTGCATATTCCACACGGCCAATACCTGGGACTCTCCTGATGCAGTGAACCTCTTGGCTTGCCGCCTCACGTCCGCTGCCCTCGTATTCTCGGCCGGCAGCGTTCCCACAATTACAAGCGGTGGCGACCAATGCCGCCTCTATTATTACCAGTTTCCCCTCTCCGCGGCTTCGCCAGCAACCATCACGCATGAGTGGGCTCTCATGGCCCTGCCCTTTGAGTGTCCTTATGTTCCAGACGGTATTGCTATGAGGCTCGCCCGTTACGTATATAGTTCTCCAATTTCTCGGCTGCTCTTGGCCGTGGTGTGAAGATTGATGCTCTGGTGCGGGACCACGCCCTGCAGCTGATTGCACGGGGCATAGCCAATCCTCCGACAAAAGTCACGGGCTGCGTCGATGAACGATCACTCAAGGAAATAATTCATTCCGACGATCCTGACGACCCCGTCAAGATATTTCGGATGCCTGCCGGATGGATTGCCTAAGAACCGCGCTTCGTTCCTAAAGCTGGAGGCACGGAAGACGAGGGCTGGTTGCTAACATACGTGTTTGACGAAGGTCAGTTGCAAGCATCGGGGAAGGCGGGCAAATACGCAGTGAGTGAGCCGTGGGTCATAGACGCGACGAGAATGTCGGAGGGCACGGAAGCAGTGGGGGCACGCATCAAGTTACCACAAAGAGTACCATATGGGTTTCACGGGACTTGGTTCACCCAATCGGAGATCAAGGGACAAAAGGCCTTCGAGAGCATTCATCACATGCCACTCTCCCGTGGAGACAAGGAGTCAGCGAGTGCTGCCAGCAGCTTATGGATGGGCGCAAGGAAGCAATTGTTGAGCATGTTGAGATTATTTTTGGGATACCCATTTGTGACTGGCAACTACATGTATATATATGTTTGGCGCTTGTGCTGCGTCTCAAAATTCCAATTAGAAAGTTGGCCTGCTGTATGTTCGTGTCTACCATGTGCCCATATCGAATCCATTGGCAATTGGAGATACCTTATGCCATCTTGAGTCCAATTATCGAGTGACACTACAATTCACCCTTGAATACCATGGCTTGGTTGCTGCTAGAGTACATACGGCTCTCAGTCGGAGCAGGATTGATCAATAGGGGGTACCTTCGAGGAACAGTCGACGGCATGCAAATCCGTTCCGTGATAGTGAGCCCTTCTCAGCGGCGCTGTCACATTACGCTCTGGGTCTTGATTCCGTCTGTTCTATGCGGTTACAGTCTTCTGACACAGTCCGGGCTGTCTGTGTATAACCGCAAAGTTAATATAATATGCGCAGGGAAGAGATAATATCACTCACCTCCTGTCTACTTGTTGACTTAAGGGCTCAGCGGCTCCGGCGATGTCATGGTCAAATCCGACAAGCCGGTATTTCATTGCATAAGAACAGACAGAGGCATTCTTCAAAGTCAAGTTCTCTCGCTTGTATACCGAACACCTCACTTGGGCGGTGGTGGCGGTGGTCGTGCCTCAAATCTGTTTGGCTCAATAGTTCGCAGGGGCGAGGGCGCAGGGCGATAACCGTGGCCCATCTTGTGATGAGCTTCGCGTCTTTCCGTAAAACTTCCACAGGGAGGCCTCGCCAGCGGTTGCTGCAGTCTAAGGGTCTTCTCGGTGACAGATATTGCGTGGACGGATAGCTCCTTGCGTGTCAATGCTGACGGGGGAATAGTCTTCGGCGGTGGCGGAGGGATCCTCTTTGGCGATGGCGGAGGGATCCTTGCTGGTGACGCTGGAGGCTTCCGAGGGATCTTGTGCATACATTGAGGCGCAACGTGATTTGGGACAGCCTGTTTGAAGGTCGGCGTCGTGAAGGTTGGATGCGAAGGATTTGCTTCCAATTCTGACAGCCTGCGAGGCATGTCGCCTGGAAGTTCGTGGACAGCGAGCGGTTGAGACGGTGACGAAGCATCGAGCTCGCAAGTTTCAGGAATCTCTGCGACTGTTGTGCCCTTGGCGAAGTCTCTCGAAGACAATGTGTGCGCGATGCGACGGACGAAGTTCTGTTCTCTCTCGCGAGCCAAATACCGTCTGGTATCCATATTTACTTCGCTCAGTTGATTCAACTCGCTAATTCCGAGTTCATCCCCAAGGCTCAGCTCCGCATTGAGGCGGAAGTAATTTGACGGATCCACGCCTCTTTTGACGAGATATTCTTCCTCCATATACTGGTGCGTGTACTCGCAAAGTTCAACCTTTGTGATTATTTTCCTTCGCGCCTCAGCAAGCTCGCCTGGGAGTCCATCTTGCCAGCTCGGAGTGCGACGAAGGCCATCGGGCAGCTTCTTACCGGCCCCAAGGCTCACCATGATGCCCAAGCGCCTCCCAGGCCATTCGTTGACAACGGCTTCATCTAACGCCTCGACTGCCGGGTTAAAGGCTGCCAAGCTATCGTCCTGAAAGCACGAATCCCCGATCTGGATGGACTTGAAGGCGTGCGCAACTGCACACGTCGCTCTACCGGCTTGCCAAATCTTGCAGTCCGAGTCGAATGAGGATTCTCGTCTGGAATCGTAGGAGCGGAGCAAAACTGGTGGAGATCCGGCGGGCGACCCTTTGTAAAAGGCAACAACGGCACTGAAAGGCGAATCAACACGCATCAGCCAAGTCTACAGTCATGTTCCTCTGGGCGCAGAGCAGAACTTACGTTTTCGTCCGGACAGGTTGCAAATCATAGAGCCCGGCGTTGCCCTGGTCATGTTTTAACTTCGAAAAAAGGTCGGTCCCGACCAATCGCGAGGGAATCTGTGCGCTTATCTTGATGAGACCGATGCCAGCAGCAGGATGCGAGTACTCGAATGTTCTTTGAGAAGACTTGTCGAATAACGGGCTTCGGGGCGCAATTCCGTCGCAGCCTGGACTTTCATCGACACTCGTCCGCGCGCTGCCCGACTGCTCATTCCGTACTGCAATCTCTCGGACGCATTGTTTGATGGCATCTTCAAGCCTGCTGGCCTTGAACATCGTAGAACAGTAGGGAATGCCCGCAATGGTCTTGTCGGTTTCGAACACTCTGCGGGTCATACGGACGTAGAGGTCCTTGCTCGTCTCAATGTCGAGGCGCAGTCGGCCCAGCATGAGGGCAATCAAGCCTCCGACGCCGGTTCCAACGATGAGGTCGAAATGATCGCAGGGCTTCGGAAGCTCGTGGCGGCTAGGCGCGCGGCCGTGAGTCTCGACAAATGTCCGATGCATCAACTCCTGAAGAATAATGAGGATCGAGTAACCGCGCATGCCACCTCCATCTATACGTCTCAATGTCAGCTGGCATGCTTTTACTGTGAATGATAAGATCCTGAGTAGGTTAAGGCACAGCGCAAGGCTCGTGGACGTACCGAGCGAAAGAACGCGCAGGGGTTTCGGGCTTTCGCCATCTTCTTTCGGGGAATGAAGCATCTCGCCGTTCCAATCGCGCTTTTTGCGTCTTTCGATCTCGAACACTGCCGATGGGCTGCGAAGCTGAAGATCAATTGGCTATTCACGATATGCAGCTTCACCATTCCGGTTCACTTGGGATTCGCCTGTCATTTACATGGCGCCAGGGGTATTCTCTTGCTCTAGCCGCGCGATCGAGCTGCGGAACAATCGGTTTCATCAGCAGCGCCGGGGAGGGGGGGGGGGGGGATTTCAAGATGCTCGGACGTTCTGCTTACCTTTCCAGGCGTTACCGTGAAACTCCATGTCCCGAATTGGAGTTGTTCAGCGTGACCACCTTGAGTCGTAGGCTCGCAAAGAAAATTCAAAGGGGAGGGAATATCGGGGAACCCAATACAATTACCATTGCTTTTACAAGTACGACGGACGGTGGCATGTTCAAACGTGAGGACTGTTCGAAAACGCAGACTACGTGGGCCGCCTCTGTTCACTAAACCCGGAATGGGGCATGACCGGGCGTCTGTGTGCTAGAGGGCGCTTTGATACCATGTGCGTTTAGACGTATTACAGTGCATGAATCCCTGGAGTACATTAAGTCTGGGATAGGGTAGCATGGAGTGTTCCATGGACATGGATCTGAAATCTTAAAATATCCGCTCGCGCAGTGACGCGGGTGTGCCCGAAGCTCACTTGACGCATCGTAAACCTTGCCGAAGCTCCTATTGATATCATGGATCAGCCAGTGACGGGAGGTTGATCTCGCTGAATCCACGGGTAAGAGCCATCTATCGAGATGCAGCGGTGATTTTCCCCGAACTTTTGTTGAACTTCGTCTTCACTCTTTTTTAATTGACTCGAATTTGCTCTTCACGGCGGATGGTAGTTCAGTTCGTTATCCTGGGTGTTGCTAAATGTATTGGAACCTTTCAAAGATTAATTTGAGCCTCCCTTTCGCTCTGAGTGAAGTCTTTGGTGGTCCAGGGTTGGGCCGATGCGGGCTTCTATATCTCGCTGCTTGTTTTCCGGAACGGTCCCTACATGTAATATATACTCTGCCTCTGTTGTTGCGCAATGAGATCATTCATCATCAGCGCGCGGTAGCGGGGCTTTGGCAACCCGGGCTTGGCCCAGGACTAATATAGAATCGAATGAGGAATATAATGTGATTCAGAGAATTGCGCGTCCTAGGGATAAATGCGAAAGCATTTGATGGTTCGTCTCACCGATCAGCATGAAGTGAATATATTCCTCAGAGTCTACCCCAATGCATGTATCTATTCCGCTCATATGTGTCTACTCCGCCTGTACAGTACAGTATGTCTGCGCAATCCTTTGCTGATCAAGAGGCCTGCGATTGGCGGCCTCGTCGGACAAAATGTTACAGCACGAGTTAGCATCGCTTCGCATGCACAGTGCAAGGTCCCGAGTGCAGTACGATATGCTTAGGAATCCTGCCGCGTTCAAGCGGGATTTGCAAAGCAACTGTCGGGTTGTCTTCCGGATACACAGTCCTGTGACCCTGTTTGCTAACATCGACGGTGTCGGTGACGATGATGAGTCCGTCTGCGCCCCCATCCACAACCGCTTCATCTTGAGATCCCGGCACGGTGATGTGCGCACTGCCCGAAAGAAAAGACACGTACCTGTCATCCTTGTTTAGCATTTATCACTTGTCCACCATAAATAGACATATCATCTCACTGTGCCGCCGGTGCATTATGCAGACCCCCGTCAAAGTTTGGGGGGATGATGGTGTAGGCGCAACTCTCGACCGAGCCAAGCTGAGTGTTCGAGGCTCCAGCGGTTCCAGAAACATTTGACAGTTGGACGGGAGCATAAAGTTGCCAGCATTGAATAATCGAATGTCCGTTGCTTGCCGCGATTGCGGTGATTGTAAAGTTACCTTGAGACGCAGCCATGATGAAGTAGATCCCGCACGGAGTGCAGATGAGACAAGAGATGCAGGGGGGAATTGTCACAAGCAATACGTAGAGGTATTCGGATGCCTGGCTCGACTTATTGGGCGACAGTCGCTATTTCTTCACTTTGGATGAAGCGCCCTTGACGTTGCGCTCGCAGCACCCGATCGTGCTCTGTCCGACATTCGACGGAGAACAATCTACAGTACTTGGACTGAATGACCAGGAAGCTGGCAAGTCCCTGCAAGTTACCAGTAGCAATATTGGCAATTGTTCTCGAACTCATGTGGACCCGGCGAAAAGGGTTCGTAATCTGACGGGCGTTCTCTCCAAGTCCTGCTGCGCGATCCGCTTAGCCCGAACCTGTCTATGCTGTGTAACGCACAGAGTGAGGCCACTATCAGCTGTGTAACAATCTGATTCTTCGTACAGCGCAGTAAAATGAAGAGGACAGCGGCGCATCTTCAATATTAGTTCGGACTAGATGAACGCGAGCCCTGAACAAAACGACTGGACGCGGCCTTGGTTGTACTTGACTTTAGAACTCCTCAGCTACTCCTCTACCGCATAGCGTATTGATTATTATAACTGGGCGAATCTTCGTATACCGTAAGTGATAATTCTGCGTTACTCAATCCCCAGATTTACTATGCATACCGGATGTACTGTACAGTATGTACTGGATGTGTATGTGTACAGGCAGTGATTCATTCCACACGGTAGGCTCGCCACACACAAAACCACACAATCCACACGCGCATATTTTACATACTATACATACTGTACGCACGTCGTACTTCGTAAAGTGAGTGCCTTGACCCCTGAGCTTTTAAATGGCTCTTTAGTCTCGAGTTCAGTATTGCGCCGAGCCCAAATACATGCATGTATTGTAGCATTAGGCCTGTGATGTTGTGTAATGCAAGCCCATCACCGACCACTGTTATTGGACGGACGCGACATTTCATTAACATCCACAAGCCGATGCTCAGTTGAAAGCGCGGCTGTTCGAGAATGATGCTCAAGGCCCCCGGCCTGTAGGGTTGTTTCCCATGTACACCTACGTATGATCAAACGAATCCTGCTCAATCATACCATGAATGAGTCACATGAGAGAGTGATTCTCGTGCGCGGGGGATGTTATTGGGTGTGGTTACACAACATTCAGCTACAAGCCTTCGCGATGCAGCAACGAGCCCAGTTGTCGCCGAGAAGTTGTCAGCATCCCGGGTTCAGCTCTCAAAAGGACTCAAAGCCCGTCAAGCTCTCCAGGACCCGGTTCTGTCTCTTTGTTTGACCCTGCATCACCCTGCCCTATTAAACACCCCGTCGATATTCCCGAGAGACGCCGTCTGTAACCTCGGCCACACTTCGTCGCCGTCGCCATCTTCTTTCGCCGTGTCGGGCATGGCGATTGATCACGAGTTCGAGCCAGCCCTTGCTCCACCACCCGGGGTAGTCTCCAACCTTCATGATCCACCATCCCGAGGCTATGCGGTGATTATTGCCATTGTCCTCTTTGTCGCCACATCGACGCCCTGTGTCGCGGCTCGTCTTTATGCGAGATATCGGATACACAAGAAGCTGTGGTGGGATGATTGTTAGTTCTCACTCCTTGATCTCAAAAATCGCTCGTCGACTTACTATGTTGAAGGGACATGCGTGGTTGCACTCGTGCGTTGAACGAGATCCGCGTGCCCTGTGTATGTCCGTTTCTGACCGGAACCAAGGGCGGTCTCTATGCCTTTTGCGCAATACCACTCTATGGTCTACAATTTGGTTTCGGCCTGGACGAGTGGAACGTCCCACATTCACACATGAAGCGCTTCAACGAGGTTTGTTTAAGGACTCCATACTAAGCAACGATTTCTCGTCAGGTGCTAAGCATAACGGCATCAGCTGTTTTCTATTCTTGAGATAGTTGCCCGCATCTCAATCTTCTTCACGAAACTATCTATCCTTCTTCTTTATATCCGGTACTTCTGCCCGTCAGGGGCTCGCCGAAACTGGATCTACTGGTCCACCATCGCCGTGATACTCTTCAATGCCCTCTATTGCATTGCGCTTGTCCTCGTTGTCAGACTTCAATGTGTTGGCAAGACAAAGGCTGTGGCTGATGCTGGCGAATGCGTTAACCACTATCTCGTTCTCGTAACGGCATCTACAATCAACGTGCTAACCGATGTCCTTATTTTGTTGATTCCTATGGCTGCCGTGTCCCGCCTTCGCATGCCTCAAAGACGGAAACTCGGCATGCTTGTCATCTTTGCCGTTGGTGGTTTGTGAGTACGCCCACTCTGAATGTTGGGATGTGAAACTAATGATGGATAGAGGATGTGCTGCGAGCGTCGCCCGCCTTGGCTACCAGGTTGTCGAAGCCTCGAACCGAAACCAAACAGCTGTGTTGACTAACGTCGCAATACTAGCGTTCGTTTCCCGCCATCACCCGCTCTTGAACATCTCCTAACTTAGAAACGCAGGCTTGCTGAGCATGTCATTGGCATTGTCGTTGGCTGCATGCCACTCTTTCCCGCCTTGTACCGCCACGTTCGCCGTGACCCAGGGGAATCCGCAAAGACTGCTCGCTCTCAGGGTAATAGCAGGTGGAAACGAACGTTTGGACGTCAACAAGTGAAGAAGCCGGATCCTTGGGGCAGCATCAGCGCACTAGCGGACACGGAACTGGCGGAAACACAACAAAAGACGTCGGCTGATACCAGAGAGACGAACGCAACGGAAATAGCAACGAGGGATGGCACCCTGCCATCTTTCAGAGTACGATGATGCGCGTCTAGGCGCACAAAATGATCTCAGCCAACGAAACATTCTACATCCATGCCTGCATTGCCATTGACCGCGCATACCCGACGCCTCAAAGTCCCTCAGTGGCATCATGGAATATTGCGACGCGCACCGAGACTTCAATAATGCCGCCGTGCATGTCACCTTTGGACATCATCCTGGGGTTCCTGGGCTGTTACCTACGGCAAGCAAGCTTTCTTGGGGGGTTCAAGTGAAATATTTCGTGTTAGTATTTACTGCCTTCCGGCGACCAGCCGCTCAACCTCTTTGGTCTTCAATAAGTATGAGCCGTAGCTGACATGTTGTCATCATCGAAAAGGTCGAGTAATTGCCAGGCTGCAATGCGGAAAGCCGGGTTGTAGGTATTTTGTGATCAATGGTCGCCGCTCAGTTCCTTTGAGCCAGTCAGACTTGAAAGACTGCCAACTGACAGTCGAATGGTGTAACGGGAAACGTCGAGTGTCACGTCAATGTGGTTCCGGGTAGGTATGATCAACAAGCTTCAGGTAATTATGGCGTGGCAATGCAGCCAGCATCGCTCTGACTGCACAAAGTACGAAGCGAAGATTAATGGAAGATAGATATAGCAAATGATAACAATAAAAGATTGAGCTTCCGACCTCGCACAATATTGCGAGCCATGAAGACTCTCGCAAAGTTACTCACTTACATATCCAGCATGCTTTTGTGGCGAGCAGTTCCCTCTATCATGCTTTCCTGTGGACCATTCCCCTCTATTACGGCCCCCTGTGGAGGAGCGTTCTCCATCCTGTTTGAGTGCTGGGGAGTTCCCTCCAGCGTGCTGCCCTGCTTGGTGGCGCCCTCCATGCTGGTCTGCTGGGCAGAACCCTCCATGGCGCCGCGGTTGCTCATGAATTCCTCGATTGGCTTCTCGGGCATTATCGTCGTTCCATGGTGCATCGCATGAACTGGTACAGTCGTGTGGAGTACTTGCGGCGCGACGGCCTCTTTGTGTACGATGGGCTGAACATGCTCGTGAATGTGATAACATGTTCGCTCGCCTTCAACTTGGCGGGCAGAGGCTGACTGTGACATGTCATGCGCTACAGAGGAATCACCGTGCTGTGCATTGTCGCCTTCAAGCTGGGCTTGAGTTCAGCCACGTTCTCGTGGACCAAGTTTCGCTGCTGCATGGGCATTTCGTTGTGGATGGGTTGCTCGGGCCTGGGCAGACAGATTAGCGGCAAGTGACGGCAGGCCAGATTTCTCCACATACAGGACTGCCTTGGCCACCAGAGGTTGGGCGGTCTGGTAATATGGCGGTGATCCTCGTGGATCTCCCTGTCCACCGCCGTGGTCACTTCCTCGTGCCGGTGCGGGCGAACGCGTTCGTCTGTCACCGCTGGCATGTTCTCTTGAACATCGCTCTCCTGCTTCCCATGGCGGGAAACGAGCTTCGCGACAGCCTACTTGCCTTGTCCATCTTGCTTCGCATTTACGTCTTGGCCGCGCGAGCTTAATCGCGATCTGGCCGTTCATGGAGTAGGTTACAAAGTAATACGGACTCGTTCTTTCTAGCAGTCCCATTTATCGTGGCATGATTGTACGCAGGCAGCCAAACTGAGGCCTAGATATTGACTTGAACCAAAGGCAACACGACATCGGCCCGCCCACCCGACATTCGAAGACGGATAGACCAAGTTGACGGATCCGCGCCGGATATTATGTGCTTGCAGAATATCTCGTGCGCAGAATCGTGAGCATGGTAAACAGTCTTGCGGATGATGGCGTATGTTGTGGAAAACAGCATGAAGCGTCAAGCTCTAGAGCGCAAACGCCCGCTGAAAGGCCCTGTGCAATGACGTGTCGTAATTTGTTCGATATTTGCTTTCATTGGGCCGAGTTTCTGTCATAACTCCATAAGAGCCTCCTAACAAACGCACTTGGGTTAGTTACATTAGCGTGGACGGGGCGCGAGCCGGTCCGTAACGATGATGATGAAGCTATTCGTACAGATTCTACAGAACTCCACTTCCAAGCCAGTTGAATCATTCGATCTGTCGTTTTCCCCGATGACGCAACGAGCAATCCGAACCCAGCTTAAGCGGCAGCTTGATGACTAGCGCGCCTCTACAGATGCTCTCAATCCTCTTGACACTCCAGCTCAACGGCGCAGCATCCCTGCCTTCACTCAGCCCTCGTGTGCCTACCCAGGTAGACGACAGTTTGACAAAGCCACTAAATCGACAGGAGCTTCGGCTTGACATCAACGGATGTCCGAAGTACTCGACAGCTCCGAGGACGGGCGAGTCTAGTGGTTTCGCGCATCCCTCGGGCCGGACGAACAGCTACGCGCGACCATTGAAACCCCCATTTGGATAACGATGGTAAATTTAGCAGCACTGTAAAGGGGGTACCTGCAGCTCGTTCCGCGCCACTGCAGGAAATCGATGCGAGCTGCTTTGTCGGCATGGCATATTCGCCGATGTTGGTTTTCGGGCTGTACTAGAACCTCGCAGGCCCGATTGATCAGATCGCCCTCGTTTCACGCCGCAGACCGAGCAGTCCCAGTCTGATGCTACGCTACGAGAAGTGGTGCGGAGGTACCGAGCACCTGAGCCTCGCTCGACCATGGTGCTTCTCTATTCCCGGGCAGCTGATGAAACAGACCGTAAGCAAGCTGACCCGACCCTTCAGCACAGACAGACGTTCTGCGTTGGGGCTCCGTTGAGTGTAAGGAAAGGCATCTTCGTAACGGAAGGCTTAACCTCGAATAGTCATAGTGCTTCAGGACCATTGTAAGTGCCCTGCCGACTGATGGCGTCAACGCAACGGCGTGAGCGGCTGACGATCGAAGTCTGCGATTGAGACGTGACAATACCGTGGCCAGGCACGTTGACATCGTGATTGGTTGCCTCAAATTGAATGGCTAGCTGCGCCAAAACAGGTGGTCCCTTTCTTTTGGTCGTTTCTTCTACATGAACCGTAGATGGCCCGTAGGTGGCCCCTACTGCCCCTGCAATTCGAGGCCGCTTGCCGCCCTGGCACGGAGAGGTACAGTGTGTAAGTTACCCAGTACGGGAGAAGAAACGAGTCTACGCAAGCTGACAAGCGGGCTCGTTGACTCGACCGCAATCACGAGCGCTCAAAGTCCGGGCTTACAGTGCTTAGCACCGCCGCGCAACCCATGAAGCTAAGAAATATGATACCGCACTGGGGTCGCGTGCGCTCTCGGGAGCGAACCGCCCCCAAGACCAAACTTGAGCCGGCGACGGAGAGAGACATCCTAGCTCTCTATGACAGGCATTTACCTTACCTCCTCAGCCTTGTGGTCGAGCTGAACGGGTCAAGAGACCTTGTCGCCGCCAAGATGCCGGCCCTAGGTTGCATCGCCCCTTGTAAGCTCGTCCGTAGATCGTTCTTCCCTGGCTGCATTCCCCGATTAGTTAGCAAGCAGGCTGCGAGCGTTCACCCGACTATGTCTTCTCACGTGAGGCCAGCCTGACATCCCCTTAACACAGACGCCTCCAAGGCACACGGAATACCACCGAGCGGCCACGCGTTGCTGACCGACCACTGATTCGGCATGGTTGGCACCGCGGCTCAGCAACTCAGCCGTATAGCCTGAACCTTCTGGTGATCAAATTTAGAATCTCCATCAGCAATACTTGTTTACAGGGGGGTTGTTTCGGAGGCTCGGAGAGCACCAAAGGCTTCAGCTCACTCAGCAGCTTCCAACTCGACTGGAGGAAACGCCGAAGCGTGCTCAACCCGTGTATATATCATCATGAGGATAACCCATCGAGACGAGATAGAATCAAGTCAGTCTTCATTACTCAGTTTCCATCACTTGCCTTTTGAGTGGAATTGCTTGCAGCACCAGAGTGTGCATTCAGACTCGTCACGATGGTCTTTGCCAGAGAGTCGATCGGCCGGCATAGCTGGATACAAGACTTGCCGCAGCGCCGAACAAACGGGTTTGCACCATCTCCCTCTTGAGAGTCTCATGAATCAAGTCTAATTAGTTCTAGGAAATCTTTACTCGGAACAATATTGGCGCCCTTACTTCCAGCCTTCTTGACCAACAACCCTTTGCCCAATGGTCATCCCTGGAACAACTTAGATCGCAACACGGACTACTACCACCATGCTCCCCATACAGGCGTCATAAGATCCTATGACTTTACAGTTAGTCGCGGAATGATTGCCCCAGACGGATTCGAAAGGGAAACGCTACTAGTCAACGGAGCGTTTCCGGGGCCCTTGATAGAGGCCAACTGGGGAGATACCATTCAAGTTACCGTGCACAACAACATTACTGGTCCCGAGGAGGGCACATCATTGCACTGGCATGGCTTCCTGCAACATGGCACGCCTTACCAAGATGGAGCCCCCGCTATCTCGCAATGCCCTATTGCACCGAGAAGGTCCTTCACGTACTCCTTCAAAGCCGACCTGTATGGAACAACATGGTATCACTCTCACTATTCCTCCCAGTATGCCGGTGGACTTTTTGGACCCATGGTCATCTATGGTCCGAGTCAGAAGTACGACATTGATATCGGCCCAGTCATGCTCTCGGATTGGTATCACAGAAGTTATTACGACCTCGTGGAAGAAAGTCTGCGTCCTGGAGCCGGTCCTTTTGTGTCTAACAATACTCTCATTAACGGTAAGAACAACTTCGATTGCTCAACTCTTCCGCCAAGCAAGTCCAACACCACTTGCGTGAGCAATGCTGGGATCTCCAAGTTCAGGTTCCGCCGTGGCAAGAAGCACCGACTTCGCCTTATCAACTCCGGAGCCGAGGCACTTCAGCGATTTTCAATTGATGGACACAAAATGACAGTGATTGCCAACGACTTTGTTACCATTGAGCCCTACGAGACAGACGTCGTTACTCTTGGAATTGGTCAACGTACCGATGTCATTGTCGAGGCAAACGATCCCCAGGGCGTTGGTGCCTATTGGATGCGGTCTAACGTCTCCGCCGCTTGCAGTTTGTCGGCACAACCATTTGGACTCGCTGCCATTTACTATGACTACGTCAATGAAACTACCACCCCACGATCTTCTCCTTGGAACGCGCCTGAACCCGGCACTTGTGCCAACGATGATCTTGCTCTCACCAGGCCTATCATGAAGTTAAAGTTGCCAGAGCCGGACCTGACTTACAACATGGACCTTACTATGTTCAGAAACGCCAGCAATATCACACTATGGTCACTTGACGGCGTCGGCTTCCGTGGCAATTACAACAGTCCTACTCTGCTGCTATCAAAAGTAGGCAATCTCACATTTGAGCAAGAGTGGAACGTCAAGGACACGAAGAATGCAAAGAGTGTCAGGGTTGTAGTCAAGAACCGTACCCCTGTTGGGTAAGTCAAACCAGAGATTGATCCTTCCGAAATATCGATGCTAACCGGTTTCGCTGCTCAATAGTCACCCTATGCATTTGCACGGATTCAACATGTACGTTTTGGATGAGGGCGATGGAGACTGGAACGGCACCATTGTCCACCCTGAAAACCCACTGCGCCGTGATGTCGTCCAGCTGCGAAAAAACGGCTATCTAGTCATTCAGTTTGACGCGGGAGAGAATCCAGGTAAGATTCTACCAACGATATGGAGTCTAGCAGCTGCTACATGTAGAGACCGATGTTTCTAATGCGCTTGTTCCCATTACAGGAGTCTGGCCATTCCACTGCCATATTGCATGGCACTCTGGCTCTGGCTTATTCGCTCAGTTCCTCACGGCAGGCGATAAGCTGCAACAACTCCCATTTCCAAGGACCGTGGCGGAGACTTGTCGCGAGTGGGGGCGCTGGACGCATACCAACATTCCCAACCAAATTGACAGCGGCTTGTGAGCAAGGCAGACGATTCTTGCATGTTTTTTTTTTTCATTTGTCAGATAAGATACAGCACGCTGAGTACGACTGAACGCAATCCAGGTTTGCATATAGAGGATAGATATGGTTCATGGCAACATAGGTTTCAAACATTTTCGCAGTGCTCATAGACCTGGAATAGCATATTGCATTATTTTACCTTCGCGCACCTGCTTAACTTTGTGGGCTACCCACCGCACTGTATAGGTGCTGTGGAGGAGCCACATCAGGGCTGGGAAAATGAATCGAATGTAAGCTGTGATGAAGCCAGGGAAATGCCGAGTTCCTGCCCTAGCTCTCCGGTAGGTTATAATACTAGCGGAGGTGTTAATAAGCTATTAGCTATATTCTTAAGAGTATATTAAAGGGTAGCTTAAGACCCTTAGTAGTTATATAATGGACTCAATTCGAGGGCTTTAAGAGCTTTATATATATATACCTCTCTCTTACTTACTAGGGCTTAAAAACGCGAAGCGCGGTATTATAATAAAAGTCGTAAGAAAATAACTTTTAAAGAGGGCGATTAGGTTTTCATTTTAACTTGAAATCTCCTACTAAAACGCCCTATAAAGAAGTTAATAGCTAACTTTATCGGGCCCTACTAAATTAAAAGAGTAGTTAGGGGATATTAGCTAGCTTATTCTCTTTATCTAGGATTAATAGTTAAGATTTATAATATACTGCCTATTAATAGTCGAAAACCCTATTAAAGTTGGGATTTAAAGCTAGTTAAACCTAAGGATTATCCTTTTATGATTAAATTTACTTATAATATCGAACTAACGGTTAACTATTATAGCCTAAAAAGTCTCTAGAAGTATCTTATAAAGTAGAAGAGCTATAGAAACGAAGAAAATCTTGGGCATCCCGAAGAAACTTTGTAGATAAGACGTTCTTAATAGAATATAAGTAATTATATTATAAGGGGTTGTCCCGAAAGGGAGGGCAACATATTATGTATAGAGTCTTAATAGACCTCCGAGATATTGCGGAGGTTATTAGAGGTTAAAAGAGCGACGTAAATCGACTTAAGTATACTCTTTAGAGATTAATAGATTAAATATTTAGCCCCCGTTCTTTATGCTCTGTTTAGTTGTGTGTATGCGCCTTTCAGCCGGATGGGTATAATAACTGCCAAAACATGGCCGTGTCCATGGCTATTGCAACCTCGAAGATGCCAATCGTTTCCTCGAGGCCCCCGGTATCTGGTACGATTCAAAGGTGGCGCAACTTTGATCCTATTCAACAAAACGGGTTTATAATGGCTCGTGCGAATGCTAAAAAGCAACAAAGTGGCAACGGCTAGACCCTACCTGATTCGGTCCATACTATCCAGCCGCACAAAAGCTCTCACAAGTGGATTGGGGTAAAACCAGGCGCAGCGGTGGAGGCTGAAGAGTCCACATTTGCTCCATTTCCGCTTCAAACTCCACGCCGTTTTCCCCTGGCGCAAAGGCAACGCTGTATCTAAGAGCGAGGCAGCTGATGGCCTACGGAGCTCCATCATGGCCAGTTGCTTGCCGGCACAGCCAAAGAGCCCGCGCTGAAAAAGTAGATATGCCGCTGCCCCGGGCGACAGCCTCTGCAAGCGCTCGGGCACAAACTCGTCGGCCCTGCTGAAGTGGCACATCCCAACTCGAGCACTATGACGCCACTAGATGTGTGTTACCAGACATAGAGCACAGACATGAGTCAAGTAATGTGTCTGCCCGCCCAAATTCGTCGTCGTTGGATACATCGTGAAGGCCATGTTGTCCAAGGACACCACTCATGAAGCAGCTTGCCAGGCCGCCCTGTCGCCACCATCATTGGCATCTTGGCATTCCACGAAGGCCATGCCGACTCCCTAAAAGCCCAGTCATCAGCCGCAGCAGTCGAGGCAGGATATAGGGGGGTGCTTAAGAGTAACCCCCGGAGGGATATTCATGACTATGAAAAGCGACTACTGTACATCTATCTGGTTTCGGATGGACCTTGAGATTCGCTTCCGGGTGGCACCATAATTACCCGCTCGATATCATCATCATCCTGTCCAGGATTCGCAGCACTATAATCCAACCACTTAAAGAAGCTGTAAACACCAAACGCTAGGACAGCACCTAAAAAAGGGCCCAACCAGAAGATCCAGTGATAGGATACGAAACCAGTTAGGACGGCAGGGCCAAACGACCTAGCAGGATTGACTGATGTGCCTGTATAATCTGTCCCTGCCATATGTGCAATAAATAAGGCTATTCCAATACCAACAGGAGCCAGGTACGTCGCTCGATGCTTCTCCACCGCGAGAAAATATACGGCGAGGACTAGCTGAGCGGTTAAAAACATCTCCAAGAAGAGACCTTGGGCTACATTGATCCCGGAGGAGAGCGAATTGGCAACGCGCAAGGGGCCGGGCAAGAGA
Source organism: Hirsutella minnesotensis 3608 (assembly GCA_000956045.1). Classification (NCBI taxonomy): domain Eukaryota; kingdom Fungi; phylum Ascomycota; class Sordariomycetes; order Hypocreales; family Ophiocordycipitaceae; genus Hirsutella; species Hirsutella minnesotensis. The sequence continues at coordinate 128,641 of KQ030519.1, read as the reverse complement.
CCAAGGACCACTGCTGAAGCTGCAATGCTCCCTACTAGTTGGGCCGGTAATATAAGGAGGGCACACAGGGGGGTGACTTGTTTGGCAAGCACAAGCGCTAGAGTAACCTACAATGGGTCAATCAAAACTTGGGATCTAGGGTGGTAGAGGCTTGATAATACTGACGGCAGGGTTAAACATGCCTCCCGACACACGGTAGAAAATCCAGACATTGGCAGCTAGGGCGCTTCCGAAGGAGGCGGCAATGTAGAAAAGGCTGGAAGGAAGTAGTATAGCGCCTGAATTTGTGTTCCCAGGGGAGTTGTTGACGATGGCGGTTTGGGCGCCGATAAAGGATAGCAGGAGAAATGTGAAGGTGCCGCAGAACTCGGCCGCGACCACGACCAAGGTATTTCTGGTGGAACTGGTCTCGCTTGTCGACTGGTTGACTTGAACGTATCTTCTAGCCACAGTCCCTGGCATTGTGTGATTCTCTTGTAGGCGTTGGAGCGGGAGATTCGGTACTTCGTTTTCTTGACCAAAAACCAAGCTTGTGGATAGAAACAACGCAGGGATTTTGCTACGAGTTAGTGGACACGGCTTCTTTAATATATCAGGTTGATGAACATGTGAAAAAAGGGGCGTTCCGAGACCTTGTTGCAGTAGGCCAAATATCCAATGCGGGGAATCACATGAATGTGTCGACACAGACTCCAAAGGTCACATTTTGCAGCCATGTGCTGTCAACTTTCTCATGCATAGATGCAGGGCTTCCTGGGGGTTAGCTGAGCGAGAAGAGAGTATTCCGAAAATAAGTACATGCCTGCTGTAAGGGGGCTGTATGAGTTACGGCTCCTGGCGTCTCCCTGACTGATTGCGAGACGTGATGGCCTCGGCGTTTATACTCCGCTAGACCACACTCTCTGCGAGGTAGTTCATTGAAACTGGGACCTAGCCCTATGGGTTCGGACCCGTCTCCCGTACGTGGGTGGGTTGTTGGGCAGGAGGCTGATTCCATTACAAGGAGGGTGCCTGGTCAGGGTGCGGTACCGTAGCTGGGGCCCTGACCTTCTTTTAAGAGGGACAGCAGGTATACGGCTTACCCAGCCCTCGACGTAGTCTCCAGACTCATAAGTGAAACTGTCCCGCGGTTGTGGCAGGAGACCAAGTATGAGGGGCACCCAAGTTTCCACGTAAATCCTGGTGCTGGAGCCTACAACGGGACAAAAGATCCCGCAGTAGGTCAGGGAACGAACGACTTTGATCATGATGGGTTGGTGTATTGCCAATATACATCTTTGCATTGATTGGAACGATGGAAGGATGACTGCACGAGCGGGCCAACGGTGGCCGCACGTCGTCGACTACTGACGTTAGATGTATTCACGCCTTGGGTCCTTTCGACCCTCCATCGACGACGGCAGCTTCGGTGTCGGCCATGACAGCGACTGGTGACAGTGATGTGGCGTTGGTTTGTTCAATGACGGCAGATGATGTCATGATGAGGATGGCTCGCGGACCGGGGCAGAGGGTGCGCGATGGGGAGGAAGAGGAGGAAGAGAACTTGGCGCGGGGGGGAGGTGAGTTTGTGTATGTGACCGCGCGAGGGCGGAGTCGCCGCGGTGATTCACTACGGAGTAAATCACCGGAGTTGGGACGGATTGACCGCCGAGTGGAATGCCGGCCAGGTGGGGCGCCGCCCCGCGAAGTGAATGGCCCCGGGCGGAGCTGAATAAGTTGCAACACTATCCCTCCGAGTGCCCGAAGGCTGCAGTACAAATTTTGCAGGGATTTGAGCCAATAAGAGGATAACGAATAAGCGGTACATTGATTGCCTGCTAAACTATATGGTGACAGAAGTCCCAACCATCCCCAGTCTTACACAAAGCTACATTGCACTCTTAGCGACCCCGACGTGGGCTCTTAGTATCTCGAGGTCACGGTATCGGTGCAGGGGTCATATGGGGCAAAGTTGTTACTGCAGCCTTTGGGCACTCGGAGGGATAGTACGGCGGGGCCAGGCGACGGACCTAACGGGGCAACGGGCGAGCGGGGTCGGACTCAACCCAGGTAGCTTAGCGCTAGCTTTATTGCATTTACGAAATGGTGGCATATAACTCTATTTCTAGAGGCATACGGCGCTAAAATTCGCAGATATTAAACTTCTGACACCAGCTTCCCGGGATGCAGTATATTCTGGTAGATATGGCCGTATGTAATTACCTCTAAGCGTTATACAGCTCTATAGACCTACCACGCATCATGGGTAGATATCAAGGCCCGTCTGAGGCCCGTATAAAAATTATACCCCGGGAAGGGCACCGTTCATCGTAAATCTTCGATAAATATCACTACTTGGTGTCTTTTCAAGGGATACGGTATCCCTATCTGGTTGGTGGCGCTCTCCTTCATGAAGTTGATCCAGGAGTCTCCAGTCTGCTTGAAACATTCAACGATGACATAGCTAACCGGCGTAGATGCATATTCCAAGACAATGATTTTAACAAAGGGAAAGTAAGTACGAAGTAGAACCTTTTTCGTTTCAACGGTGGAGGAACACGGTCTGAACCACCTCAAGTCGAGATATCTTGTGTGATAATTTCCACGATTCCATAAGTGCAGGAGCTGTTGGCTGATGAACTATCGAGATGCGTCTAGAAAGGGTCTTTCTGGCTACGAATACGCCGAAAAAGTTCGCCGTGATGCATCGATTTGTTGGAAATGGATGTGGCGCTGCGAAGAATGTTTCCCCTCCTCAAGTTGCTATTTGAGTTGCGCAACAACAATTCCCAAGTAAAGCTACTTGTCAATCGCTTCTCGAGGTTCAAAGGTTTTCTCGTCAAGGGCCCTGCTGATGGTATGCCCGGTCATTCCAAAGGCAAGCAAGTGACCCCAACATACGCCCTGAGCTACGGGTGGCCTATCAGAAGTCAAGGTTGACATCATCTGAGAACGAGAGACTGCCCATTATATATATGTCCCGCAAGCCTTTTTGGCCCAGCCTTCACCTCCCATACGTATTCGAGCCTGTCAAACTGTACATTCATCGTGCCGAGTCCAGGTAGACGCATTGTCTGGCCGTACTCCTGTACGTTGTCTAGCTACAAGTAACGAGTAATATGGTTTAGTTAGGATCAATGCTGACCACGGCAATTTGAACTGTGCAGAACTTGATCGCGACATCTTTGAATGTCGCATGAATTGGGCAGTTCGGTCCATAGCACCGTCAAACCCGTGCTGGTTCTGGTGACCTGGTCACCGTCATACTTGGAGCAAGTTGCCTGAGAACCTGATGTCTCTACATTTTCCCCCTGTCTTTCGAGAGAATGTATTGTCTTTAGAGTGTCAGTCTTTAAATCATGATAGACGAAGTGGCTGGGGAGCAAAGGCGCGCCTCCCAGGAAGAAGGTATAAGAGTCGAATGAGCATCTTTCCGCTCAGATGATGGGGCCAGCATCCCAGTTTCTGAAGTTGCTTGTTGCACGAAAGAACAAAGCCCCCAGACCTTGACTCGCCCATTTTCACAAATTACAATGAAGACGTTTCACATCCTGATATTGCAGTCCCTGGCCGGGTCTGCACTCGCTGCTCCCGCGAACAACAGGGAAATCGCCCTGTCAAGATCTAAGTCTGGTTCAACCCCGGAACCCGTGGTCAGTATCCTCAACGATGTTCACGAATTGGCACACTGCATGCTCCCTCAATCACAGGGGCTCGTTGATCCGAATGACCCGTGGGGATTCACCTTGAGATGCTTTTGGTATCCGATCATTTTTGGAAACAGGGGATCTTCCACTGCCAACACCGCCAACGTCGCGATTGACACCTTCCCGAGCAATACTCTTCCTCCAAATAACATCCCCGCAAACGCTTTCCCGACCAACAGTTTCCCGACCAATAGCTTCCCTACGAACACGTTCCCAAACAACAGTTTCCCCACCGATACTGTCCCAGCCACTGACTTTCCGAACAATTCCTTCCAAAACAATGATCCCCAAAACAATGACCCCCAAAACAATGACCCCGCGGCCAACACGTATGTTCCTACCAATACGGTGCCAACAAACACTCCCGTCGGCAACCCTTGGTCTTAAGCACGACGGTACGAGATATGGACGAGCCACACGGGATTCGTGATCAACGCCCGATAATCTCCGAGTGGTTTTGAAATGAAGAGCGCCATGCCCGCTGATTGTGTGGTCATCTCGCAAGCGAGGTGGGAACTCAATGTTGGTTTACGCACCCCTCCTATCTGGAACGTCGACGTTTGGAACTTCTACGACGGGATAGTCATACTGGTCATTGTGAAACATTATTATAATTTAGAGGATAAACCCTAGATAAACTAGATCTTCAGGACGATGAAACATTAAAGTCACTGCAGCGAGCGTCCAATCAGAAATCAGAGCCAGTGTTCTAGCCTATTACCTCGACAGGGTGTTCCGCATTCGATCTTTGCCAAACACAGAGGTTATCTTGGCATGACGATTATCAATACGGACTTTCGTGGTCTCCGGGGAAAGTGAATTGGATTTCGTTAGGTGTAGACTACATGTAATACGGTAACGGATTCGGTCCATTTGCTTGCGGATAACATATTGTTTACACATTCCTCTCTTATGGAGCGGAGACAGTCTGCGACAAATATGTCATCTGAGTAAGTAAGCCTCAAATGGACTTGTCACATCTCGCAGCCGATGCAGTGTTCGACTGAAGTCAGCCAGTACTATACGTCCATCTATCATACCAAATCGAAACTCGCCAGCTTTGAGCCAAGAGATCTCAGGCCATCAGGTGAAAGTCTTGGATCGTAATTAATCACTTCACCAGTCAAACGGTTGCAGAACCTGTCAAAAATCGCCGGATCACCATCACCTCTTTTATAGGCCGTACGCTCCCAGGCTGAAAGCAGCTTCGGCAAACGGGGGTCATCCAGGGTCTCTTCACCGGTGCTGATATTCAAGAAACGTTGCATCTGCCTGCCAACAGCATCTCCCCGGATGATAACCTGCCATCCCCTAGGCAGAGGCCCTATGTAGCCGACGGAGTCGGCCAGTCCGTGGACATAACATTCGCCCACCACCAGATACCTGTTCGCATTGACTGGACGCAAGACAATTGGGGCATACGTTCCGAGAAGTATAGCAATTACGTCGCCTGACGATTTATTTAAGCTCCCGTACCGGCATTTGGCGCACTAAGGGATACATACCTGGTTCTGCGCCAGAAGGAGCGGTGCCAATGTAGCCATTATCTGTAATGATAAGTCTCCGGTCTCTAACTTTCTGAATGAGGTTTCCTATTTCCCTCGAATAATGCAGAAAGTCGTCTTCAGCTGCTCCATCCGCAGCAATAACACGTTTTATCGTTTCAACCCACTCCAAGGTGCTCAGAAAATGATTATAGGGGTGTCTCTCTCGGGTTCGGTTCATGCATAGAGTTAAAGCAAAAGCTTCTTCGATAGTCTCCCCGGTGGGGTAGTTCTTCTGTCTCGGCAAGCAAGACGACCATTTTGCCACCACGCGTAAAGTATCCCTTGTCACTTTGCTCGCGGCAGGGCCGACGGTCTGTAACGCGGAGAAGGTTTTACCGGTGACTTGCAGGATATTCGGCGCCTTATACGTATACCATGCTCTAGACAGACCGGAGGAGAGTTGCTCACTCAGGACTGGAGCTGCAAAGTCTGTTGCGGACCAATCTGGAACCCACGATGGTCCTGAGATTCGACGAGTGGAGAGCTTGCAATGCTTCAAGAGCTCTAGCCGATCAGTGCTCTCGAGATGTGCCAGAAATGCCTGCTTGAAAATAGTCTCCACCGGCAGGCCATAATCGACGACGATTCCATCCGCAAAACGGGTGGGCGTGAGGCCCAGGAGCCCATAGATCTTATCTCGCGGGTCAGCGCAACCCTTGCTTCTGCTGAGATCGAGAACGATAGAAAGGGGGCTCAAAGTCGAGTCGTGCTGAAGGTAAACAATATGCCGACACTTTTCTCGAAAGTCATTCGAGGGTATTTCATCTTTGTTATGTAGACAGAGAATGGCCTTCCAAAAGCTCGGCCACATAATCTCATCTTTCCCGCATTGGAGAAAGGCTCGTTGGCTTCCAAGTTTGATTTCTTGCCAGCACCACAGCCTATAAAACCAAGGTCGGTCTACGAGACTAAAGAGGGCCTGCCATGTTCGATCTGGAAGCTGTACCGGCGTGTCGTTTCTCCATATGGTAGGGTCCACGGCGCTTGGTGAAGCAATGATCCTGCCGCCCTTTGTCACCTCCAGCTGGGCACTGATATGTCCCAAGGTCTCGAATGCGTTTGTGCTGTCATTTCCCTCGACTCCCAACCATGCCACGACTCGGCAGGCAGCGCGGTATATGTCAGTCATCCGGGCAACTTGTGCGTTGCGCTCGCTGATATCATCTTGGTTAATGCATATTGCATCAATCCAGAATACGCGTACATTTTTCTTGTCCCGCAATGAACGTAGCGCGGCCGCCAGATTGCGACGAACAGGCAACTTTCTGAGGGCGACGTCAACGGCACTTCCAGCTTCGTCTTCCAACACATGAACAACATCTGTCGTGTCCTCTTCTCCCCAAGTGTAGGACAAGGCTTCGTATTGGGGCTCGACATGGATAACTGTGCTGTCTGAAGTCCCATATAACGGTAAAGAATGGACTTCACCGGTGACAACGTTGAAAACCACCGGTGGTCCGTTCTCAATCTCGTCGATCACCCAAGGTCGAGATATCAAAGTTCGAAGAGAATCAAGCTCATATTCTTTGCGCGTTGGAATCATGTTTGGCATTCGGGGAAATGGAGAGTGAGATATGCGAATTCGGATCTGATCGGCGGCATCTCCTGGTAGTATGTGTGCCAGTCGCAACTCGTTCGAGGCGTCCCCAAGATTCTTGTATTGATATAACTCCATGGGTCTGAGATTTCTAGTCTGAACGTCCTGATAGTTCATCGACTAGATCGGATCATGTTCGAAAGCAACGTCAGTACAAGCGTTGGAACTATGGGTGGATGCCAAGTCAGATCGAGGTCCGAGACGAGACGGAACGAATACCAAGATCTTGCAGGAGCGCAAAGATCAGGGTATGAGGATTAGGGCTGCCTACCTACGAAGCACGTAGAGTCACATTGCTACTTTTCAGCCGCACGCTACGAGGTACTTCGTAAGCAATGCATATATGCTGAAAGTTATCCGTCTACATCGTAGTCTCGCCGGATTATGGAGTTTTAATATATGATGGAGCAGTTTGTAAGAGATCACAGGAAGAGTTATGAAATAGGTTTCCATGGTGTGTCTGGGGAATCTCGTGCATACTGTACTGTAGGTGGGTAGGCCACCATTCACTCGATGTACTGCTCAATTCGAGCTTCTTCGAATCCCATGCCTGCCTCCGGCCTCTATTCAGTGTTCCCTTCAAGTCAGAATACCGTCTGCTGCACGAAGCACCCGGTTGGCTGCGAGAAAAGCTTGGTCTATCTGGCCATTCTGTTTGGCCATTCACGCTCGGGGAAAGATCAATCATCTGTCCGTGCGGGACGGATGGGACAGCGACAAGTCATCACCCCTTGGCACCACGTTTGCGGCAGAATTTGGGCCTGAATCGGGTTCCGGGTTCCGCGGGCTGCGGGCAGCCCACTGCGCCAACAGATTGCCTGTTCTACGAAGCCCAAACTTCTCATTCTAACTTCGGGTGCATACATACCTTTGAGACTGCAACCACCAGACGACGTATTCCATCTAGAAAACGAAAGGCCTTGCAGTCCGTCTGCCTACTGCAGTTCCTCAAACTCTGCGCGGCCGGCTACCACTACATGCAAACGCCTCCTTGTCGTGCGTTCACCGCGGACACGAAGTGATTGATACGTCGCCATGGGAGTCTCGATTCCGCACCCATTGTCCAGCCTGTCGGTTGAAGAAACAAATCAAGCCCGAGACACTGTTCTCAAGCTACATCCCGGAGCCATCGTTGACTTTCGTACCATTTATTTACTCGAGCCACCCAAGTTAGAAGTGAAGCTCTTTTTGGAACTCGAGCACAATGGAAGTGTCACCGACGATACTCCACGGCCCGCCCGGCTTGCTCAGGTCCGATACGACGTCATTGGAGGACTTAAGGCGGCTGAATACCATGAGTCTGTGATCGATGTCATTGCATGCAAGCGTGTCGGGCATACCATTGTGGGATCCGCGCATCATGCCGGGCTGACCGTGTAAGTGCAGCGACCCTCGAACTAATTTCGCCTCACACTTAACGTCCGTCGCAGGTTTGAATTCAGGAAAGTGGTAGAGTGCGTCAAGGCCTCGAATCTCTTCCAGGAAAAGCTTCAAACCATCCGATTGCCTCCTGGGTTCGAGCTAGTCATTGAGCCCTGGCCTTACGGTGCGCCTGATCAAGATGATGGAGACACGCGATTTTTCCAGGCACTCTGCTTTGCTCGAGATACTGCGAGCGGAAACCCAGATGCCAACTTTTACGCCTATCCCTTACCCTTAGTACCCATCATAGACGCGAGGAAGAATGAATTAGTTCGCATTGACGAGCCGGCCACCGGTGGCGAACACGATCCGTTGGTTGGACGTACGCACAAAGTGGGCTTGGTCGACCATTGTCGTGGCGCGGAATATGTCCCGGAACTGTTGCTGTCTGGCACACGGGAGGATCTCAAGCCATTGACCGTACAGCAGCCCGAAGGACCGAGCTTCACTATCAGCGACGGCAACCTTGTTGAATGGCAGAAATGGCGTATGAGAGTGACTTTCAACCCTCGTGAGGGTGCGGTTCTACACGACATTTGCTATGACGGGCGCAATGTGCTCTACCGCCTAAGCATAAGTGATATGGTCAGTCTATTTGCCTTCGAATGCGAACAATGAACTGACATGATGTCTGTCGCGGCAGACAGTGCCGTACGCGGATCCGCGTGCCCCCTTCCACCGCAAGCAAGCATTCGATTTCGGAGATGGCGGGTTGGGTCATGCTGTGAACAACCTGACCCTCGGTTGCGATTGCTTGGGTGTCATCAAGGTAGGATAAGACCTCAACTAACTGCTCTGAACTGTGATTACGGGGACTAAACCCCGATCCTACATGGCAATAGTACTTTGACGGAGTCTTGACCGGTGCAGATGGCTCAGCCGAAATAACGAAGAATGTCATCTGCCTTCACGAGCAAGACAACGGCATTAATTGGAAACATACGAATTGGCGGACTAGACGAGCCGTTGTCACGCGCCGCCGCGAGCTCGTTGTGCAATTCATCATTACGCTTGCCAATTACGAGTACATATTCGCGTTCAAGTTCGATCAAGCGGCGGGCATTACGGTCGAGGCGCGGGCGACTGGCATTGTCTCGGTCGTCAACATTGATGAAGGCAAGACGGCTCCCTGGGGGAACGTCGTCAGCCAGGGAGCACTTGCGCAAAATCATCAACATATGTTTTGCGTTCGTATCGATCCTGCCGTCGACGGACATCAAAATACCTTGATTCAGGAAGAAAGCCTACCAGTCCGCAGGGATAAGCGCACGAACCCCAACGGCAACTATTACGAAGTCCGCCAAACACCCATCACGACGTCGGTCGGCATCGACCTTGCACCATTCAATAACCGTGTTTTCAAGGTGCAAAACCTCTCGAAGCGGAATCCGGTGAGCGGCAACCGTGTTGGGTACAAAATCACCGCGCCGGCGACGCAACTGCTGTTAGCAGACCCAAATAGTATCCAGGCGCAGCGAGCGCTCTTCGCCCAGCATCACTTATGGGTCACCAAATATAAAGACGATGAGCTGTACGCAGGCGGTCGGCACACTTTGCAGAGCCGTCGTGAGATTGGCGGCGTGGCCGATGCTGCAGCGCGCAACGACGATATCCTCAACGAAGATATTGTCGTTTGGACGGTCTTTGGTCTTACTCACAATCCTCGAATCGAGGATTGGCCCGTAATGTCAGTCGACGTCCCCTTGCTTTGGTCTTTGAAAGTTGACCCTCGTTTCTGCCAGGCCAGTGGAGATTCTCCAAGTACACATCACTCCGTCCGACTTTTTTACACAGAACCCGGCCCTCGACGTTCCATCCGCTGCCGACAATGGGTCAAAAAGCGTTTCGGCCCAGTGTTGCTCGGCAAGTGACGCGGATCTGGCTGCTGCAGAATAGTCACGACTGTGGGTGCAACCAGATGAAATGCAGCATCTTGCTGTTCATACGGATCTCTCAAGGTATGAAACAGGAATTGGCTTCGAAAGAAGTCCTCAGCTTAGCTGTCGAGCGCTTGGCCATCGCGTTGTCTTTCATGCAATCCTTGGGGTCAAAGAAGTACTTGCACAATAGTTCTGTAGAGTTGGGACAAGAAATTTCACCGTGATCAACAGGGGTGCTGTATGTATGTCAAGGGCGTACGGAGTGCCTACTGTAATATTCAGAATCCACACCCGACGGAAACGGCGCAATTGTGACAGCGACCGAAGAGCCGTCGCATGAGGGTATTGATGCGCCGCTTCCGCGTCTGGAACTTTGGAACTGGAGGGCGCAAATGCAGTTGTATTCTTACAGTAGATCTTTGCGTTGACTGTAAACACAAGTCTCGGATCTTGCCAGCATCCGGGGCTTTTTGCAAACCGCCCACAATCGCACCGTGATGTACCGCAGAGTACAGCATTCGTGCAGGATGCTAGAGCATGAGAGCTTGGGTAGGCATCAACAAGTATCATCCAGGATGCATGATTGGCTTGGCATTAAAATTTCGTCAAATAACCTTGGTCGGTTGCAAGGGCATAAGTGACCCCCTTGGGCTATACGGCCCACTGCATAACATCATGATGGACGGGCAGAGATCGTGAATGTGCCCGGGAACCACCAAAGGGCCTCGTCTGTCGGAGCTTGAGACAAGTTTGATCGTCAAGGTCGTCGCCGATGTGGAATCAGGCCGGCCCTGTATGCCGTTTCCGCTTGCCGGTAGCAGCAGCGAATGCGACGTCAAGAGTTGCGCCACCACTCGTGATGGTTAATATTTTAGGCAGCCAAGACCCAAGCCGAAGATTGCCAGCCACTTGGGAGCTCTCTGACAAACACCAGTGAAGGCACCGAACACAACGAGAGCCGACAACATGGCCGAAGGCATTCAGCGCGTCACCCTCTTCAAGATACCCGACCCGGCGAGTCAGGAACGTCTCCTGTCCATTTACAAAGAAATGCCAAATAATGCCATCAAGGTTCGCATATTCTTGGCATTCTGCTATTGTCGGAATTGTCAATTCGTATTCCTCAACACGTGTTATCATGGACTTACACCAATCGATAATTCAGAACGGCGTCCCATACTTGGCTTCTGTCAAGGCCGGAAGGACAAAGCCCGATCAGCGATCTGAAGGCTTTACTGTGGCAGTAATGACTGCTTTCAAGTCGATTGAGGACATGCGATACTACGACAATGAATGTTCAGCGCATGCCGAGCTGAAGGAGTTTGCAAAGACGGTCCATCAAGGCGTTTTGATGGTTTTCTTCGAGAATGAGCTGTTTTCATAGGTGTTACTGAGGCTCAAGGGTGACCGGGCCGAGCAGAAGCCATCTCTTCGTGATTCCTCATAAAGTGTCTGCGTGTACCAAGTGCCATGGAACGCCAAGGACTAAATCAGCCCTCGCAATCTTCTGGATATCTCTCCGCCTCGTCCATTGAGTAGGTCCGTGTCATCCGGGCCGTAGAACTGCGTTTCTAGCTCTCCGGGATATAGCTGTCCTTGGCCGAGGGCGTCAAAGAGATCCAAGAGGTCGTTGCGCATTTGGAACATGTCGGGAACTGGGCCGTTGAAGTCGCCGCCATGCACCACATCATCTGTGGCCTGCGCGCCCCATGGAATGGCGTTGTTATGCATTTGCATGGGCTGTTGCAAGGCGTCTGGGAAATGGGCTGCATTTTGCATCATTGTAGCGGATGACGAGCAGATGTTCCCATCAAGGTTGGGGTGTGAGACTTCCCCATTGTTGCCCTTTGACTCTGTGCCCTGAATGCCAAGGGCCCTGAGCCGCGGGAGCAATCCTCGGATGCTCTTCCAAAGCCTTCGACTGACTGCGCTATCGCGTGAGAACCCCCTGACAAGGTCGACAGCATCGAGAAAGCTTTTTCTGCATGGCTCAGTAAAGACTTGAGGCGCGTGGCAGACTGCAAGGAAGATTACGGCCAAGGCGCTTAGCAAGAAGTAGTTGAAGGCGTTTTGCTGTCGCGAGTAGATGTCGGTCGTGGCGTTGAGATGAACCAAGATGTCTACCGTGTCTTGGGCAATATTGACCACCAGCCAGGCATTAGACATGTTTGCTGTGATGCTTGTCGTGCTGAAGAGGTAATGCTGGTATATCGAGATTCGGGTATGGTTGGCCCGCAGATAGAGCATTGCCCGAAGCCGGCGCAGGACGCGGGACTGTGACTGTGTGGCGAGCCCGAGCCGGGGGTGTCGCAACTGTAGATGAGCAGGGATGGAGTCGAGCCAGTCTCGCGTGCTCGAGTCGAGTGCTTGGACTGTCTCGTCGGGGATAGATTGCGAAGGAGACCCCAGAGGGGGTATGGCATCCCATAGCTTGGAGCATAGCCGGCCATATCCAACCATGCATTTCAAGTATGCAAAGTCTGCGTCCTGTTCGATGGGTCAACCGTCTGTCGAGCGCCCGTCAGGATTCAGGGTTACTCACTGGTTCGGGCAAATTTGGGTCAATGTCTCGATCAGACAAGGCGAAGGATAGGCTCGTGCCGAAGCTCCATCGGCGGTCGAGCACGTAGACGCACCAGAACACTCGCGTCGCTAGGCGTCGCGTATCCGGGTCCTTGAAGTTGTCTAATAGGCTCTTTCTGCGGTGGAGGCCCATCTCCAAAGCCTCTCGCGCGGCGATGCCAATGGTGCGCCATGCCAGGAGCTCTTCATCGCAGTGGAAGTAGTAGATGCTCTATCGAAAAGTGGTCAGTAAGAACCTGTCTCTTTGATGGTGTTGGTGGCCGGCTCGTACAAGCATGGCAAGGAGTTGGATTTCCTTGAGTTCAACCTGCGGGCTCAACAAACGGGACACACGCTGCTCAACCGACTCGGCGATTCTGGTGGCCAGCTCGCTCCTCCCAGGCCCCTCAACGGTCAGTGCGATGGCAATGGCAATCTTTGCAATCTCGACGTCCCTGAAACTGATGGGCTTTTGTCCACCGTTTCGGGACTCATCGACAGGCTGGATCTCCCGAACAAAGTCGAGGATCTGCTGCGCCCGGGACGCAAGGTCGCTAATGTCGATGAAGGGGTAGACGGACTCGACCTCCTCTTCAAACAGCGTCAAGAGCCGAGACACGTCGGCTGGCGTGCAGCGTAGCCAAAAGTCGGCCTCGGAGGTCATATCCCGGGGCGGCGGGTCGGTAGGAGAATCGGCGCCGCTCGCCGGGGGCGATTCATAAGTCGGGATGCCCATGCGGGTGAGAGAGCGCTCGCCAACCATGAGGCCAAAGGCCGGTCTGGTGGGCCCAACAAACTGGGGTTCCTTGGGTACGGCTTCCTTTTGGGTGGTGGATGGAGTCTGTGTGACATTCGTATCCGGAGTCTGCCCCGTCGTCGACGAGGCCTGCGCCGGACGGTCCTTGAGCTGCCGGACGGTTCCGACCAGATCGGCAACCTGCTGGCGAAGCAGGGCCATTTCCTCGCTCAGCGTCTGCACTTGATCACTGGCGGAGCAGAGTCAGTCTAGGATCGATCCGCCTGTAGCAGCCGTGTGTACTGAGATGGCTTCACCTTTGATGTTTCTGTCTCACAGTCTGAGGCGTTCCGGATGCATACGCACAGACTTGGCCGCCGGTTACGCAACGCTCGCAGCCGCCATCACCAGCGGGTATGCACTTGAGCTTGCGCTTCTTGCATTCATCGCTGATGAAAGAGTAAGCCTCCGACTTATCGACTTGGTATGGATGGGATCACCCACCACGCAACGGGCGTGTATTTGCCTCGCTTCGGCCGGCGCGGCGCTTCAGCCCCCGGAGCAGGACGCTTCTGGGGCCGTTGCTCAGAAGTGCCGGCCTCTGAGCCGCCATCATAGATGGTCATCGGCTCCATGGCTCAAAGGCGGTTTCGCGATGGGGGAGGCGGAAAGCAAGCGGAAATGCTTCCCAACGTTTCCGAGAGGGCGGCTTAGGAGCGGCAGAGGCCGGCGCGGAGAGACGGCGGGTTGCTACGCTAATGTAGCAGTCTGCTCGTCCGACCATGTTGGAGCACGACTCGTGCCACGCCGTCTCCACTGTCTGTTCCGAGATTCCGAAGACGCATGCATGCAACACGATCCAGGGCTGCCCCTGTCTTGCTGCCTTTCCCCGCATGGTTCATCATGCCGTGCCCAGACTTAACATCCGGCTATATGAATGCCCGTGGCGCCTTTGCCTTTCTGTCGACAGTCAAGCAAGATCCATCGATTCCAAGCATTGTGGGTGAACATTGATCAAGGCGTACATGTCAGAGGGCGCAGAATCGAAGCGCCTCAAGCACCATCCCTGAGCTGATTGCCGGACCGACCTGCTCTGGATTCCAAGTTCCCCTTTTGCTCCCCTTCGGCGTTACTTCAATGCCTGTAGAACACCTCGTCTATCTTCTTCAGCACCATGTCCTGCTCAGCACGGGCCGATCCATACTCGTTGCCCTCGTTGCGGCTCCCCTGGTATACGTCTTGATCAACGAACTCGTCCGCCACAATGCCAGAATCCGAGGCATGAAGGGGCCCCGGGGGCTGCCCGTCATTGGCAATTTGTGGGATATCCGAGTCAATGCCGCTGAGAAATACCGCCATTGGGCACGGTCCTTTGGCGATGTCTACCAGATACAGCTGGGCAACGTTCCCGTCGTCGTTGTCAACTCGGCGGCGGCTGCCAAGGCCCTCTTCGCCCAGAACTCCCAGGCGCTGAGCTCTAGGCCTGAGTTCTATACCTTTCACAAGGTATGCATCAAGGAAATTAGGTTTCCGAGATGCGCATGATTGACTGAGTTCAGATCCTGTCCGATACTGCGGGCACCACCATCGGGACGTCGCCCTACAGCGACTCGCTCAAGCGACGCCGCAAAGGCGCGGCCTCGGCTTTGAACAAGCCATCTGTGCAGACGTACGTCGCACATCTCGACGTCGAGACGCGCGATTTCATCAAGGAACTCTACACCCATGGGCAAGCAGGAGAGGCCCCCACTGATCCAATCCCCATGATTCAGCGCCTCTCCCTGTCTCTCGCTCTGACGCTCAACTGGGGAACGCGCCTCAAGAGTCAAAAAGACGACCTCTTTGAGGAGATCACGCATGTCGAGGAGGAGATCAGTCGCTTTCGCTCGACGACGGGTAATCTTCAGGACTATGTCCCCATCTTGCGCCTGAATCCGATCAACAGGCACTCAGCCAAGGCCAAGGAGATGCGCGCGCGCCGCGATAAGTATCTTTCCGACCTCAACAGAGGACTCGACCAGCGCATGGCCGACGGCAGCTACATGCCTTGCATCCAAGCCAATGTCATCATGGACAAGGAAGCCAGGCTCAACGAGGCCGAGCTTACCTCGATCAGCCTGACCATGCTGTCCGGGGGGCTCGACACCATCAGCACGCAGGTGGCTTGGTTCCTCGCCTTCTTGTCCCAGCATCCGGAAATCCAAGATAAGGCAGCGGCGGAAATCCAAAAGTTCCATCATGACGACAAGACCATGTGCGATGCCGCGGATGACCAGAAATGCCAGTACGTTGTCGCTCTCGTGCGGGAATCTCTTCGGTACTTTACAGTGCTCCGGCTCGCGCTGCCTCGGGCCTCCGTCAAGGCAGTCACATATGAAGGCGTCACCATTCCTCAAGGCTCAGTGGTGTTTCTGAACGCGTGGGCCTGTAATATGGGTAAGCCTGGTCTAAATCAACGTGGTAGTGTCGTTCTGGCTGACATGATCAGACCCCAAGATCTGGTCCGATCCCGAGGTTTTCCGGCCCGAAAGGTGGCTCGAGCAGCCAGATGCGCCCCTCTTCGCGTACGGCGTTGGCTATCGCATGTGTGCGGGATCCCTACTCGCTAACCGGGAGCTTTACCTGCTTTACATGAGATTGCTCAATAGCTTCCGCATTGAAAGGTATGACCAAGTGGACTGTCACCCGCTCAGTGGGAACGCGGACCCTACGAGCCTCGTCGCAATGCCAAAGAGATACCGCGCGCTGTTTGTGCCTAGGAACCCTCAAGCGTTGAGAGAGGCGCTCGAAAATGAGCCTACTACCATGAGTGCCTAGGCGTCGGGGCTTGACACGACGTTGCACGGATGCTCCTTTTTCTCATGATCACGAATGCACGAAGACGCAACGAACAATTCAATGACTTGCCTTTCTTGCACCTCCCAGGGCCCCTTTTTGGGTCCTTTGAACAGATTTGATCGCATCGAGATGCTATCCTGATTTACTTGGCCTGTTATGAGTCTGTCAAATTGTCCCCTTTCACGACACCTCCAGCCTTAATTTGTTATCAGTTTGCATGCACATGGCTCCGATAGGGGCGAATCTCTATGACTGGAGAGGTTCTGCATATTGTTTACTTATTCTTCAAATACATTTTAGCGTTCTGCCTAAATTGTCATTTTTGTAGCCACTGTCATCAGGCCGGCAACCTAAGGAATCGAAGAATCTACTCGGATTGCTACATCATTTGATGTTATCAATTCTCATTGTACATGGGTGATTAAAACGTTACGTCTAAGCATCTCAACTTCAACGAACATGCTGTATGTCATGAAAGAGTAGTCAATGTGCCTGCCAACATGAAGCCTAACACCAGTAACGACGGCAACTCAATTCCAGAAGACATCTGTACAGAAATGGTCCCGCTAGCTTTTGCTCGAAGTACCAGAATCCGTTCATGCGGGCATGCCGGGGACCAAAGCAGCGGCCGAACCCAGAGCAGCATGGACCTGGCGATGACCCTCGCGCACAGGGTCGTTCTCCGCGGCTGGAATAGGGACCTTGGCTTCGGCAGGGTTGGCGACGTACTTGTTATGGTCGGAAAGGATCGCGCCGATGTTGGGCAGCTGGCGAGCGACCAGGGAGTCTGCAAGGCAGAGTTAGCAGCTTCGCCTAAATGTGTATGTTTTCTGTCCCCCGAATTTTCCTTACCGTCGTCGACCGGGGCTGCAAGGGCCAGTGGTGCGGCAACAGCCAGAAGAGAGAGGATGTTGAACTGCATCTTGAGAATTGTCGGAATATTTAGTTATTACGAATTGCGGTGCAGCGAACGTTCGTCAGTTTGTCTGCGCAAAGGAGTAAAGACTTGGAGTCATTGATGTTCTGGTTGAATGCAGAATTAGATGAGCATGAGACGGGTGTTATATGCATTTGCACAGCGCGGAGTTATCACAATTCAATATTCTGTCAAACGGACTTCGGTCTATCACCTGAAGTGAAAAATCTGAAACCGGAAGTCAAACAGGTATGTAATTTAACAATGTTTGTGGCTGAAGCCGCACTTCACGCCTCGTGCTTTCAGCACATGCACGATCCGAGCACGCTCAGACTGTCACCGCTCTCTGCACGTATGCTATACTGTACGAAAGAGGGCGCTTTATCCGTACAACTTCTCCACGAACGGCTTAGTAGATCGCTTAGTAGATCTTGAACAATCGACAGAACACGATTTTTGAGACTTTCACGTCCGAGCGGCGTCACCTCTAGTCGTGTTCAATCGGTGTTTCTGTTCGGAAGCGTCTGGGAATACCTTCATGTTCCGTCAGGCACTGCATATCAGCCTCAAAAAGACAGTTCCGAGAAGAATGAAAGTAAAACATACCTGATTGGCCCGCTATGAATAACGGTTCTCTGGTATGTCTGGGGGCTCGTTGATGCAGCCTTCCTCGTCAACCTCAGCTCAACGGCCGTCCAGAGCATGTGACTTTGAAGCGCAGCACGCATATTGTTTCTGGGTGTGCTCGGCATTACTGCTGAACCGATTCTGGATAAATTTGCGACTCCCGATGACGTGGCATAGTCGCTCTCGGGCCCGCGAAGTGCGCCCTCGCGTTTTAGATCCCACAAACCAATTGTCTGTAGTTTCCTATTTGGACTAGTCCCATGAGATAATCGAGGTTAACGCAGACTATGTTGCACTCGAGCTGAAGGGCGCGCAGGTGTTGCGAGAGGTCTAAGCGGCGTTCGGGGCAACTTCGAGCGCTTGCACCTCCGAGATGCCCTCGGGCAGGGCCGGATACGCGGCCTGCCGGCCCATAAACTCAAATTTGTTGGTTGATCCTCATAAGGCAGGATAGAACCTTGAAACCATTCTTGCCGATA
This sequence comes from Hirsutella minnesotensis 3608, assembly GCA_000956045.1. Classification (NCBI taxonomy): domain Eukaryota; kingdom Fungi; phylum Ascomycota; class Sordariomycetes; order Hypocreales; family Ophiocordycipitaceae; genus Hirsutella; species Hirsutella minnesotensis. The sequence continues at coordinate 110,351 of KQ030519.1, read as the reverse complement.
CCAGACCTTCCTGGGGAGGGACTGCAACTCAAAGCATGTGCAATTGACGCTTCAGTGCTGAAGCTTCTCGCGTCACGTTCACCTCCACCATCGCAACGACTGGATCTGGACGATCCTGGACGATCAAGAATGCATTGGCAGCGGCAGACGCGATGATGTGCTCTTCATGTGGCAGGTCCGTTCTAAGGAGACACTGCCATATCGGCTAAAGAAGTTGTCAAATACGAAAACGTGTGAGGCGTCAAATGCTCCACGAGCAGCGCGGGCCTCGAAAGGCTACCCTAGATTCTAAGACTTTGCGTGGATCCGATGAGGATGGGGTGATTGGGGCCCAACTTTCAGCGTAAGCACTTGGCACAAATGCAGGGTTTAATCCCACGCAAATTTCTTGTTCCCAGTTTTTCAATATTGATTGCTGGTGGTTTCGATTGTTTGAAGGAATTATCCTCGCCCCGCATTCATCCTGCTGTCACATTGGCAAATCCTAAAGGAGCTCTATAGCTGATATGTGCCCCCGGTTTTTGTTCAGCTGTTATACTAGCAAATCCTGACAAGAACCCCAACTGGGGTGCCTGCAATCTTCTCCCACCGTCATTTTAACTCAATAAACTGCTCTGAATAGCCAGCGTAGCATGATTCTCCCCTATCGGAACACCTTTCCACACCTTTCCATCCCTTTACGCCAAGGATCTCTCTAGACTTTCCTCATCATAAATGGTATTTCGGGGACGCCGCGTCTTGAGGAGCGATTCACGAAAGTGAACATGTCGGTCACACCTCAACTGCGATTGGTGTCTCATTGCAGAGGCACCTACGGTCTTGTCCCTGGGACCTTCACAGCTAATCCGGAGGACATTACTTCTTGGGCAGCAGCTGGGCAGCTGAGCAACCAGGGCAGTTTGGGTACTGCAGCTGAGGGCTTTCGCCGGAGAAGGAAAACAAAAGATCGCGTCTTCCTGATTAGGACTGGTATCAACGGCGCCACTGGGACATGGTCGCATTCTGACATCAGCTGATTCCTTCTCCTACGAAGTACGGAGCATCCCTACGTTTTTTCCGCAGTTATGAACCCGCACAAACAGTACACGCGTGCTCTGGCTCATCGGTGCAAGATCGGAGCGAATGGCCTCGGAGGAGAACCTCACCTGGCATCCCCTCCCTCATCAGATTTTAACGTTGTTGTATCGATGTAACACTGCACGTGTGACAACGAATACGTTTAACGACTGGGTACTGCAAACGCCTGAGAGCAAGAGCTTTCGGAGTGATTTGGCTGTCAGCGAGACGTCAAAGGGCCCCTGAGCTCTCGCGAAGACACAATGGTCCTGCTCACCCATTTAGTGGCCCTGGCCTTCGCCGCTTTAACTTGCGCGACTACGTGTACGGCCCCAACGGTGATCGACACGCAAAAGAGGATCACCTATCGTGGCCTCCGACGCAATGGCCTCGACGTCTTTCTCAACATTCCGTACGGGCAGGACACGGGAGGCCTCAATCGCTTCAAACCGCCCCGGCCCAAGATCTTGCCTCCTGGATCAGTCGTCGACGCCAGCGCCAACGGACCTGCATGCCCCCAGGCGCTCGGGGGCTGGGTCGTCCCTCTGTCACTCTCGAACGTCACTGCTATATCGGAAGACTGCCTTCATCTCAATGTGGTGAGACCAAAGGGCACTCCGGCCCAGGCCGGGCTTCCAGTCATGGTTTTCATCCACGGGGGCAGTTTTTGGACTGGACAGAACCAAGAGATTACAATCTCCCCCAATGGCATGATTCTGGAATCCATCGAAAACGGAAAACCAGCCATTCATGTAGCCATGAACTACAGACTCGGCCGTGAGTACAGCCCAGCGCTTATGCAGCATGGAGTCAAAGTCGAATGCCCTGCGTCACATGCTCCTAACAGTTCTGTGTAGTCTTTGGCTTCGCGCAATCGGATGCTCTCAGAGCCGAGGTCTCGGAGAATGCTGGCCTCAGGGATCAGCGTCTTGCAATCGAATGGGTTCGCGACAACATCAAGCACTTTGGCGGAGATCCTAGACGAATCACGATTTTCGGGCAATCCTCCGGAGGTGAGATGACAACTACGGTGGCAAGTTCCGCAGTTATCGGGAATACACCGCTGATCATGAGCAGGACTCTCTGTTGGTCTTCAAATTATGGCGTATGGCGCAAAGAAGCCGGTCCCCTTCCAGCAGGGCATCTGTCAGAGTCAAGCCTTGGAACCCGGCATTACCGGGAACTTCACCATCGACGCCATGAAAGCCGTCGTAGACTACGTCGATTGCAACTCAACAAGTCTACACTCTCAAGAGACGGTCGATTGTCTCCGAAGCCTGGACCTGGACAAGCTGCTCAACGCCTCCCTGACAACGTACAAGAACGACATTGCTCACAACATTGGAGATATCTGGCTCCCATCTGTCGACGGTGACTTTCTTCCCGATGCGCCGTCGCGTCTCATTCGGGATGGCCATTTTGCCAATGTCACAACAATGATGGGATGGTGTGAGGACGACGTCACGTTCTTTACCGACACGAACATTACTACCGCCGAAGACGCTCGAAGGTTCTTGTCCAGCTACGTGCCCGGACTTCGCGAACAGGACATCGACAGCCTTCTCGCCCTGTATCCGCCAGATGAGTTTGAGGAAAGGCAAGCTATTGGACTTTCTGGCCAGTTCTTCCGGACAGCCAGGATTTTCAGGGACATCATCATGACTTGCCCTCCGATCTGGTACAGCAAGTATCTATCCTCCAAAGGCAACAGCGCGTACCTTTACGACTGGAACCAGACTATTCTCGATCCCATATTGACGCAGACGACAAATCGCAGTGGGTTTGGTCCCATTCACACGTCCGAGTTTGCCTACATCTTTGGCAACCTGTCGCATTACAACACCAGTGGATACCCCTTCCATCCGACTCCGTCCGACTATGACCTCAAACTTAGGGGCTCGAGATCCTGGACAACCTTTGCGGCGAGCGGCAAGCCCGGCATGAAGGACGCACATACCTTTCAGGGTGTACGTCCCGCATATTCGATGGATAACAGCACCTATCTATTCGTGATGGGGGGCCCTTATGAAGGCGCATCGGCGTTGCGAGGGCCCGACTCTCATGACTCGATTGCCAGACAAAAGCTTGTGGAGAGGTGCTCTTTCATCAATTCCCCCGGCATAATAGAGCGTCTCGGGTTTTGAGTCAGAAGCCACAGCGTTCACAAGGCTGTGTGTTTATATCAGGCTCGCTCTCAAAACTCCAGATCATTATCTTTACTTGTGCAGGTCGATGGCACAGATATAGCAACCCTGCTCCATGCCCATGGCTTGTGCTCCCTTCCTGTCAAGGGCCGTTCGTGGAAGCGACTTGCGACAGGCCTTCTTGCGGCAATCGACGCGAGAGATGCTCTCCAATTTCCGGCGCAATTGAGATGGGTTGTTGCATTGGGTACTCACACCGCGCTGAACAATCTTTCCGGTTGACCGCTGACTTACACACATACTCTGGCACGCGGCATGTCCGCACTGGCTGGGGCAGAGAGGTATCTTGATGTCGGTGCCATCAAGTGCATGAGAACAATTAATAGACGCGGCGCCAAATACACAGCCGAGTGCTGTAAAATCCAGTCCATTCATATTTCATAGTCCTTTTCCTCACCACGGCTTTGTTTTGTCGTTCATGTTTTCTGGGTCGACTCACTGTGAAGCATCATAGACAGCGGTTGTAGCGAGATCAATGCAAATGGTTACACTAACGGTTTTCAATCTTTGATGTGAAATGGATGCACCATTTGGCAGCTGCGGTGGCGTGAAAGCATATACATTTTGATTGGATCTCGGTCTTGATGGCGCTCTCTGTTCTGTTGCCCGGACTCAAATGAGACTGGCATATCCGTCAAACCACCTTCGAGCGTGTTACAGTCGCACCTGAGCCGGCATTAAGGACTGTGACATCATTGCACGTAAACGGGACTTCAATGCTGGACCTCGGTAACTCAGCTGGTGTTTAAGTTATGCGGAGAATATGCGCTAACTGTAACGCCATGTGAATCGGGGCTCTCGGTGTACTTCATGCAACATACACAAACGAGAACCAGACTGCCCATCCCCGCATCCTCGCGCCAGCTGCTCTCTACGCGGTGTGAGCCATTGAGCTGTCAATAGATCTTCTTGTACTTTGAGGGTACGGACATATCCTTTGGGTTGGCACGAGAACGATTAATACATGCCATCGACATGGCCACACGCAAGTCATTTTATCTGGGACCGGGACTTGTGCTCGTCTTAGCACTGCTTGGGTCCTACTTGTACGGACCGAGTGTCCGTCGAGCCGGCTTGGTGCTGGGCGTCTTTCGTTCGGCCAATCAGTCCTCACACGCACCGGAGGATTTGCAAACCATCCCGCTGACCGCACATTGCGAGGATATTCACTACCATAAGTCTAGCAACTTGCTATTTACGGCTTGCGAAGATGACCCGGCCACACGACATGCTTGGTTCCCACCGCTAGCCATATTTGATCACCCCGAAGTTGGTTTTCAAGCTCGAGGTAGTCTGAAGACTATTGATCCAAAGGTGAGTTTTGGGCAAGTCAGGCTCACGTTAATACTTCAAGCAATGTATTCTCACACGGGTTCTAGACTCTTAAAGTCACAACTTTACGATTTGACAACTTTGAGAAGCCCTTCATCACACACGGAATCGACGTCATTGACGACCCGGATAAGGAGGGAATTGCCGTGTATATCTTCGCCGTCAACCACAGGCCGAACCCAGATCACTTTGGCAATGCTAAAACCGCTGCTCCAAAGAGTCATTCTGTGGTAGAAGTCTTTCACCACGTCATCGGCACAGATGCTGTCCGCCATCTACGCACTGTCTGGCATCCGCTCATTACCACACCAAACGACATTTTGGCTCTCTCGCCAATATCGTTCTTTGTCACAAACGATCACTTCTACAGGGAAGGCACACCTAGAGCGATCGAGGACGTTTATTACGGAGCCAAGTGGTCCGATACAGTATACGTCGAGTTCAAACCGGACGACAACTCGGCGACCGATGACTCTGCAGGCGTACAAGCATCAGTCGCTCTCAGCGGACTGCACAACAATAACGGGCTCGGTCACGGCAAATCATCGCAGGATGTACTGATCGGAAGTGCTGGAAGTGGAGAGCTGCACTTGGGCACTCGAGACAAACAGCCGACGAACGGCTCCCACCGCATCTCAGTGGTCGAGTCAGTCGAGCTTGATTCTGCTGTGGACAACCCAAGCTACTTCGCAGACCCCTTTGCCAATGATACCTATGACGGCAGTGGTTTCATTCTCGGCGGGCTATCCAGAGGCATTGAGCTGATGCGAAATGTTGGCAACCCAGATGCCAAGGACAGTGTCATGGTATGGATGGTGACGCCGCTTCGACAGGATGGGCAAGCCGGTGGAGGCTCGAGAGGATGGAGGAAGCGTTTGATCTTTGAGGACGACGGTTCACGAATTCGGACCTGCAGTGCGGCAGTGTTAGTCGCGATGGACCCTCGAAGCCAGGGCGGTCAGCGGCGGGCCCGTCTCTTCGTAACCGGGTTTTTGTCTAAGAACATTCTAGCAGTTGACATTGATATGGATTGATCTAGCATAGTCGCACATTAGTAACACTCCGCAAACTATATAATGCCGATTTATCAAACCATTAAACCGTTAAACCGTTAAACCGTCGTAGAGGTAGTTAGACTATTAGACCGAAAGGCAGGCGATTTATAAAGGGTAGCTATTATAAGTAGCTATTATAATTATAAGCTAATAAGCTAATATAAATATAAAGTACGCGAGGCTACGAGTACGTAGGTAAGGCTATAAGCTATAACCTACGTAAGTAAGCGGTCTTCTTACTATTGTAAGCCTGCTGCTATTGCAACTGCCTATAATGCCTGCAATGCCTGCCATTCTGCAAGTGCCTGCAATGCCTGCAATGCCTGCAGTGCCTGCCTTCACAAGTGCCTAGAATGCCTGCCTTTGTAAGAGCCTGCAATACCTACCTATGCTCGCAAGCCTGCTGATCTTGCCCAGCTACCACGAACGAGCTAAACCTGTCCTCTGCATCTCCGCTTGTAAACGCCATACTCGTGGCTCAAGACAGTCGGCTTTCCGAAAATAGGCCGTACACCGGCCGCTGTGACCCTGTGGCCAAGAGAGCCTGAGGATCAGTGCAGGCTCTACCAATGCCGCACGGATCGACGTCGAGGGGACAGTCCCGGCGGGAGCTTCCACAAAGCGGCTAGACTCCTGGTTCTGGATGGGCTAGACGCCTTCTCTTAACCCACATCTCCTTTCCGACGTGTAACTAGCCATCAAGCAGCTATGGCACCTGGCTTGCCATAAACTCCGGCGCAAAGCTAAAGAATGCGGGCGGGCGTCCAACTGTCGAAAGGTAGGCAGCTTTCTCCGGCAATGGTTGCGTGGCATCTACTCACAAGCTGTGGATCATCTGTCTAGACCTCGACGGAAGACGCCACCAAGACGCTTGGATGCTCCGCGGATCCCCTGTGCTGTCATCGGCGCGCTTCCGTCCTCTCAAAGGTCGCCACGCCTTTGCAGATACATGTATTTGCAAACCTGAGCTGTAAGTCGGGTGATTAACACCAGACTTCACGTACTCATGAGCAGCGCGTGCTATAACGGCCTCGGAGGTTCCGGGGAGAAGGCCAGCGGATGCGGCGACTCGCATCGAGTGCGACGAGCGAGGCAGTCTGAATCTCCCTTTGCGGCGAGGGCGAGCACCCAGTAAGCCAAGAACTTGCGTGTCATTTTGCCCACAAAGAGGTCGAGGCTAAGTGTGCCAGTCGGGTAGCCCAATGGATTGGATCGAAGCCTAATGGGCCATGGCGCATTCCTGACCGTTACGCCCAGCCGCTCCGTGCGGAACGGCGGCCGGCTCGCTCGCACTAAGACGGCAGTCTAGTCCTGGGATCCGACGCGGCTGCCCGATAGACACGACGCCGAGTGCCGGGAGTTGATGATACAAAACGGATCCGAAGTCTCCTTTGCAGAAGCAGCTTGGCTGAATGCTGTGCTGCGACTGGCTTCGCCATACTCTCACCGACGCGCCGACGAGATGAGTCTGAACTCCCCGCCTACATGAACGGCTTTGATCCAGATACGCAAATATAACTCCCAAGGAAGCGATTTAATCCAGAAAACGAGCGATCCGCCGACCCTTTGCCATAATGGAGCTGTCAGATCATCTGACGACTCGAGCTGCGGAGAACCATCCGCTGGGGTTCTGGATCATCATCGTCGTCTTCATCAGCATCGCGCTATACAATGTGGTGGAGCTCAACTTCCTCATTGGCGGCACATTCAAAAAGTTTCAGGGCTTGTACTTTTGGAGTCTCGTCGTCGCAACCTGGGGTGTTGCCTTCAACGCCGTGGGATATCTCCTGCGCTGGCTGCGGGTTGATTCGCCAGGCTACCTTCACTCGACCATCATCCTCGTTGGATGGTGCACCATGATTACGGGCCAATCTTTCGTCATGTACTCACGCCTTCACTTTGTCCTGCAACACTCCATCATTCTCCGCTATGTTCTCGCCATGATCATCACCGATGCCATACTTCTAGGCGTCCCGGTGATTGTGCTCGTGTACGGAACCAATTCGTCGCATCCTGGACCCTTTATCCACCCTTACTCCATCTGCGAGAAAGTTCAGTTGACAGTGTTTTCACTGCAAGAGCTCATTATTTCGGGCCTTTATATCGTTGAGACGACCAAGATCCTCAAGTCGCAGCGCGACCTTGCACCACGCGGAGCGCGACGCCTAATGATGCACCTCATTCTCATCAACATCTTCATCGTTTGCCTGGACGTGAGCATACTGACACTCGAATTCTCCGGCTATTATGACATTCAGACGGCGTGGAAGCCGCTCGTCTACAGCATCAAGCTCAAGGTCGAATTCAGCGTGCTGAACCGCCTTGTGCAGTTCTCACAGCATCTGCGGACGGGACGATCTCTGCAGCCCCTGGCATCCGACGAAGCGACCGACAGCACACTGCGACGCTGCTCGATAACCGTCCCCGTCACCCCTACTACCCCTACCTATCTCCTCGACAAGACAAAACCTCGGCACGATTCCATGGATAAAGGCCGCACTCTCGAGGACTTGAGGTCGGTTGCCGTCTCTTTTGGGATGAGCTTCCACGCAAGCGACTGCAAGAGCAAAGTAAGATGGCCACCAATGCCCAGAGACGAAAGGGCAAACCGCGAAGACGATGATCAGAATGAACGGCTGCGAAAATTAACAAGAGCGCCGGCCCTCTCGGCCATGGATGTCACTTGAGGTTGCCGTTGCGATTCTCAGTATTCAGCAGCTCGATAACGGTCAGCTCCGGGTCTCTGCAGAATCCAAGGAACTCGGCACACAGAAATCTGCTTGCGGTGGTTGTTGGACACGACACAGTCGCGCACCCTGCAGCTAGCTTATTGCGCTACTTGTTGAACCGTTGCTAGAATCATGGGGCTAGACCTGCATCCGACGAATCCTAAGCCGAGCCGACGAACCGCGACAAATGTCATCTCTGCGGGGTGACGCAGTGGAGAAGGCCTGGCCTTGAGAGCACAATGCTTGCGGATTGCTTCGGGGCTCCAGGCTTCTTGGGTAGCAAAGAGCATACACTGCCTGACTTTTGTCGAGAGACAAGGACTTGGATGAGGACGTTGTCGAGAAATCGTCTCCCTCGGCTAATCTGGTAAATGTTGTTCTCATTGCAGACTGCCGACGCAACCCTCTCGTCGGCTTTGAACATGTCGCAATTCGTCAACGTCGACCTTTTTGCCCTGGCAGCCAACGCCAACTATCTGCCTGGCCTGTTACAGACGGGCGCCGACGCACCTTCGATTTCGCTGCTGGCCTACCGCCCAGACTTCTACAGCGTCTTGGGCCATAATGCGACGGCACGGATGGTCTGGGATTTGCCTTGGGAGGCATTTCATGAAGCCGGCATTTACAACAAGAAGGACAACGCCCTCTACATTACATCCAACTATCAGAGCCTAACAGATAATATCAACATCACTGTCGTTTCTCTCGACTCTGAGGACTATCCCCTGCGAAGTACTCAGTTCCCCGGCCTGGCCATGGCGAACGGAGGAACTACGTATTATCCCCCGGGCTACGATCAAAGTCAACCACCTCCATTGCAAATATACTGCGACGAAGGAGACTTTGAGAACTATTCGCAGCTCATTGCCGTTAATCCAAACACGAACAAGTCCAAGCCCCTGTTGACAAACTTTCTCGGGCGCAATTTCTCGTCCTTGAATGATGTGCGGCAACACCCCGTCACTGGCGACCTCTGGTTCACAGATGCCGATTACGGTTATTTCCAAGATTTCCGCCCCAAGCCAACCATTCCGAAGCAAGTCTACCGTTTCGAGCCGCAGACAGGAATCATTCAGGTGGTCGCAGACGGCTTCGTCCAGCCAAACGGCATCGAGTTTTCCCCAGACAGCAGCATCGTCTACGTTTCCGACACGGGCAGCCAGCAATTCGGCGTCGTTCCCGAGCAGCCGTCGACCATTTATGCTTTTGATGTTGTGGACTACAAGCGCCTCGCGAACCGAAGGACCTTTGCGTACACCGATGTGGGATTCCCAGACGGCGTTCACTGCGATGTAGATGGCAACGTTTGGGCCGCAGCCGGAGACGGAGTTCACATCTGGGACCGGGATGGTGTATTGCTTGGCAAAATACACATTGGTGAGATGAGCAACAACTTTGCCTTTGCTCCGGGCAAGGTTTTCATCTTTTCCAACCACCGACTCTGGGTTGTTGAGAACATTAATGCTCAAGGAAGGGAGGTCTGCAAGGACTTTGGTGCAGGATGCCCTGATTCATAAGACTATGACACCTTGTGCTTAAGTCGGACAGGCGCATCGAGGTATATGAGCAACCAAACGCAAATCAAAGTGTACAGTGGACCTATAGTTTCTATATGTCCGGGTATCTTGACGGGCGAGCATGATTAGGTTCGAATCATAACTTTTGAACAATCTTATATCAACGCCTGCGTACGGTGGCATATTAGTAACACTCCGTAAACTATATAAATACCGATTTATTAAACCGTTAGACCGTCAGACCTTGAGACCGTTAGACTAAAAGGCAGGCTTTTATAAAGGCAGCTATTATAATTACTTATAAAGGTAGTAGACTTAATATAAAGTACGCGAGGCCACGAGTATATAAGTAAGGCTACGAGCCGTTACCTACGTAAGTAAGCGGTTCTCTTATAATTATAAGCCTACTGCCTTTGCAAGTGCTTAGAATAGCTGCCTTCATAAGTACTTATAATTGCTACTTTTATAAAAAGCCTGCCTTTCGGTCTAACGGTCTGACTGCCTGTCCGACGATTTGACGGTTTATAGTTTGACAAATCGGCATTTGCATAGTTTGCGGAGTATTTACTAATATGCGACAGTACCGGCGCCGCGTTAATCCGGGTTACATGGGTTGAACATGATTCTGGTGAATACGTAGAAGTCGCCTATATCATGATTGATAAGTGCTCTCAGATCCGTCACTAGGCGCAACTATATCCTATTATCTCAAGGTTGCTCTAGCAATGGCGTCGACTTTGCCGTCAATAGTTTCAGTGACCTGAGGAACCCTCTGCCGTGAAGAGGCCACAACCCTGGCGGTCGGAATCCACGAGGTTTCTTCAATGTAGACTCCATGTCCTTCACGTGGCTCTGATCAAGAACGGAATATGACCGAGCCTCTTCCGTCCTTGCTTCGAGGCATTCGTACACAAATTGTGCTTGCGTGGTGTCCGAGTCTGAGAGCCGCATAGCGCAAGGTAAGGCGATTTCGTCGAGGCCGCCTGCCAGTGAGTTAAGGGCCACGTAGCTGTGCAAAGACACTTGCGCTTAGATCGTTGATGGCGAAGCCGCTTACTACATGATTGGCGTTATACCCCCTCTCGCAAAATAGTCGGCTCACATTGGGTAAAAGGAGAAGCAGTGCGTACTTTCTTCTTGAAGGTGTTGTTCTAAATCGTTGCTACAGGCGTCTTGGCGATGATCTGATAATGTGGGCGCCTCGTCTCTCACGGACTTGGCCGAGCAAGACCGCCTTGCGATTTGTGCCTTTGCGGCAGATCAACCACAACAAGCATTTGCATGTAGTTATAAAGGGAGTACTGAGCGAAGGAACGTGCGCCTTCCTCTTCAAGTCCGTTGTCTGGATTACTTCGGATTACTCTTGCGTTCCACATCTTCTAGCCATCAATGGTAATCTCGAGCTCCGATCCGTGGACTTGCACACGAGGGGATTCAAACGTCGCACTAACTTTGGGTGCCGCAAGTAATTCCTGTACCGAAGTCGTATTTGAAGACTCTAGTGTCGGATCGTTAGTCGATTTGGGGCCTTGAGATCGGCAGGGCCGTAACGACGCATGTGCCTGCTCGCCTGTTGCCAAAGTCGCCACTGGAACTCAACACTAGCTCAAAGCGACCATGCTACGGCGTGAGAGTTTCAGCTTTCCTCTGATCCTCGCTCTTCCAAATCTGCAATACCTTCAACATGGTGTGCGTGCATGTATTGCGCTTTAGTGTTCCGGTTCGAGGTTCAATCAGATAAAACAAGACTGTAAACCTCGAAGGTTGTTTCTCCATTGCAAGGCCGAAAAGTGGTCCAAGGTTCATCCGCACTCTTCTCTCAATTCTCTCCTGAGTGACGTGGCCTGCTGCTATAGACTGGGGGGTTGGACGAGCGGTACTGCACGACAATTGAAAGATCGCCGTCATGATAAAATCAGATAAGTGAAGTCCGACGTCGCCACCTGAGCGGGTTTGAAATGCGCTTGTGTGTCGGTTGAATGATTCCAAGATGTGGATGCCCACGTGCTCCGCGCCTTCACGACGAGTTGAACCGCTACCGCGGGATCCCACCCCATGAGACAGGCGGCGGTTCGACATTTCCTTCGGTGTGGATAGCGCCCAGGTTACTGAGAGTGAAAGTCTTTGCCGCGAGTCGCAGACACACGAACCGCGCGGAGCGACGGAAGAGGGTAGGGGGTAATTGGGCGATTCGCGACAGCTGCAACTGAACCGCCTAGAGTGCCGACGAGTTCTTCCAACCGGCAAATATACATCCAATGCTCACTTCTATTTCAACCTTGATTGCTCAGTCTAGTTCGAGCAACCCCAGCTTAAGCAGAGCATCATTGTGGCCTCATCCGATCATTGATGTTCTTCGGGGCTATTGAGGATTAGCCCTGAGACGTCAGACGTCGGATCCCCACGCTGTGTGATCGCTTTGACTCGCCACACTTTTGGGGAGACTCAAACAGAGCAACATACATGTGGCCCATGCTTGAGACAAGACAAAAGTTATCAATCGCAGCAGCAGATTGACAAGACCTGGAGACACTGCAACACCAAATTCCCTCCATGTTTAGATCTGATAGCGGTGCCTCGTATTCAGGATAATTACGGTCAGAGGACATTCACACCCAGCTTAGCTTGTCCTGGTTGGGAAGATACACCGAGGCCATGTCAGTCCCGTAACTGTGAGGCGATGTAAAGGCTGCAATCAACGGGTCCAAGCAAACGTGATGTCAAAATTATAACAGTTTATCAATCTGTTCCGGTCCAGCGGTAAGGGTGAGAACCGCGTGACTCGGCAACATACGGGCAAGTCCAATAAGGCCCAGTCGGAGGATTGCCGCTATTACATATCATTCGGAGACTCCAAGTCATGTCCGCAGATCAGACGGACGCGAAACCCGGCACCGCGCGGCGCATAATGCCCGCAGCCACGAGCTTAGTAGCAGATGAGGTAATTGGAAACGAATGGGGTCTAGGGAGCAGAAATCTAAGTTTCGGGCGTTACAGTGATAGTAAAGACGTGGTCACGGTTTACGTGTACGGTTGTGCAGTCGGAGAACGGTACACAGAGTCGGTCGCACTCGTGCTGAAGAGTTTACTGCCATTTAGAGTGGCTGTAAGGACCGTCTTGTATGACAAGTTCAGAATTGAGGGCAGTGATTATCCTCAATAATCGAGTATCCAAGATTGATGGCACGGACATGCGTTGAGCGAATCCAGAACATCTTACCAACCTTAGAAGAGAAGCGGCAAGCGTTTCCAGGTGTAGAGATCCGCCGCGTTAACAAAGCCAATCCATTCGGCATCGCGCTGTTCCTGCCGAGGGCTCATATCATCTGAATTGCAGCGGCCCGCTAGACAAGCGGCCGTCGGCATCGATTGTAGCCCAACGGCAACAATAGCTTACACCGAGAAGGGCGACACGACACGCCCTGGATGGACCAAAGAGTGACCACGCAAATCAAGCAGAATCCCCACATAGGTGGGTGCTCCTTATTTCACAGCATTGCCTGCCAGACGGTGCCAGCGACGGGGCCTTGTTTCAGACGAGACACTGGTATGGTGAGCCGGATCCGCTCTGGCTTTCGCGGCAATACCGCTACATTCCGGGAGAGGAGCTAGAGCCTCGAGCGTGCAAGCCCTACCGCCCAATATTTGGCCATACAAGCTCAGCGTTACGGGAGCAAAGGGGGGTGTGGCAGCAGACGGGCCCCCCTTCGGTTGCCGACACGGTAGATCCGTCGGCCCCAGCATCCAGCCCCGGGCCCCTTTGTCTGGCAGCGTTGACCCTTCTCCCCTGGCCATCAGGCCGTGGGCTGGTCGCCTTTGACGTGCGCGTGCCCACCAGGCGCGCCCCAGCCTGAAGCTCGACAAATCGCACGCCCGCTGCTAACTTGGTGAGAAATGGAGATCGCGTTTCGAATGGCAAGTCGGACTCCCCACAGACAACGACATGGGCACGGAGCGGACGTTCGCCCTGGTCTGTATCCCCTACTCCTGGCCCTCTTGTCCTTTCTTAAGAAGGCGGGACCCCAGATTTCGATGCTCCCGTAGCTGGAATGTTCGGCAGCCTTGTCATTGCAACGTTGTGAGCGCAGCTCGTCGCTGGTCGAATCCATACGCGTCTTGATTTCCCCGTCGAGCTGGTTTCTCGATGCCCTTTCGTTAATCGGCTTGCATTAATCACGGCACATTCGCGACCCGGCAGCATCTCGACGTCCATGCTTGCCACGGGGGCATTTAGATTATAGTGTGACTTATTGGGCCGTCACCTGTCGAAGCACGCCCTCTTCGTAAGCTTCAATCAGCATGGCGGATGTCAAGCCTCAATGTGGTGGAAAGAAGGGATCCGGAGAGTATGATCTCGGGCTGCATGTTGCAGGGCTCTGTAAGTTTACGTCGTTTTGTAGTCCCGACTCCGAATCTGCGCTGGATCTAACTTGCTCTTAGTCCTGGTACTCGGCGCATCATTGCTCGGTATGCTCTAGACTTTCGCCTTGATTATACTCTGTCGAGATGAGAAAACTGACTTGCACCTGACCAGGTTGTGGTTTTCCCGTTGTCGCCAAGAAGATCAAATGGATGAAGATCCCCCCAAAAGTCTTCTTTGCTTGCAAGCACTTTGGCACAGGAGTTCTCATTGCCACTGCCTTTGTTCACGTACGTAAATGCTCTCGCAGCCTGCTTCCGGTCAACCTTTTCTTGTCGAGGCAACGTACTGACGAGTATATCAGCTATTGCCAACTGCCTTTGAAAGCCTCGGCAATCCATGCCTTCCAGACCTCTTCACCAAGGACTATCCGCCCTTGCCCGGCGTCATCATGATGGGCTCCCTCTTTGTCCTCTTCGTTATCGAGATGTGGCTCAATGCCAAGACGGGCGGTCACTCGCACGGTGGACCAACGGGCGACAACTTCGACCATGCCCACGCCGCCAATCTTCCGGCACGTCACGATGCCCAACGTCCTCCAAGCCACGACTCGCCTCCATTTGAGTACGGAATAGACCGTAAAGAGCCCCTCGATTTGGACGCCGTCAGGACCGTGTACGATCGACACGTGGCGGAGCACGGGTACGATGACAAGTCACAGCAGGAGAACTTGTCAACTATGCCTGCGTGGTTCGTCGTTTTCTACGAACAGTATGTTCGCCAGCAAAACCAGATCCTCGAGTCCATTAGCGCCACTCAATCGTCTTACGGGTCGGAGAAAGGGGGAGACGAACAGTCCTTCGTGGACGAGGAGAACCAGACCGTCGATCCACAGGTGTTTAAGAAAATGTCTACCAACATTACACTGCTTGAGGGCGGTATTCTTTTCCACTCTGTCTTTGTAGGCATGACCGTCTCGATTACTGTGGACGGCTTTGTGATCCTACTAGTTGCTATTCTATTTCATCAAATGTTTGAGGGTCTCGGTCTAGGATCTCGAATCGCGGCAGTACCATATCCCAAAGGCAGCTTTCGGCCTTGGCTACTCGTTATTGCATTTGGAACAACTGCTCCTATTGGACAAGCAATCGGCCTAATAACCCGCAACTCATATGATCCCGAGAGCGCCTTTGGACTGATTATTGTCGGTGTCTTTAATGCTATGTGAGTATCAGACTGGTTCGCCATGGCTATTCCGATAACGAAACCCAATCTAATCATCCGATCTAATAGCTCCTCCGGTCTGCTCATCTATGCTGCTCTGGTTGATCTTTTGGCCGAGGACTTCTTGTCCGAAGAGGCCAATCGTCTGATGAATGGTCGCAAGAAAGGCTTGGCATTTGCCTACGTCCTTGCAGGAGGTTTGTCATTCTCTCGGATCCGCGTGTACAACATTAAACGCTAACTAAAAGCTTTATAGCAATGGGGATGTCAATTGTCGGAGCATTCGCCTAAGTGTCAGAAAAGTGATGCCTGTTATGAGCAACTAATTGTACGAAGGTCGTTCTCCCGAGCGAATGTCTGCCGGGAAGTTCCAAGAAATCACCCCATAATCAGCCACGATCGTATCTCACGGCCCTCGAGGAGGCTCGCTATTCCTTTCAAATCGACTACCATAACGGCCTTTTACCTATCACATTCATGGGTGGATCTCACGAACATAACGAGCACATATGGCCGTGGCTGAGCGTCGTGCTTATTCGGATTCACTTTACGGAAGAGATCTACCCGCTTAAGCCTCAGCAACAAACACGCTTTCTTCCAAGGGCTCTCTGTTGCCCTTGACTTGCGTCACGATGATGATTATAACGAAAACGAACCTAGCATAGCAAAATTCACATCCAGGGCCAACAAATCGTCTTGGATGTACTTTGCAACCACGTTTACCCACAAGGGCTGGAATTCATACACATCATGGTGGTAAAAATCACCACTCCATGGCCGAGTCGACGAGGTTAAGGATCGGCTCGACACGGTATTAGTTTCTAGGCATGTGGTCCGGCGGTATTACATGTAGTCATATCACGGGAATAGAACAAGCTAGGTAGGATCTCTGAATCCTTTCCACCAAGAAAACCGAGGCAGTGTAAACGACATAAGTATAACCAGTCACGGCCATGATACTTTCTCGCCCTTTTGCTTCAGAGGTGACAGAATCAAAGCACTTGAGATCAAAGCGTCAAGACTTGCTACTGTGACGTCGAGATTGGCTGAGGCTAAATACTACATAGGGGCGACTTCAAGCGCGCGTTTTTTTCCAAATCTCTGTCCCAGTCCAAGGCCTATCACAGGCTATCAGGGTGAGCACATAGAAGTCAAATAAACATTAAACTTTATCCAAGTTCTTGGCGATCCACTACGCAACAAAACACCGTAAGTGATCTACCTCCTCTTGTCAAGCATATCCAAAGGACCCGGGTACAGTCTCCTTACACTGGGCCCTGATTAACACTCTCGGATGCTCTCCCTTCTCCTTAGTCTCTAGGCTCGTCTCTTACTTCATTTTCCTTATCGGCTTGTCTCGCGGGAACTCCTGCTACTTCATTGTCGAAAAACTCTGCAGGTAATTGGAAATCCTTGTCGTAAGCCCTCATGGCATCCAGGGTGGCACGCACGATGTCGTAGCCAAGCCAGCTCCTCGAGAGCATCCCGCTTTTCTTCTTTGCAATGCAATCAATTCGTTGGTTGGTACTCCGTACTCCGTAGCCCTTTCAGGTGTAAAGCCAGGTGCGCGGTCTATATGGTTGTCCTGCCCGCGCAGTCCCCCCTCAGCCTTCCTCATCAAACCGTCCCTGCAATCCAACATACTATGGCTGATTCTATCCCTTCAACGAATGTTTGCAGGACGTGCAAGCAGGAGAGGCCGGCAGATCAATTCATTTCGAAGACAAAGTCCTCCATTACACGTGGAAGACGCACGGCCAACTGTCTGGACTGTAGGAATCGACAGGCCTCAGGCACCTCTAAGCGTACTGCAGAACAAGCTGAGTTGTCCCCAATACGCCGGCAAGGATTGCCATTATTAGACTTACAACTAGGTACACCAATTATCTCACAAGGACCTATTCTGCTGGGAACGCCACTTGCCACGTCAACAGGAGCAGACGCGCCTGCGCCGATTACTTCCCGACCAGGTCCCTTGGTTCCATCTCAAGAAGGCGTACGACTTGGAGCGCCGATCGAATCTCCGGTATCAAGTCCTTCTATTTGGCCGAGACACGCCCGGGGGAGATATTCCCGCCCAAGTGTCCAGCAGTCGGTCATCGAACGTCGAGATTTCCAGCTTCCGGACCCTGACTGGATGGGTGATCTGTCCCATTGTCCGTTGTCTGATAGGGATAAGAAGCTCCTGGAGAAATTCTGGACGGAGCTGGAAAACGACCGAATGGAACGTTGCACCCGTTGTCAGGAGATATGGTTTGACATGGGCTTGAAAGATGACATTTGCAAGCGTTGCATCGCCAAGGACAAGAACAAAAAGGAGGATGAGCCTTGGTTTTTTTCAGCTGAAAATCAGCTGGATTTTGGCTTAATCCCTGTGTTCCTCCCTGAATTGACGAAAGTAGAAGAGATGCTAATTGCTCCAGTTCATGTATTTGTGAACGTCATGCAGGTTCGAGGGCAGCAATACAAATATCGTGGCCATATTGTGCACTTCCTCCGCGATGTTGGCAAAGTGTATCGACAACTTCCCCTTTTACCCACTGAATTAGATGTTATCCTGCTACGTCCTCCGAATGCAGGTGAACATGCCCACCTCAACCGCCAATTCAGACGCCAGTTCCGCATACGCCGTCGTTGTCTTCAGCAGTGGCTGGACTTCCTGTCGAATAACCACCCGGGCTACCGAGATATTACTGTCTGCCAGAAGCGGATGTCAGTGCTGCCCGAAGATGGCGATGTACTTGATCAGGTTGCTACCGTGGAAGTCACCGATCCTCTGGCAGCTAATTTGGGTGACATCGAGAATGACGACATTGAGGCAGATGAGGTTGATCAGTCTGCAGTGCCAGATCTACTACCAGAGGATACAGAGATGGAAGCGTTGCATTCACACGTTCTTGGCGAAGAGCGCGACGCACCGCTCCCTGCACGAGCAGCGACACAACATCAGCTTGAAATACCAAATATTCGGAGAACACCGATAAACGAATTCAACCAGTCACAGGCACTCCTGTCCCTAGCCTTTCCAACACTATTTCCTCGTGGTCAAGCTGATTTCATTGAGCCAAGGTTACGGCCTATCAAGTATGCGGACTACATACAGCACGCCCTTCGATGGCATGATGGCAGATTTGCCCGCCATCCCACTTTCCGGTTTGTGGTTTTCAACACGCTGATGCGAGTACAGGCACGAGCGAAAAGCAGCTACTTCGTCAAGCAACACCAACAAAGGCAGGGTCTAATAACGCGAGATGATCTACTAGAGGCTTTCCAGAACCCTGAATCTGCAGAAGCTCAGCAGTTGCTCAACTCGATCAACCGCCAGACAGCACAGCTGCGCGGGACACGGCCGTATTGGTACCGAAAGCGCCGAGAGCTCGAGTCTTATGCCTACAACCTTGGCTGCCCTGGTGCTTTCATTACATTCAGCCCGGCAGACTTGCACTGGAGGAGCCTCTATCAACATTTACCCCAGTTTCAAGACTGGCAGGAGGTGTCCGAGCAACAGCGAATGGGGATGTCTAGCAAACTTCTCAGGGACAACCCACATATTGCAGCCTGGCACTTCTACAGGCGGTTTGGCTTATTTAGAGATATCGTTCTCAAGCAGAAATTTAATGTCACTGATTTTTGGAACAGGTATGAGTGGCAGGGTCGTGGAAGTAGCCATTGCCACGGCCTATTCTGGATGGATGGTGCGCCCAGTGTTGACTTGGAGAAGGAGCATGTACGCCAGGAGTTCGCCCGTGTCTGGAGTTTCCATGTCACAGCCTTCAATCCTGAGCCAGGCCGAGTCCAACAGCAAGGAGAGGGTAATCCCTTGGCTGTGAATCCGCTGCAGCATCCCTTGACGTTCCAATGGCTCTCGCAGATTCTGAACCGCTGCCAACGCCACCATTGCAGTGAGACATACTGCCTACGAAAGAAGAAGGGTTCAGACGAGATTTCTTGCCGCTTTTTCTTCCCCCGGGATACGAGAGATACGGCTGACGTGGTTCGACGCCAAGGACAGTCTTATTTCTCCTTCGAGGCGGCCAGGAATGACAGCCTTATGAACCACTACAACCGGTGTCTCAGTCTTGGCTGGTTAGCCAACATTGATATCTCCCCCTGTACCAGCCTTCAAGCCGTCATTAATTACGCAGCCAAGTATTGCAGTAAGATGGAGAAGCAGACTGAGAGTTATGCGAGCCTGGGGCGGCAAATCTTGCCCTATGTCTCCCATCAGAACCCACTTCTTTCTTTTGCCTCGCGTCTAATGAACAAGCTGCTTGCTGAGAGGGACTTCTCGGGGCAAGAGATCTGCCATGTGTTGCTCAACTGCGAGCTCCAGGAGGGTACCCGTGTTGTAAGAGCCGTCGATTGCCGTCCCTACGAGCAACAGGGCCGGTCGCTTCGCCTCCAGGGTGATCATGACGACGACGCTGAGGTCGTTGGGATATATGAGAAGTACATTTCTCGCCCTTCTCTTCACGAAGAACTCACCTACCTTGACTTCCTAGCCAACTGGAATACAAGCAAGAGGGATGGGAGAAAATGGGCACGTTGGAGTCGTCAAGCTAAGCCTCGAGTGCTATACTACTTTCCGCGGTACAAGTCGAACCCGCAGCATCACCAATACGATGATTTCTGTCGGGTAAAGCTAATGCTTGCTCATCCACATCGCGATCCCAACGAACTACGCAAGGTCAACGGTGTCGAGTTTGTCTCGTACGCATCTGCCGCCGAATTCTGTTATGCGAACCACCAGCATCCTGACGATTACTATGGCACACCTAACGCTGAAGAACGTCGGCCGGATCCGGATGAGTTCGAGGAAGAATTTCACGAGCCTGAGCTTCTCGAGGAGGATTGGCTTGAGCTTGCCCGCCAGCTTCCCGACTGCCCACCAAGCCAAGAGATGGTAGATCTCCTTGGTAGACGGGATGTCGATATCCAATACGATTGGACACCCCACGTCGGCCGCTACGCTGATCCAGGAATCATTCAGGGCGATTATTGGCGCCAGCGCATTGCGCAGAATCCTCTCCATATGGATGTTGAAGACCTGCCTTTAGAGGCCCGCGATACGCTCAACCCAGAGCAGCGGATAGTATACGATACATTTGTTGGACACTTCCAATGCGGCAGCGAGGAGCAGATTCTACTCCATGTGGACGGTGGTGGCGGGACAGGCAAGTCCTATCTGATCAAAGTCCTGTCTTCGCATCTTCAGAGGCTCGCTGGTAACGGGCCCAGTCCAATATGGAGAGCTGCGCCCACGGGCGTTGCAAGCAACCAGATCATGGGGACAACATTACACTCCCTACTCCGGCTACCTGTGGATAGGGCTTTTACGGAGCTCTCCCCTGCAGATGCCAATGCTCTTCAGAAGAAGCTACGGGACGTTAGGTATCTTGTGATTGATGAGAAAAGTATGCTAGGCCTGCGTCAACTTTCGTGGATCGACAAACGCCTCCGCCAAGTCTATCCTGCCAGGGCAGCCGAATTCTTTGGCGGCATGAGTATCATCCTCGTTGGTGACTTCTTCCAGCTCCCGCCGATTGCGAACAAGCCCCTCTACTTTGATGGGCCGCTCAAAGACCTGCAAGAGGTCTCTGGCCAGACGACATATAGGGCGTTTAGCCACACTGTCCTCCTGAAAAAGGTCCAGCGGCAACAGGGCGATGACCAGGCCGGCTTTCGTCTTGCGCTTGAAGAATTGCGTGGTCTAAAGCTATCTATAGAGTCATGGAAACTCCTGAGCCAGCGTGTGCAGGCCAAGCTAAGCCAGCGCGAGGTAGATACGTTTGATGCTGCTCTTCGTATCTATAGCAAGAAAGCCCGTGTTAACGAGTACAACTATGAGCATCTCGTCCGTCTCAAGCGCCCAGCAATCCAAGTCATGGCGAAGAACATTGGTAACGGTGCTGACAAGGCAACGTCTGAACAAGCTGGCAACCTGGCCGGCCAGTTTCCTGTATGCATTGGTGCTCGTCTCATGCTAACGCAGAACATCTGGCATCCTACTGGCCTAGTTAATGGGGCCCAAGGGACAGTATATGACATCGGTTGGGCGCCTGGCGCTGATACGCACCGTGACCCGCCATGTGTCATTATGATGGTGATGGATAAGTATACCGGCCCATCATATCTAACCGCGGATGATGGGCGCAAGGTCGTACCCATACTGCCGGTGAAGCGAGACTTCTTTCTTGGGACGTCCGCCTGTACACGAACGCAGTTCCCACTTATGGCATCATATGCCATTACTGTTCACAAGTCACAGAGCATCACGGTGGATAAGATGGTGACCGATCTGTCTGAACGTGACTTCCAGACTGGGCTTAGCTATGTTGCAGTCTCAAGGGTCAAGACATTGGACGGCCTAATGATCGACACGCCTTTTGAACGGGCATCTCTCCACTATGAGAAGCTACCTGATGGCAAGTAGAGCTCCATCATATTATTCATGCTTCAGGCTCTAGAAGTCCTAACAAATTAGCAGGTTTTCTGATGAAAGCCCGCGACGAGAATCGGCGCAAGCAACAGCAACTTGGCCAACCACTATTCCAACCTCGTTTTTCTTCATGACGTCGCTATAGTGTACGGAGACGGCTAAAACAAGTCATGGTCATGCACACATTGCTCCGTGGTGCAGCAACGCACAGCCACTGCAGAGTTAGTAGTACGAAATATCACCGTGTTATTATCACGGCATAGAGACACATCCTTCGGACTGTATTACACCCTCCCCACCTCCGGTGAGGGTGTCAGCATATTTTAACTATAAATGTCCGCGGGAGAAGCTGTCGGTGAAACGCAGTTAGACTCAAGGATCAGTAGCGTCAGGAGTCTTGAGGAGGACTCACAGGGGATTTCGTCATCCTTCAAATACTGCCGCAGCTCGTCACGAACAAGACCAATCTGATCTTGGCCGACGTTGCTCAGAATCTGAATCACGGATGCCCGGTGGCGCCGTACGCGCGAGTAAATCTCAAGTCGCCTCTCAATCTCCTTTGCCCCACGTGCACCATGGAGTGTGATGCCGAGGGCGAGTCCGTCTTCGAGTCCTTGTGCACCGCCTTGACCCTGGTCTAATCATGTTATGTCAGTAATTTTGCCTGGAGAAGATTCGAGCATCATTCCCCAAAGACCTACGGGGAAGCATCGGATGCGCCGAGTCACCGGCCAGAGCCATGCGACCTTTGTGCCAAGAGGAAAGTGGCCGGCGATATAGCAATGGCCACCGCTTGACTTGGTTCGCCTTGCTATTTCGATGTTAGTGATGCAGACTTGCTGGTGTCCCGTTGGAGAGACTTCCACTAACCTAATTACTTTGAGAAGCTTAGGGTTATAGTCTGAGAACCTGTCGAGGACGTGGGAGATGGGGACGCCCTCTTGCCAATCTACGCGCCGGTTCAGTATCCGTCCGTTTATTCTCTTTGCCGATGTTAAACTCGGGGCCCGACTCACTTTCTCTGCCATTGGTTTCAGCGTCCTCGTCGTAGATTAACCCTACGAAGTTATGGACCGTGTTGCTGGCGCTGCGTTAGCAGAGTCCAGAGTCAAACTCGCGCAGGGTTAAGCATACTCTCGGCATGGATAAATGACAATCCTACGTTGAGTGTCGTTATGAGGTAATATTCGAAGACATCCATCTCGTCCCTCGTTCCAGAATCTGGTTTCCGTATCCTCTTCGAGGACGGCTGATGGAATAAGGAAGCGATAGCAATAGTTGTGGTGGACTGGCGCGACTGGCGGGTTTGCACAACCCAAGACAGCTTCGCAAGCTGCCGAGTGAATGCCATCAGCGCCAACAACAACGTCGCCCTGGATCTCCTGGCCGCTCTCCAATACTATAGATGGCTTTGATGGGTCCTGTACACGTCACAATGATGGAAATGTGAGTCTCGCTGCCGTAAATCGTGGGTAGTCTACTGGGTCGATCATCTGACGGCACGACTTACATAGCTAATAACATTTGCGCCGAGGTGTATCGTCACTGGCGCGCCCGGGCCATCCTCGCGCGTCGCCATCCACTTGAGCGCATTATGAAGGTCAACTCGATGAGCGAAGTAGAGGTCCGCTCCGCCAACAGCTCGCGCCATCTTATCTGATGCAAGGCTGTTCGTGACATGGAGGCTGAAGGGGTCCATGAAGCATATCTTGCGAGATCGAACAAAGCGATGCTTGGCCGGGTCAAGACCCCAGGCGACGAGAAAGCGTGTAGCGTTGGGAGGAACATTGATGGCAGCCCCTACTTCATTCTTGAAGGATGACCGCTCGTAGACGTGAACGCAGTGGCCGGACCGGCGCAGGGAGATGGCTGTAGATAGGCCGGCGATTCCAGCGCCGACCACGAGTACGTTGAGCATGGCGCCAGTACTGGGCGATGCGAGGAAAAAATGTTCCCTGTCGATATGATAGGCGGGTGCCCCGGGTCCGCAGAAATAATGACAGGCAATGGCCAACTGTAAGAACGTCTCTTGTGTTGGATGCTGACAACCTGATATTGCGGCCACGTATACTTTTGTATGGATTACATGTACAAGTGATACAAGTGAAGAAGGGACAGGTATCAAAGGGCAGTTCAGCCAACGTTCAGTTCAGAGACGAGATGGGTAACTTGAGATGAAGGCGATGCCCAAATTCTTAGTATGGAGGTGTGCCAGAGTGTGGGAGGCCAGGAAAAGCAAAGCCGTTGTCGCCCTCCGACTCGGACAACAAGCTGGGTCAAGTCCGAAGCAAATACGACGAGTCCGATTCCTACCCAAAGACTGAGACTCTGCCAGTCGTCAATGTACTTTGCGAGGGAACGGTGCCCAAAACGTGACGCGGCGCATGAAGCTTCATGTTGCCATGACTTCAGCGGGATGAGTCGATTGTCCGTGACCTGCTGAAAACAGCTTCTTCACCGAGACCAGGGCCGGGCATTTCGGCAAGGCTCAGTGCAACGGCACTTCTGCAGAACGCAGGCAATGGCAAGTTGAGCGGAGGGCTCCCCGAGATGCAAGGCGACATGTTGCCACTGGTTCAGATCTACAAGACTTAGATGGCTACTTTACATGCGTATCATGCGATGATCAATCGTAGTGGTCCTACAGTAGTGAACAAGTTGAAAGGGGAGGGAATTGCGGCATCGAAGTCAGAGAGAGAAACATGCATCTGGCATTCGCCGCAACAAGCACTCGGCTTTAGCTGGATTCAAACCTCGTGTTGCCAAAGTACTTCCTTTTTCTCGGCCTATCTCA
The DNA here is from genome assembly GCA_000956045.1 of Hirsutella minnesotensis 3608. NCBI lineage: Eukaryota > Fungi > Ascomycota > Sordariomycetes > Hypocreales > Ophiocordycipitaceae > Hirsutella > Hirsutella minnesotensis. Next base: position 85,641 of record KQ030519.1, on the reverse strand, counting down.
CACCTGCCCGCACTTGCTTCTTTGACGCATGCTTTGCCAGGTTTGCCAAGCGTCAGGGGCGGTTGCGACTGGCTAGAAACTGGACGAGCAACGCGGCCGACGCCGACCATGAGCGCGCGGCGCTGGACAGCGGCACGCTGCCCCTGTTAACGGACGCATGGTGCCAGATCAACCTGGCGGCGAACCGAGGGGTCAAAGTCCGGTGCCTCTCGCTTCGGTAAGACAATGAACAAGAAACCACGCTGATGTCCGGCGACGGCATCCTCTGCTGACGCCGCTAAGCCGGCAGCGTTACGTGGGACGGTGGGATGCATCTCATTACTTGCAGCGCGGAGCGAAGCAAAGAAGACTGATGCTGCGGGACGGAAGCAAGTGGCGGCCAGTTTCAACGCTTGGTTTCGGGTTGTGGGATGACTGAATCGGAATCCTGTGTTGCACACTTTGCCACGCACGCAGCTCGGCAATGTCTCTGAGCCGCCCCAACTAACTCCCTTGAAGTCCTCGATCGCATACGTGCACAGTGCTTCCCAGGTGGCTACAATAGATGGGTTCCCAAAAAAAAACTAGCCGCCTCACACTCCTATCACTCTCTCTCAGCATGGCAAAGCAGGGGGTGGGCATTTATTTTGCAAGCCGCCCGTCTCCTCACAGTAGCTTGGACCCCAATTCCCCGAATCACTCGAGTCCAGATGAACTAGAGTCCGGCATCTGCCTGTCCATTCCCCTGGATTCGGCACTCGCACGTACTATAGGCCAGGGCAGCCTGTTCCTCCAAAGGCGGCTCCTCACCCCCATCTTGTTGCTGCATTTCAGCAGGTCTGTCCTCGACGGCTCCGAGCTTGGCTCAAACTAGTGATTTCGACAGACACAAATACACCAATGTGGTGTGGCTGACCATCCCACCGTTTGTTTCCTTTTCACATTCCCCAATCTCCCAATCTCAACCACTCAGGGCCGTATATCGCGCGCCGGCCTGCTTTTCTAGTTTAGACTCGTCGACCCCTGCTTGGGCCGTGCAGGAAGCAGCAAGCTCGGAGCGGCTGACAAGCTTGCCTGCTGGCCCATTCTCTCGTTCAATGTGACGGCCGCGCTGCAAGAGGGCCCCGAGTGCTACAATACTCTGCATGCAGAGCTGGAAGAATTGTTTGTGCTCTGCATAGGTTCGTTTCATACGACAGGACGAGTACGTAGCTTATGAGCCTCGCATGCCTCGAGACCTTCCAGAATGTCTTTCGTGTAAACCCGTCGTTGGCGATCCTGTCCGGAATCACGAGGACGATTGACGAGCCCAACCGTCATCTCGGAGAGCAAACAAGACTCGAGCTTCTATCGAAGGTTCTATACTTGTTCAAGGTCTCAGAACAACATCAAAAAGCTCGACCAAAGCTTTTCACTACTAAACCGTATCGCCGAACCTGGACTGGGGGAAGCAATCGAAGGGAGTCGACGGCGCCAACCCACCAGCCCCTCGGCGACGGGCTGCAAAGTCCGGGCCCGAGCTGTTTCTACCGTCTGAACTAACAAAGCCGGCCAAGGCCCCTTGGTCTTTTCTCGACTTCCATCACGATTCGATCAGCTTTCCTCTCCTTGCCCTGTGTTGTGTATCCTCCATTTCCACTCCTGTCCCGTCTCGTGTTTTCCTTGGCTGTTGGTTTGTCTCATTACTTCCGCCTTCCACAGCCAAAGCCGTTCGCTTCTCTTCTCTCTGCCCTTGTCTAACCGGCTGAGTTCATGGTTTACACTTGCCGCCCTTGAGTCGGTGCCACCGTTCCCCCTTCCATCCCGCTCGCTCAAGATAGCTGCAAGAAAACACGCGCCGCCAACTCGCTTGCGGTTCATTGAGTTTCCAGAGCAATCTCACACAGAGGCGCGGAAGACGATTGCTCGCCCGCCATGGCAAGCTCATCGGCAACGGCGGAGTACAATGACAGCGAGACGGCCGACTCCAAGCCGGCCTTGCTACTTCGCGAAGGCACCGCGTCCTCGGATGGAGGCGCGAGCATAGGCAGCACAGAGCCCCGGCCTCGCTTGCACGCCAAGACTTTTATGGCCGTTGGAGCTGTCTGCTTGATTTACTTTGCTCAGCTCGTCAACCTCGTGGGCGCCGGCGCTGTAAGTTGCCCCCGCCATACTCTGTATCAGCTTGATACGGGCATATCCATGGCCATTACTTTCTAGAAGAGGCACTGACTTGCTTCCAGCAAGGGCAAACCATTGCGGCTCACTTTCAAAGCCCTGACAAGGTCCTATGGCTTTCGGCGCCCATCACCATTCTCACCGTCGTGCTGGGCCCCATCGTCTCCCAAGCCGCTGATTACTGGGGGCGGAAATGGTTTCTCGTCTGTCTTACGGCTACTGGCATCATCGGATCCATTATCGTGTCCCAGGCTAGGACCATGAACCAGGTTATTGCAGGTTTCTGCGTCGTGGGCGTCTCCTTTGGCGTCCAGCCTCTGCTACACACTGTCACGTCCGAGGTCCTGCCCCGACGCTGGCGCGCCTGGGGCCAAGCTGCCGACATGGTGTCCAACGGATTCGGCACCATTTGGGGCCTTTTGCTCGGCGGTGCCTTCAACCGGACCAACGACCCGGCATCTGAGGGCTTCCGTCGCTACTGGCTCATGGCCATGGCGTGGTACGCCGCCGCCGTCATCCTCTGCGTTGTCGGCTATAATCCCCCCGAGACTCCTCTTCAGAGGGAGTACCGCGGTCGCTTCATGGACAAGCTGCGCAAGCTCGACTGGATCGGCTACTTCCTCTTGGCCGCAGGTCTTGTCCTCTTCTGCGTGGGCCTGTCTTGGTCACAGAATCCCTACCCCTGGACCGACGCCCGTGTGAGTGCCATCTTCGCCGTCGGTCTCGGGCTTGCCTTACTGCTTGTAGGCTACGAGACGTGGATCAAGAAAGACGGCATGTTTCACCACGGCCTCTTCAGCGGCAACCGGAACTTTTCCATTTCTCTCTTTTGCGTCTTTGCAGAGGGCGTTGCTTTCTTTGCAGCCAACATCTACTTTGCCTTTGAGGTTCGTATCAATTCCGTCGAGATACGGCTCGGAACTTCCTGACAGAATCAAAATAGGTGAGCGTCTTGTACGAAAAGGATGCACTATTGGTTGGTACCAGATACAGCATCATGCTCATCTGCTCCATGATCGGAGCCGTTCTCACCGGCTTGTATTGCGACATCACGCGTAAGCTGCGCTGGGTGACGGTCCTGGCCTTTCTCATCTTCGTCTCCTTCTTTGCTTGCATGTCCACGGCGAACCGCGAGACGAACAATGCCGTCTGGGGCTACCCTGTCTTGCTTGGATTTGCCCTCGGCATGACCCTCACCACCCTCGTTACGGCTGCGCAACTCTCTATTCCGCCTCAGCTCATCTCTGTTGCGAGTGGTCTCATCATCAGTGTGCGCTCCCTCGGCGGCACCATTGGCATTGCAATCTACAACGCCTTGTTCACTTCTCAGATGAGGCACATGCCCGAGAACATTGCGAACGCGGTACTGCCGCTCGGCCTGAACCAGGACAGCCTCAAGCCTCTGGTTGGCGCCCTGAGTTCCCACAATGAAACGGCTCTGGCAGCAGTGCCGGGTGCATCTCGTGAGATTATTGAAGCGGCGAGCGGTGCGCTGCTGGACACTTACATCTTGGCTTTCCGTTATGTGTGGATAGCGGCCGCTTGCTTCGTGTCGATTGCCGCCATTGCATCTGTTTTCCTGTTTGATCCCAAGGAGGAGTTCAACATGAAGGTGGATGCGCCCATTGAGATGAAGGAGAATTTGTATAATCACTGAAAAGGGGTTCATGATTTTGGTTCGGCGCTGCATAGGTCGGAACATTTTGCGTACATTAGAGCGGGCGCTTTTCGTCATTTTTTGCATACAATGGTCATATACTTTCTAGCTTCAGGCAGAGAATGTAACACAAGGGTCTGCTGTAAATATTCATTACGATCGCTGAGGCCTGCGGCCGTTTCGACCTGGCTACCTGGGAGAGCTGACGAGAGGGGTGTGGAGGTGATACTGTTAAAAGCATGGGTGTCTTTTCGGATTGCTCATTGGGTCGCCAGCTGCCTCACGCGTGCTCAATCACTCTTGGACATGTTTCCATGCAGATCCCCGACATGCGGACCCAGACTGTGAGAATGACTCAGGACGGGGATGTCTCTGATGTCAGGATTGGTGTTTGGCAAGCCAATTGGATCACGACTTGGAGACAAGATTCTTGATTCTCTGCCGATCGAAGTCTCCGACACACGTGTTCGGGAAGGATAAAATAGACAAGCAAGGCGCGACCGCCGATATATCAGAAGACGGACGAATCGTCCAAAACGAAGGCCCATACGCGTCCCGTGCCAGCTTCCCCTACGCTCAGTCGGGCTTGGAGAAACGAGGGACTAGGGGGCTCGGCGGCGGAGGGGAATCAAGCTGAATGCATGTCTTGGGTTGCACTGCTTCCATCCTGCCGGCTGGGAATGGATCAATGACAAAGGGGCGCAGGACGGGCTGCCGCAATGCTACTTCTTACCTCCCGTGCCCGGCCAGCAAGAAGGACCCTTTGGCCTCTTGACCCGGCTTTCTTTTTACCCAAGCATCCTGGAGCTGATGGCAGCTCGTCCTTGCTTTGTTTACACTCGGGGAAGCTCGTTTCCCGTCCCAAGAGTGGTGGCGAAGTGGGCGCCTAACAGATTGGTTCACTGGTTTACGAGTCCTCGGATTCGTCATTTACACGGAAAACATGTGCGGGAAAGAAAAAGAAGGCGATCCCGGGCACAAGCCCCCTCTCTGTTGGGACTCTTGTAGATCCTACAAAGCTGACAAGGAGCACGACATGACAACATGACACAGTGTATGCGGCAGATCGGTGGCGGCATTCGACCTCGGGTAACAAGCCATTCATCCATAGCCCGTAGGGCATCCGTGCCGCCACTCTTTATGCAGGGCAGGGGAGACGGGGATCCAAAACGGGGGGTAGGCTACTATGCGCAGCCCCATTAGAGCCACGACTTTACTGAGCTTGGCTAGAGCCGTGATGCTTTGTGTCGTCTGCCAGCCCTTTTGTTTGTAGAAGCGCTGCGAGATTGACTTCTTGTTCGACACCGTCAGCTGGGAGGACCCTAGAGCTTCGAACGTGTATCCACGGCATGTTTTCCACCGGCACGAGGTGGACATGGCGACGGTCAGATGGGCTGTTCTCTTACTTGCGACATTGAAGCAAATACGGCATTTGGCATGTCTCGAAGATAAAAGCGAGTGAAAAGAATGACGACAGAGTCTTGAGCCGGGGAAAATCTCGGGCAATGTCGACTGTTGGCAACGGTCACGCTCCGACGAGCCGAGAACCGCCAGGCTGGGTGTCCTCACACTGTCTCAATGCTTCTCGGAGACACTGGCTTTGAGTAAAAGCAAGCTTCAACTACAGTACCAACTGACACGAGGTATCTGGTCACCGAAAAGGAAAGGGAGGACATGTCGCGTCAAGCTCGAGCCAACAAGCCACTCAGCCCCTTAGGTTCATGTCGGCACATCGACAGCCTGCCTGGAGCTCTCCCCAGGCCTCGGTTCCAACTCCGTCACGGGCCCATGCTAGATTTGATAGATTAGCATTGACTGAGCTTTGCCCACCTCGCACAAGGCTGGGCGCCCAGCCCATGCTCCCCTGAACATGCCATGTCGTGGCTGGAATAAGCATCTCGCGGTCTCGCCCTCTTCCCTTGCGACCCTCGTACGGGTCCGCCCGTCGCCATGGCCAACGACGTGCCCGGACCTTGAGGAGCACAACAGCGAGTTCAGCCAGCATTCGACGACTACTGAGCGCTCTTTTGAGGCTTAACGGCGGCACAGCAATGTCAGTATGGATCATGGCGGCTACGGCTGGCGTCAGCATTGACGTCTCAGGATCGGCACAAGCGCATCACGACCCAGCTGCCGAGTCCCAGTCTACCCCAGGATGTCCAGAGAGCTGCCCAGAGGCGGCCCGCTTCAGGGCCGATGTCACGTTGGGGAGATGGGGATGAAGCACTGTATACAAACAGAGCGGCCGGCTCCGGGTCTCGTCTCGTCCGCTCCTCAAGTGCCCAATGCCTCCTTGGCACGCCCTGCCAGCTTGCCCAGCGCTAGGCAGATTTCAGCATCTCGTAGCTGCAAGTTTGGTATGGGAGACGGGGATCTGCGAGCAGCAGCCAAGAGCTGGAGACAGCCTTTACGGTAGCGCGTTGAAAGGTCTCAGTCAACCAAGGCTAACAAGTCCGTTCGACTTTGGAAATGTTTCTCCTTTCTGATGTCCCTCTCGCTCCAGCCATTTCACATGGGCAGGGGACGGTCAAGGCGCGGAATCTGGAGTGGGCGAGACTCGTCAATGGCACGATTGGCAAATAAGGGAAGCCCACCGGCAAAAGCAAACAAAAACAAGAAGCGTAAACGGTGAGTGAGACGGGCGGCACAATCTACTCGGTAACGCTGCATCCTTTGCCGGCAGCGACCCTTGTGCACGCACACAAGTACCTCGCCTTTTGGTCGGGCCCAAAAATGGAATGAAAAAAAGAGAGCACAAGGAAGGGAGAGGGGGGCGTGAGGCGGACGCCTGGGGCCAACTGGACGGGATCAAAAGGCGGTTCGGGAGATGAATCCCGCTCATTTAGCTACGTAGCCCGCGCCGCAGGGACTACCGAACCCCATGACGCTTATACTTAAGCTTTAAACGTCGGTCTCGATACCCTTGGAAAACTTTGTCTTGTCTCTGATGTTCGACGAACACCTGCCTTTGAGCAGCCCCTGCCGGCGCCGTCCTACGTGAAGACGATCATCGCCACCTCGCCTACGCTGCCGAGTACGTTCCGGCCTACGGGAGGCAGTTTCGCGGAGATTTAGCGTTGGACAATGCGAATAGAAAGCGCTCCAACCGCCATCGACTAAACGACTCTGGTTTACTTGGACTTGTTGGTGCCTCGGCCTCGGGCCACCCCGTCCATCATGTTGCACGTGGCGGGCATCAAGATCGTCGAGAGGAACAATGGCCTCGTTGTTGCGGGCTTCTTCTTCACCACGGCCGCCTGCTTGGCCGTCTGCCTGCGCCTGATTACTCGGGCTGCTCTCGTCCGCAACTTTGGAACGGATGACTACTTTATAACAGCGGCCATGGTGCGTGGTTATATCCCAGTTGCGAATTGGGGACCAACTTTCTGACAAACTTTCAGTTTGGCACGATTGGCTTCCTCGTCGCTGTCATGGAGCGTAAGACGATGAAATCTCCCACCAGGGTCCATTATCAGCAGCTGACATTGATCATAGAGGTTCGCTACGGCCTCGGCGACGAGGTCAACATGGCCGTCATTCAAAACTTTCTCCAGGCCCTCTACGCAACCATCCTCGCCTACAGCTTCACCCACCTGTCGGTTAAATTCTCCATCTTGTTCCAGTGCAAGCGCATCTTTACCGAGCGGAGCGCCCAGCGTCTCTTTCTGGGCCTCATCTCCTGGCTCACCGTCTACGGCCTCTTTTGCTTCCTGTCGTCGACTTTTACGTGCGTCCCCGTCGCCAAGTACTGGGATGACACCCTTCCCGGTGGCTGCCTCAATCGTTCTACGCTTCATTACTTTTTAGCCGGCTTCAACATTATGAACGATATTATGCTACTCGCCGCGCCCGTTCCGTATCTGAGGAACTTGCAGATTCCCCGGAGGGCCAAGATTGTTCTCATGGCAGTCTTTGCGTGTGGTGGATTGTGAGTACAGCCCATGATGCCCCCCGTAGAGTCCGTATTCTGACTCGGCTGCTCTTAGTGCTTGCATTGTCGCAATTGTGCGACTACATTCGCTCTATGTCAACAATTCGGCACCAATTGACCAACAGCCCCGTGAGTAACTGCTTATCTTGTCATTGACACGAACACATTTGTTCGATAGATCGCGTCTTGTCCCCCGTTGCTGACTTGTCCATAGTCTCTGGCGTCGACATTGCCATCTGGTCCGGGCTCGAAATCAATGTGGCCATCATCTGCGCTTCCGTCCCGGCTTTAAAACCCCTGTTTGTCAAATTCTTCCCGCAAATGATTAGCTCCCTCGGCGATTCAGCCAAGCGATCTCGGACGGGTCGATCCGCGCAGAACAGCGCAAATCAGCGCAGCGAGAACAACCAGACGACCCATAGTGGCGACCTCGACGGCAAACCCTGTCCCATTGAGATTCAAGTACAGCAATCGTTTGAGATGAGGGCTGTGGCGACGGAGCGCGACGACGACAGCCAAAAGAACTTGGTGCCCAAAAACGGGCCCGTCTGGACAGCAGCGTGTTTTGCTGGGTCACGAAAGAATCTAGACTCGCACATGGTATGACGCGGGTATAATGTGTATGTATATAATTAAGATATCCTCCTAACAACGCCTGATGATGTACATGACCAGGGCGCGATGCCGTCTCGCTGAGGAATACCAGTCATGTTTCTGGGCTTGATCGCTTTATCGATGGGAGATGAAGTCCAGGGCTCGATGTGTATACTGAACATCCCGTCTAACGGAGACTCACGGCTGCTCTCTGGAACACCGGTCTTGGATTCGCCGTGTGGCTTCGGTCCTGTTGTTGCAGAGCATTGGCAACGGAAGTAGTCGTAATTGACGAGTCTGCGAACCGCCAAAACTTCTTCTGTGGCCAAGCTTCATCGAGTATTCGTGCAATCGCCCAAGATGCTGCGAGTTTCCTCTTTGGGCTCCGAAGCCCGGGTCATGTCCCCGGCTTTCCCCGCTTTGGCTCCACCTCCGTGCCGGGACCCTCTCTTCCCCGCGCCGGTCGACAAGCGAGTCTTGCCGAGGCTCAGATGACGAGGGCAATAATGCAAGCAGCTCGTTAGTCGTCGTTGCCTCACGTCAGAATACCGTACAGTACAACTTTCTCATCCGGACGTTCAAGGATCTCCGGCCCCAGGCAGCGTGCCATGCGGTAGCACAACGAAATCACGAGCGAATCGACGTCGAATCGGCAGAACAATTCAGCTGTATCGGCGTGCACATCTCGGACATCTTGGGAGAGTTATCGCATTTGATTCTACCGATATGCCGCTCCGCAGCCCCTCCATTTACCGGCCCGGCTTCTCGCCGCTGGCGTGCAGATTCCCGTCGCGCCGCAGCGTCGTCCACAGCACCAACGGCATCGTCGCCTGCTCGCAGCCCCTGGCCGCAAAGTGCGGTGTCGACATTCTACGAGCAGGTGGAAATGCAGCCGTACGTACCTCACATGACTTCTTCTCTGGCACGGGTGTCGAGCTGTGTAAATATGTCCTGGCTGGACTGACATGCGCATTCGCAGGATGCGGCCGTGGCCGTGGGTACGCGCTCGTATTCTCCATGATGATATCGCCAGCCAAACCAAAGACTAACGCGGCTTGTCCGTAGCCGCCGGCCTTAACATGACAGAGCCGTGCTCGACTGGCATCGGCGGTGACATGTTTCTCCTCTTCTGGGACGCGGCCAAGAAGCAGGTCCGCGCCCTCAACGGCTCCGGCCGGTCAGGTGCCAAGTGCAGCCTCGAGACGATCCGGCGAAGCCTCCAGATCCCAGACGGCGTCGTTGGCGAGGTGCCCAAGATGAGCGTCCACGCCGTCACCGTCCCCGGCGCCGCTGCCGGGTGGGTCGACACGGTCGAGCGCTTCGGTAGTGGCAAGCTGGACCTGGCCGCCATCCTCGAGCCTGCTATCCAGCTCGGCGAGCAGGGCTTTCCCGTCTCGGAGGTTACTGGCACCACGGTATGCGCTTTCTCTTAACGCGGCGGGATATGGCTCCGAGATGGCATGACACTGGGCTGACTTGTCGCAGTGGACCGCTGCCGAGGGCGCCATCCGCGCGGCTTCGCCAAACTATGCAGAGATGCTCAAGAAAGACCCTGCGGCCAAGGACGGGTGCCGGTCGCCGCGGCCTGGCGAGGTCATGAAAAACCCTACGCTCGCTCGCACGTTCCGCACCCTGGCCGCCGAGGGCAAGAAGGGCTTCTACACGGGCCGTATCGCCGAGGAAATCATCAAGGTCGTGCAGGACCTCGGCGGGCACTTGGAGCTCGAGGATCTGCAGCACCACCTCGGCACGGGAAGCGAGCCCGTCGATCCCATTTCGCTCAAGTTCCGCGGCCAAGGGCTCACAAAAGATGCCCAGGATGGCGCCGGCGGCGGGCTCGAGCTGTGGGAGCATCCGCCCAACGGCCAGGGCATCGTCGCCCTCATGGCCCTCGGCATCATCCAGGAGCTCGAGAAGCAAAAGGCCATCCCGACATTTGGGCCTGCCGACTTCAACACGGCGCCCTATCTCCATGCCATCGTCGAGGCCCTTCGCCTAGCGTTTGCAGACGCCCACTGGTACGTGACGGACCCCAACGTCGAAAAGGTGCCCGTCGAGGGCCTCATCTCCGAGCCATACCTGGCCGAGCGCGCGCGGCTGTTCGACCCGAAGCGAGCGGCCGACAGGCTCGAGCACGGCGAGCCCCCGTCGTACGTCTCGCCGGCTTTGCGGAGCAGCGATACCGTCTACTTCACCGTGACTGATCGCCAGGGCAACGCGGCGTCCTTCATCAACTCCAACTACGCGGGCTTCGGGACCTGCATCATCCCCCGGGGCTGCGGCTTCACGCTGCAGAACCGCGGCAGTAACTTCTCCCTCGACGCCCGGCATCCGAATCGACAGGCGCCGCGCAAGAGGCCCTACCACACCATCATCCCCGCGCTCGTGACGAACCTGGCGGACGGCTCCCTGCACTCGACGTACGGTGTCATGGGCGGCTACATGCAGCCCCAAGGCCATGTGCAGGTCTTGCTGGGCCAGGTGGTCGGCCACTTGAACCCGCAGGAAGCGCTCGACGCCCCGAGGGTATGCGTCGGCGCCGGCATCCCCGCCGACGGCCAGGAAGCCGTCGAATGGGTCGTCAATGTCGAGGAAGGCATGCCTGCGGAGACGATCGAGGGACTCAAGAAGATGGGCCACAAGGTGAATGTGGTAGGTGGCAATGGGAGAGGGCTGTTTGGGCGAGGGCAGGTTATCCGGTACACGACAGATGTGGTCGACGGCACGCCTATCTGGTCGGCTGGAAGCGACATGAGGGCCGACGGAGCGGCTTATCCGGCATGAATGATGCAGCCTGCTTAATGTATCAAATATATACCTGCCAAGCTGTCTTTGTGTAGGAGTCGGAACCGCAGGGCAACAACCAGTTGCCTTTTCCCGATGCTCGCTTGCATTACCACGCGAGATCCGTCTCCTCTGTGCGTATTTATCGTCATATCGTACACTCTCGAGTCGCTAATTATCACATGTCGCCATGGCTCATTGCTTCTCCCCCTCGCCGGACACGAGCAGACCCTTTTCTTCAAACATCTTGGCCAGATCGCCGTTCTTGAAGAGCGACTGCACAATGTCGGCGCCGCCGACGAATTCGTTTTCGATGTAGAGCTGGGGGATCGTCGGCCAGTCGGAGTACTCCTTGATGCCCTGGCGCAGCTCGGGGTCCTCGAGGACGTTGAAGGCGGCAAACTTGGCCGGGTCGACGCCCTGCAGGCCGAGGATCTGGATGACGCCGCGCGAGAAGCCGCACTGGGGCATCTCGGGCGTGCCCTTCATGAAGAGCACGACCGGCGCAGAGGCCACGGCCTTGTCGATTGCCGAGCGCGTCTGGTCGGAGAGCAGGCGGGCCTGCAGCGGCGTCAAGGGGGCGAGAGGCGCGCGGAAGGCTGGCGAGGCGAGCAGCGGCCGGCGAGCGGCATGCCGCAGCAGGTTCTGATTTCATGTCAGCAGAGTCAATACGGCGCACTGGACGGGGAGGCGTGCCGAGGTGAATGGCCTTGCAAACATTGTGGCTGCTGGGTTGCCGACGTGATGGGATGGCGGCTTGTTGCGACTTGAGCTTGGAGAAAATATGGCAGCTTCGGCAATAATGGCCGGCCGATGAGCGAGCTCCCCGCGACAGGCGGGCGAGTAGTGCCCAGCAAGGTGATGTAATGGCGAAATCCGCCGTGCTGACGAATCAATTTTCAGTTAATCAGCGTCCGCTGCAGCTGCTGGGAGGCACCGGAGTCATCAAGAGGTCTGCTCACATATAATGCCACCAATTTTTGAGCCCAATAGATCGATATCCAAGATTTATTAGATTTAAGTGTTTTTTTTTACAGGGCCTAATAGGATCTTGCTCAACCCATCAACATCGAAACATCATCGCCGGCCAAGTTCCATATCTATTCCCGCCAAGTTTTACAAGCAAGCCCTAGGGTAGTCTACCGGTCTGGCGGTTATCTGGGCTACGGCCATCTCCTCACCTCTCCTCGTCGGCAACATGATGCAGACGGGCACCCACGGACTCGACATGAGCGGCGAAGGCGTCGCTTCTTCACCAGCAGGCAGCGTGTCTCTGGCCCGCGATGACGGCAAAAAGCACCTGCTGCTCGCCGCCTCGGGCTCCGTGGCAACCATCAAAATCGTCCCAATCATCAAGGGCCTCGCCTCTCACAACAACCTGTCAATCCGGCTGATACTGACGGCAGCGGCCGAGCACTTCCTCGGGGACCAGTCGCACGAGCAGCCATCCCTGGCCGAGGTTCGGCGTCTACCCAATGTCGACGGCATCTACACGGACGCGTCCGAGTGGGCGCGGCCGTGGTCGAGAGGCGCGCCCATCCTGCACATTGAGCTGCGGCGATGGGCCGATGTGCTCGTCGTCAGCCCGCTCAGTGCCAACACGCTGGCCAAGATGGTGGCGGGCATCTGCGACAACCTGCTGCTGTCGGTGGTGCGGGCCTGGGACGCCGACGGGCGCATCGACGGGGTGCGCAAGAAGATAGTCGTGGCGCCGGCCATGAACACGGCCATGTGGCGGCATCCCGTGACGGCGACACAGCTGCGGACCCTCGAGGAGGACTGGGGCGGCGACAATGGATGGGTCGAGGTGCTGAGGCCCATATCCAAGACGCTCGCCTGCAACGACGTGGGCGAGGGCGCCATGGTTGGATGGGAGGACATTGTGGCCGTGGCCGAGGCGAAGCTTGGACTGAAGCCGCTGATTGACTCGGAGGCCACGAAGGAGCATCAGCAATAGAGGAAATGATGGCCATGATTGTTTCAATGGCCGCGAGCCTGGATGTGTGCCAGAGGCGGTCAATCACAGCTCGGTCGAGGGCGCTCCTTCCTCGCCAAGTACCCGGTTGACCGCACAATTTTCAGCCCTCTACTTGCACTAAACCTCTACATTTCGAATTATCTCGACAAAAAGCCCGAAACTATCGTGCCATTACACACGAACCGTATATCAATTCGATTCATCATTACATCGGCAACCCGCACACCAAGATGCAGAGATCCGGGCAACTCGCAAACGGAGACCTGCACAAGGACATGTCAAACTGCAAGCGAGGCTCGTCATCAACACTGCTTGATCCTGAGAGCTCGACACTGCGAGCTCGCCTACAGACGCCGCATCCTATTGACCAAGGCACCACAACCCAGACAGATGGTCTCGACGCCAAGGCATACCGGCGCTTCCGAGATTGCCTGGGGCTCGGATCCAAATCCGCAAATGCCGCACGAGAAGACCTTGTTGTATCTGATACGAGCTTAAAGGGTCAATTGCAAAGTTTGTGTCCTTGGGCCACGCGTATGCCAATCGACGAGTAACACTGAGGTGTCGATAGCTGCTTTCGCCGAGGAGGGACTGCGATTCTACACTTCTGTCGCCTCAGAGATTGCGCAGGCCCAGGACGAACTGAACTCCAAGATTGAAAGCCTCGGCGCCGCGACAGCACCTCTCGCCAAGACGTGCGCGGCTCTCTACTCCAACATCTCCTACCCTCTATCAGCCACGCGGTGTTACGCGAACAACGTTGCCAGCGACACAATCTCCGCGCATCTGGCGTCCATGCATCACAAACTCGACGCCGCGCAACAGCAGCTGCGGAGCTACCAAGCGCAGTGGGAGCAGTGCCGCGCCGAAGAGGAGCGCGTGTGCGCGGAGCTCATGAAAATGGAAATGGCAGACGCATCGTGCGCGTCCGACAAGGAGCATTGTGGTTGGAAGGACCAAGTGCAACTGTTCGGCGACGAAGTGGCGATTATCCAGAAAAGGTTCGAGGAAGAGCTCAACGACGTCGAGGCGGTAAGTCGACTGCCACCGCGCTGCATGGACACCACCTGACGGTCGTAGGACTACAAGGAACTGATGCAAGCCGAGACAATGAGAGTGATGCAGAGCATGATGGCCAGCTAACGAGCGTCTCTTGGGCGCGTGGGCGGAGTGATTCTCCAGCTCTGCTTGGTCTTGCATGCTGCAGGTACCGGGCGAGAGGGGGCGCACGCCATGACATCACACGTCACCGGAGGACAACCGGCATTCTGTTGCATGATTTAGCATGTTTCGTGAAATGCGATTGGCTCTATCTCGTTTCCTAAAACCACCTGTGTAGGTGCGTCGTTGTACCATCCAGACCGGGCCGAGTCCTCGCTTTTTGGCCGCCTCGCCCGTGCCTGTCAAATGCAATGTCGAACTCCAACCAAGAATTATGTACTCCGACCCCGAAAGACTCGATCCATTATGTAAAAATGGCCTCAACATCTGACGACCATGGGTTCTCTCATCCAAGACGGAAGATGGCGGCATCCAGATTAGCGTGACCGATTGACCCGATTAGTGTGCCAAGGACAGTTGTCTCGTGCGGCCAGATGGCCCTTTTTACTCCTTTTCGGGAATGACGACGCCCCAAGGATGGTCCTCGCGGCCGTACATGATGTCACCGATCCAGCCCTTGAGCTTGGTGGTGACGGGGCCGGGCATGTTGTCCGGGCCCAGGGGGATGTGGATGTCGCGGCCGCGGTGGTGGATTTGCGACACGGGGCAGATGAAGTACTGCAGACAGTCAGCTTCCATTTCACGATGCCATCCAGCGAAACACTTACGGCAGTTCCGGCGGCAAAGGCCTCGAGAATGCGGCCCTCGGCGTCGGCGCGCATCAGCTCGGCAATGGAGTACTTGCGCTCCGTCACGACAAGGTCGTCGGCGAGGCGCTCGCGGGCCACGTCGAGGCAGCTGCGGCGGGTGACGCCGTCGAGAATGAGCTTGTCGCGACGGGCCGTAGTTGGCGCCGACCTTTGCGTAGCCGAAGCCGCCGACCCAGGCGCGCACCATGTCGCGCGGGCTGGTGTGCAGGCGCATGCCGCCGAGGGGCGAGTCCATGCGCGGCATGAAGGTCATGATGATGTAGAGCAGCGCCTGGCGCGAGGCCTGGACGCCGAGCTGCGGCTGGGTGCCGATGAGGGGCAGCGAGATGCGCGCGGCCGACATGCGCATGCGGGCGGCGTTGCGGTCCGGGCGGAAGACGCGCAGGCGGCCGTCGTAGCCGCGGAAGACCTTGAGGCCCTCGAAGCACTCGGTCGCGTAGTGCAGCACCGACGCCGTCGGCATCAGGCTCAGCGGGCCGTACGGCTTGAGCTCCGGCACGTCCCAGCCGGCGCCGGCGCGCCACGACGCCGTCACCATGTGGTCCGAGGCGATGGTCTCGTCGCCCGCGTTGGCCGTCGCCTCGTCGGGCACGGCGCGCGGCTTCTTGGTCAGCGTGTAGGTCAGCAGCGAGGCGTCGAGCGGCGCCTCGACCACGTCGGCGTGCTTGAGGCCGTTGCCGTTGGCGTGTCCGTTGGCGTGTCCATTGGCGAGTCCGTTGACGTGCCCGTTGCCGTTGGTCGCCGCCGCCGCAGTCTCCTTGCGCTGGAGGGCGGCCGCCGTCAGGTCAACGTCCTGTTGTGCTGGGGAAACGGCAGAGGGGGCCATTACGAAGGATGTCGACTGATTGCCGCCGAGCAAGTGCGTGTGGGGGGCTGGTCCGCGCCGGCTGGTCCTACTTATACAGTCCCCGTCTTGTGCTCAGCCGCGGGGGAGAGACGGGCTCTAGTGACGGTGGCGCTGCGTATAAGCCGGGCCTCCTGTCGGTCTGACACGTTGTCCCGACTACCCAAACAAAGGAGAGGGCGTCCCGGGATTTGGGGGGTGGTTTGCGGGAGCCTCGAATGGACCCCGGGTCGAAAGTTGCCGTGCCGGGGCGTACCGGTAGGTTGAGGCCGCTTGTGCCGGACGAGTTTTATCTAGCCTTGGCTTTTACCCGTGGCTGAGCTGATGGGGAAGAAGAAGAAGAAGAAGGCGACGAGCACCGCGTCCAGAGTGTCCCCTTTTCGAGAGCAAGACGGGCGAGCAAGCAGAGGCGTCCGGGGACGGCAAGGGGCACAAGGATACGTGTGAGGGTTTGTTGAATTTGGTTGCCTGTCAGCGCGGGATGGCGCAATGTGTTGTTGAGATGGAGCTCGTTTCCCAATGTCTTATAACGGCAGATATGGCAAAGGGGAGGGAAAAAGGAAAAAAGGAAACCGGCGAGAGGGACTAGAAGAGATGAAGGTCCAAGGGGGGGTGTGTGTGGGTGGAGGTGGGAGGCCACGGGGTTAAGGCTGAGACAAGGAGCCGGTTCTGTCTATCTTGAGAGAGAGAGAGAGGAATACGGAGTCGAGAGAAAAAACGTGTCTGCCTGCCAGGTGGGAACCGGCCGACTAGCAATCCAAAGCCCCGGGCCCGTATTGTACGTACATTCAGTATTTGTACATGCGGCATCCGCACAACAGCACGACACTTTGACTTTTGGGCAGCGCAGAAGGGGGGGAAGCCGAAGTGCGGTGCGAGCGGCACACCGGCCGACGACGCTTGCCAATAATGGCACGGCAGAAACGGTCCTTGCGCCCTTTCACCAGCTTGCTCGTCGTCGTCGCCGCCGCTGACGGAGTGATTCCTCGCGCGCCCGGCGGCCGAGTCCGAGGCGGCTATCCATGGAACAAGAAAACGTGTGCACGCAAGGCTCCATTACGAATGGAAACCATAACGCTGCATGGTGCCACACACACTTCTGTCCAAGGTGTTGCAGCGAACCGGGGTGCTGGGTTCAGAATCTTTTGGGGCATGATGGTGTGCAGGCGACACCAGCTCTCGAGACGCTGTTTGTACTCGACCAACTTGAAGTCAGGTACTCGACGTCCCCCTGTTGCGTCTCTCGATCCAGGGGGGCAACGGCCGCTGTCGACTCGGCTCGAATGGGCGATAAGGGGGGGCCCAGGTGACCTGGCCGTTGCCCTCTTCCCCACACTCGGCTCGTTCCCCCAGGTGTCACAGGAACCCGCGAGCACAGTCCCCCTTCGCGCACTCGACGCCGTCCAGGTACCTTCTTCAACGCAAAGCCGAGTCGCATGCCTGGACAGTTTTACACCATCACGTATTGCCGTAGCTGCACACCACCTGCGGAAACGGGCATGACGGAAGAAGCAACGACGAGGACCGAAAAAAAAGGAAAAGGGGAAAATCGAGATTGTCCTGCCGCAGGGAGCTCCAAACCCGCCCACTCGCCCCTTCTGTACGGGTACACGCTGTACGTAGACCTTTTTGGCAAGCGGCGTGCCGTCATCGCTAGACATGGGGGGTACATCCGCCTGCAATGCCCCGACGCCTGCCGAACCAAGTCACTCGTGTCCCAGATTCATTTATTGGGCATTGCCTTGCCCGTCGCACGGCAGCGCGCCGCAAGTGACGGGAGAGGTCGACCGTACATGCACTCGTCATGACTTTTATTCTCGTTTTCGCGCCTCGCCCTGCCGCCGTCGCCGGTCTTCGTGTCCGGGCAGTCATGAAGCACCTCGGCCCGGCAGCGCTCAAGTGTCGGACTCTGTACGAGACCCGACGCCAGGAGGCCAGCCCTTGGCCCTCTTCCCCACAGCTGGCCCGCCCCTCCTCGTCGCCGAGGATGCCGAGCCCCTGCAACCCCCCCTTGTGCCGACGACGCGGAAACCCGCCGTCGACCCTCCTCGGCTCATCCCCTCACACACACACCGGAGGCGCCACCGCGCCCTTCACGTCAAGAGCACGCAGTCGAGGCCGGCGCGTGGCTTGTGTGGGGGTGTGGGCGTCAACATGTACGTGTGTGTCCTCTCGCCGCATGTCGAAAAAAGGGGAAATCTCTACAGTACACATGGCCCGTCCTCACTCGACGTCGCATGCCGGCCAATCATGGCACGCCCTGGACGGCAGATGCCAGCCAAGCGTCTCCTCGACTCACATCGACACACATGATCGCAGCCACCTCCAACGCTCGCTTTAGCGACAGACCACTCTGCATGGCAGGGCATGGCATGACGGGTGCGCTAGCCTACCAAGTAGTGTAAATCCGCCGCCTCACTCGAACCTCGTCGTGTCTTCATGGCCTCGATCCTGATCCATCGCTCCGTCCGGCCCGCACACACATACATATTTGCTTCTTGCGCCGCTCCATCCCGTCCCTCTCGGCCCTCCGCCTCCTTTGCACACAGCCCGGAGAGGCGCATCCGGATTTGGGACATGGTGAACCAACGGCTTCATCCACGCTCCATGCTCCCGTGACTTGCCCATCCTGTCGACATGCGCCTCGATTCTGGCAAAATACATGATGCATATCCCATGGCACCAAATAAACATTATGCGCCATGCTCGCCATCCGTGCGCGGCGGCTCCGACGTCGGGACTCTAACCCGGGCGGAATTCTCCCCCTTGGCCGGCCGACTCCCGAGCGCCGTCGATAGCCGCCGCCCTCCATGTCCGGCCTTTCGTCACAGCCTCCGACGCGCACTCAATCCCATGCATCCTGTACCAAGGCTGTATCCGCGCATTGACAAGTCGCTGCTGTCCCTTCTCGATACAATGCTTTTGATCAATCACATCAATCAAGCGCCAGCCAACGCATTGCCCTGATCCATGCTCGACTCTTTTTATCCTGCACTTCGTCGCTGCTGCATACACTACACAATCCTGAGCATCCCTCCCCCGCCTCGCGTCGTCATCCGTCGCCGCCCTGGCCTTGAAACAAGATGCACTCGCCATGTCCAGCGTGACCTCTCTTGCCCACCCCTTGACCATGCCCAACTCCTGATATGGCCCACCATCGCCCGGCTTCCTCCCCGGACTCGTTCCAGAGCAGCCCTCTTCCGAGGCGGTGAGCGACCCACAGCTCCCAATCGACCTCAGCTGTCCGCGGGCCTCCTTCTGTGGCCCAAAGAGTCGTTGCGATACCTTTCCCGGTCTGGCAGGTTGACGCCGGGCACCTTGCCATCGACTAGGCCTCCGCAATCCGTTCCGCTTCCTTGACGCGCTGCTCCTCCTCCATCATCTCTCGGCGCCGCGCCGCCGCTTCCACCTCGGCCTTGACGCCCTTGGCACGCTGTCGTGCCTCGTACATGTCGCGACTCTTCATGATGCGCTGCACAATCTGCGCCGCATTCACCTCCGAGAACGCATGCTCGCCAATCTCTCGGTAGATGCCAATCTCCTTGGGCGCCTCATACGGGTCATATGTCAGCGGCATAAAGTAGGTCGGGCCGTGGTAAATGGCATCCGGAAGACCCCAAGGAAGCGACTTGAGATATGGCTTCGTCGGCGTGAACGGTGCTCCGAAGATGACGGCGTCAATGTACTGCATTTCATGTTAGAAGACGCAGTGCACCTTGCGCTACGACCATCGGCCAACGTACCTTGCACTGCAACACACACAATCCGCGCTCATATATGTTCATGATGGGGTAATTGACGCCCTTCCACTGATTGATGACACCATCTTCGTGGACTCCCACCACGACATAGGCTGGGCCATAGTCTTGTCCGTCATGATCTTGGCGACGCTTGGCGGCGGCGTCCTCCGCGAACCATCCGGACCCGCGCGCCAGCCTGGCCTCCTCCTCGACAACCTTGCGCAAAAACTCAATGTGACCGCTCGAGAAGAGGTCAAACCCGCCGTCTACATAGACGATGCGCTGTCCAACGCGCGGTCCCCTGCCGGCAAGCAGCTTGCCAAAGGCAGAGGCGTCATCGCCGCCATGGGCGGGGACGTTGTAGAACCATACTTCGGCGCCGGGGGCCTTGGCAGTCTCGTCCGTGGCGTAGAGGGCGAGTCGTTCCATCATGGCTTGCCCTTGGAGGAGGCGCTCCTCCTGAGAGCCCGAGCCCTCGTCGCCGACGAGCGTCTTTTGAAGCGAGTTGATGAAGTGCGTCTTTGTGCAGAGAAGCATGCGGCCGACCAAGTCCGTCGTCGAGATGCCGGGGGAGCGCTTAACCACCTTGAATCGGCCCGCCTCCTTGACGAAGCGGTAACAGTCATTGCCGTCGCTGTCCGAGGTAATGTCGTCGCCGTGGACGACGTATTTGCAGCCGTAGTGCGTGATGTAGGGAAGCTGCGTCACATAGGGAGCGTGCCCAATGGACTTTGTGACCCAGCGGCAAGCGTTGGTGGCGGCAAGTCTGCAGTGCAAGGGATACAGTCGGTTCAGTCAGCCCTTGATTCCCGACAACCAGGCGTAAATACGGACCGCTCGTCGAGGGTCATGACGGTCGGCCCTTTGTTGGCAAGAATGTCCTCGTCCGAGTGCACGCCGACGTAGAGCTCGTCGCCGAGCTGCCTGGCCTGGACCATGGCGCCGGCATGGCCTGGAGCGCAAGTTAGCCACCGAGGCCAGGTCTGACAAGTCGACTGATGCGACGCACCGTGATGGAAAAAGTCAAAGCAACCATCGACCCAGATGCGCCCCTCGAGGAGCTGGGGCGCGGGCTCGCCTTGGGGAAGCTCGCCCGTGTCGACGATGGAGGTCATGGTGGGGGAGGGGTCGTTGAGGGGTCGACAAGTCGTTGGGAGAGCTGCAGGGCAATGCCGCTGTCGGCTGTCACTGTTGCTGCCAAGACGTGGATGGACGTTGATGGATGGAGGTTGCGCGCCACGAGTCAATGACCTGTCGCCGGGAGCCTTCTATTGTCGCTTTCCAGCCAGGAGCATATGAGAAGGCGCGGGCTTTGGACCTAGCTTCAAGTCGGTCGTCCCCGCCAAATGCGGCGAGCCTTGGTGGTGCAGGTGCGACCGGGGTTGAAGTTGCGATAACGATAAAGCCAGCGAGCTCAAGTTCCCAGGCAGGCAAGAGCCGAGGATCTTGCCGTTGTCCGCCAAAATCGCCCATTCATGCTTTGACTCGTGGAGCACGATGCGACTCAGCGGAAATCAATGTTTCGCAGCTTGGAGCAGCTGTCGACTCAAGCTCCTAGGCCCCGTTGGCTAGAGTGGGCGCTCCTCTTGCGGACTCTTGGCCATTTCAGGCTTCTGCATCGACGCTGGTTCAAATCAACTACGGCAACATGTCCATCCGCCCAAGAATCGTCAGGAGCCTATGAATAGCTGAGTCGTCATCTTGAAATCATGCATGAACGATGGTCTGCATGTCGCACTCGACACTACGGAATATTTTACTACGCCGCGTCTATCGCGGCAACAACGGCCGCTGTGAATGTTGCAGCAGGAAAGGCGTCCTCGACAAGCGTCAGCTAGTGGGCCAAGTCGCGGGCAAGCTCACACCAATTCGCCTGGCGGTGAACAGCTGAGCTGACCTCTGACTTGACCAACAGTGGCATTCGAAGCTGACGTACGCGTCTCGACTGATGGAAACCGATGCCAAAAGCCCCTCACCTGCAGAAGCAACCGTGGCTCGTTTCTTAGTCCTTCCCCCGGACCCTCGTCCCTGCGCTTCTGAGACACGACGGCCGCTTCGGCGAGGATAGGGTTAGTCCTGACTCCTGAGTGGCTCATGCCGAAAAACACCCCTGCCTCCGCGCATCACCTTGCCATGGTCCCGTGCTTATCACTCCCGTCTCCTCAGTCCTGCCGTGCCGCCAAGGACCCGGAGAGTAAGACGCCATCTCGTCGCCGGAACTACGGCATGCAAGGACCAAGGTCCCAGTCAAGCTCTAATCAGGGTTGGCTCCGGTACGCCATAGTGCAGGAAATCGGCAATGGCAAATCGCCGTCGGCCTGCTGCCCCAAGGGGTGCTGTCCAGCGACTCCCCGTCCGACAATGCCCAACTTGGGCTGCCAACCCATCAAGTTCTCGACCATCCCGAATTGCAATTGCGTGAGAGCCTTTCGGCATCTCTAATGTGACGACTGCATACTCCCGAGACTTGACATTCAAGGTTTCTCGCTTGCTTCTCTCTGGCGCATCAGGCACGGGCATGGACAATGGCGACACGAGTCGGGATGGCGGGCCCATTTCCTGGCTCCGACGCTCCGCCGAACAGCGACAAGACCCTGGCCAAACAGGCCATCCCGACAAGACGGATATGTCGCGCAAGCCACACATTCAGTCCGTCGCCGAGCCTCCGGCCGCTCCTCGGGATGATGCCGAGCACCGAACGGCCGCCGAGCCTCCGGTAGAAGCCCCCGAGCGTCGTGCTAGCCGGTTGGACAGGGCTTGGGCAAAGGCAAAGCGCTTGGTCACTACGTTCGTCAAGTTTATCGGGCCGGGCTTCATGATATCGGTTGCCTATAGTCAGTAACTGGACCATTCGGCCTGTCTTCCAAGTATTCGGTCAACTAACCGTAGCCGACAGTCGATCCTGGAAACTACTCGACCGACATTGCTGCCGGGTCGTCGTATCAGTACAAGCTCCTCTTCATCGTGTTCACCAGCAACCTCTTTGCCATATTGCTACAGAGTCTCGCTATTCGGCTCGGCACCGTGACGGGGCTCGATTTGGCGTCCAACTGCCGCGCTCACCTGCCACGATGGCTAAACTTGTTTCTGTACGTGCTGGCCGAGGTGGCTATTATTGCCACCGACATTGCGGAAGTCATTGGCACCGCCATTGCGCTCAACCTCTTGATTCCCAAGCTGCCTCTTGTTGGGGGCTGCGCCCTGTCTATTCTCGACGTCATGGCCATTCTCTTCTTTTACCGGCCCGACGGCGGCCTCAAGGGCCTGCGCCTGTTTGAGGTGTTTGTGTCGCTCCTCGTCATGGGCGTCGTCGTCTGTTTCTGCATCCAGCTCTCTCTCATCAAGGAGACGAGCATCGGGACAGTACTTCGTGGTTACTTGCCTTCGGATGCTCTGGTTCAGGCCAAAGGGTAAGCAGCGTGTCGAATGTCTAAGTTGGAGGCCGTCCTGACTGTATCAGACTTTATCAAGCTTGTGGCATCCTCGGGGCGACCGTCATGCCCCATAGCCTCTACCTTGGATCGGGCATAGTGCAGCCGCGGCTTCGCGACTACGATGTGCGATACGGTCATGCCTCTCGCGACCTTGTGGCCGCCATGGCCGCCGACTACGACAAGGTTACCTACGTTCCTTCGCACGCCGCCATCAAGCACTCGCTAAAGTACTCGGTCCTGGAGCTCGCGATTTCGCTCTTTACATTTGCCCTGTTCGTTAACTCGGCCATACTCATCGTCGCGGGCACATCTCTGTACGGCATGCCCGATGCAGACGGCGCCGACATCTTCAAGATTCACGACTTGCTATCGCAAAGTATCTCGCGCGGAGCAGGCACCATTTTTGCGCTAGCGTTGCTGCTTTCGGGCATCTCAGCCGGTATCGTGTGCACTATTGCAGGACAAATCGTCAGCGAGGGGGCACTGCGGTGGAAAGTGAAGCCGTGGCTGCGGCGGCTAATTACGCGTTCCATCAGCATCACGCCTTCCATCATCGTCGCGGGAACGGTGGGCCGTGGGGGCCTGAATGCTGCCCTCAACGCGTCCCAGGTGTCACTGAGCGTCGTCCTTCCCTTTGTCACGTTTCCCCTCATCTACTTTACAAGCCGCCGGCGGTTCATGACGGTCCTGCCAGGCATGGCACGGGACCTGGCCGAGGAGAATAATCGAGAGCCACCAGATGTCAGCCAGGGCATTGACATGTCCAACTCGTGGTGGCTTGTTGTCGTTGCGGTGGTAGTTTGGCTGGTTATTGCGGTCATGAATGTGGCCAATCTTGTGTTCTTGGGTAGAGGCAAGTCGTGATGAGAGGGGAGGGGTTGGAGATTGAGCCTAGATAAGACGGCTGCGGTCGATGGACGAGGATTCAATGGCACCACTTGGGGATTCCAGCTGCTCGGTAATGAAGGTGCTGTGAGGTTGCTATGTGAACCTTTGCGTCTACTGTGGGTCAAGTCTTAGAGAATCGAAGCACGGCGAACATGTGTTTGCCATATTAGCTTGCATGGCCAAGCTGGAACCGACTCTCGTCGTCAGGTGACTCCCGTCGCCAGGGGGACTATCTAGGTAGACTCTATGGTGGCCGGATGGCTTATATGGTTCCTGGCGCGAAACTCTGATTGCCCGTGGTCCGTGGTCCGTGGTCGAGGCGTCCAGGCTACACGACGCGTCTGGGTCGTGTGAGTCACGACTTTAGAATTCGAAGCCATCGTGAGAAGCTTTCTGCTCGTAAAGCTTGTTTCGCGTAATCAGCCAGAGTAGGATGGCGTGGAATGGCCCTATATTATGGGCTGGAGGGGCTCTTCCTGACGCATTCGAAAGCAAAATCTCCAACATCCCGAATCTCCATACACCAAGAATCCGCCCAACCTGACACCATCACCTGAGGAGCACATTCTCTCCACGCAAAGGCGAGTTCTCGAGAGGCGACTACCCACATCACCAGCTCAAGCACATTACGGCTACTTATCTGCAAACGCGCGCGCGCGCGCACGTACACAGGAAAACAACAATGAAGGCATCACGGGTCCTAGTCGCGGCGGCCAGCCTGCTGTCCGGCGTCACGGGCACTCCCGTGCCGGAAGAGTTCCACAACATCATCGAGATAGCGCGCCAGTCCATGGTCAAGATCTACACTCTCAAGATGTGGTCCAACATCACAAACGACTTCGAGTGGCCCATGTACAACGTCCTGATGGTGCACCGGCAGGTCCCCAAACGCATACAATCGTACAAATGGGACGTGATTAAGCCCAACACGACGACGAAGAAGGTGGCCGTATACTACGCCCACCCGCTCGACCACCCCAACACGTTCCGGCTGTCGTGGACAAAGGGCACGGGCGACGACGCGCTGCGATGCCGGACCATCGGCCACCGGCCCATCATCCAGTCCTGGATCCCCTGGCCCTGGCTGTTTACCGAACCGCACGGCTTCTTCTCGCAGCGGCTGAACGACAAGGACGCCAACACGACCATCAACTGGCGCACATTCGAGGCGGACACGAAGAGCAAGTTCGACAGCTTCGAGTTCACGATGTGGCGCGGGCGTCGCGAGGACGGCTTCGAGTGCATAGAGCAGTGGAAGCTGGAGAGCCCGTGGGAGGAGTGGTGATTTTGCGGATTTGGGGGATTTTTTCAAGGTATGGCCAGCTTCGTCCCCGTGTCTGCGACTTGTCTGTTGACGTGTGTCCGCAAAAGACTCGGGGGAGTCGAAGCGTGAGCGAGGAAAGGGACCCTGGGGGGAGGTGCTCTGAAGCGGTGTTGTTGCGATTGGCGGCGGTAGCGAGAGGTTCGTTTTGTGGAGTTGGGGGGCCTAGCGGGTGGAGGAATAGGAAATGGTAGCGGCATTGTATTTTCGAAGCGGTTGTATTAGTACCTTGTACACAATACATTGTCATTTTCACACGGGATTGAAGGGCATCTTGTCGCGTGTCAGCGTCAGGTCCGCAGAACATGTGCAAATACGTGGAGTGCGGCTGTCCGGGCGGGCCGCGAGGGAGATTTGGCCGAGGGCAATGACGGGCAGTGGCGCATTCAATCATGGATATTGCAATTCAACATGTCGAAGAGTCGGATGCCGAACGAGTGACGGTACAGGTATGCACGTCGGAGAATGTAACATCAAGTAGCCGGGACATGCATCTTACGTGATGAAGCGCCAGACGCATCTCTTGGCGCTTTAGCCGCCGTCATCCCGTCACTGCCGGTGGGCGACTCAGCTGCGAGGTACAAGGTACACGGGACGCCCACTGTCATCTGATCCTTTCAATGGAAAATCGTGTCATTGCGCGCGAGCTTGAGACGGATGGGCGTGTCATGGAGATGAATCTCGGGCCCCAAATACATTCACCATGCCCGACGGGGAAGCGAAACGGCAAAGGAGGCCGACAGACTTGCGGTCGAAACGGCACAAGGCGGCCATCAAACGGCGCCCTTTCGACGTCAGCGTGCCATTGCGCATACAGTATGCAGGGAGGATCCCGTCCGTCATGGAGCCGCGATGACTACTGTATTCTACCCTCTCTTATTAGATGCCCGACGAATAATGGGTGTATGGGGCGCTTGGTGTAGGAATATGGGGTCGACGTGCAAGGAAATGGAGAGAAAAAAAGGGGATAAGAGAGGGCGCGCCGATACGAGGGACACGACGATTGACTCTGCGCGACTAGATTTTTCTTTCTCTCCTCCTCTCCTTTTCTTCTTCGTTCCTCCATCTCTATTTCCATCCTCGCGCACTTTTCCTCGTTGATATTGCACGTGGTGTTTCTTCGTTCAGACCAGTCCATTGACAACTGTTGCGCGCTGCACGGACCCCTGGTCCAAGCTCGCGCTTCCAACAGGAAGCCAAGCGAGCCACAGCCCGGAGTGCGCGCGCCACAATCGTTGAGTGCGGGCAGCCACCGCGACACCCAGAGGCGCAAGAACCTGGGGCCGCAGGCCGTGCGCCCCTTCCATCGCAAGGGTGCCGCAACTTGGGATTATTCGGCGGGCTTGCGCTCGGACGGCGCCGCCAACCCTCGGCGGCCCCAGGAACTTCGACTGGACGAGACCCGACGTCACTTGGGCATCGGACGGCACTGGCCCCAATTGTCGTCAGCGCTGCGCAGCCCATTGTGCCGTGGCTGTAGTCGAGGCTTGTACGTACCTACCTGGGTACCTGGGTACCTTGCAGTTGGCGGTACGAATACCGTCGGGGTGTAGAGATACAGTGGGACTAGCGGGCTTCGACTGCTGTAGAGCCCGTTGCTAGTGGCCCGCCATGCAGCGTCAGCGGCACCAGCAGCCGCAGCCAACGGCCGCCCCCAGGCCCGTGTCGCCGCTGCCCGCGATGCCCGCCTTCCTCAACGTGTCCCTCTTTTGCCCGTCGTCGCCGTCGTCACAATCGGACTCGTCGTCCATTTCCTCGTCGCCCCCGTCCTCCCTGACCTCGCCGACGGCCGCCGACGTCAATACCGCCACTGCCACTGCCGCCGTCTCGTTCCGCCCGACGACCCGCGACGGACCAGCTCCAAATCACTCCCATCGCTCCTCTCCCCCGAAGCTTCGCGCATCCGCATCGACTTCGGCCCTCTCGCACGCCTCGGCCTCGTCCTCGTCAACCTCGTCCTCCTCGGCCGCCGCCTCTACCTCCACCTCCGTCAGGCATCCCGCCCGCAGCAGGACTGCTTTTCCCGTCCGCCAGTCGTCCCTCCCGGGCGCCGCGGCCTCGCCCTTTCGCCGCCGCGCCTCGTCGGCGTCATCGTCGACCCCGTCCTCGACGGCCGTCTTGAGCCCCCCCGCAACCGCCTTCTTCACCGACGCCTCTGCGCCCCCGGCCCTGCCCGACTACGCGCTGTCCGCCGCGGCAAAGATTCACTCCCTCGGCCGGCTCCAGCAGCAGTCGCCGCCGTCCCGTCTCCCCGCCAGCCAAAACGTCGCCGGCCAGCGGATCATGCCCGGCCGCATCCTTACCACCACGACAACCACCGTCACCTCGTCCTCCTCTCCTGTCGCTCCCGCCTTGACCCCGTCTGCCATCGGTTCCCTTTACATGTCGCCCACTCTGCCCATGACGGGCTCCAACGGCGCCGCTGCGGGTGGCGCCGGCGCTGCCACGGCCAACGGCTCCTCAGTGGCATCGCCTCCCGCCGTCTCCTCGGCCACCGCCTCGGCCTTTTCCATATGGCAGCCCAGCGAGGCCAGCCTGATTCACCAGCAAATCATGGACCTCGCCAACAAGCGCATTTCCACTCTCGACTACTTGCGCAAAGCGTGCGTTTCTCTCCGATTCTCCACGGAGCTTCGAAGCTGAATGCTGACCTGCTTTGACACAGACACGAGGGACGCGTCTATTGGTTCAATACCTACCTCTTTGACCGGCCTGACCTTGTACGCATGCCCTACTTTGACCCCCGGAAACTCGCCCGCCGTGCTACAAACCTTCTCCTACTTGGCCTGTCCGTCCCAACCATCAACGATCTCTACTCATCTTCGGCCATCGAGTTTCTCCGATGCCTCAACGCCCTGCTGTCCGAATTCGACTCATTTCAGCAGCTCCATGGGGACTCGTCGGCTACCCTCGCTCGCGCCCGTCTGCCCAACATGTTTCGCCGTCCCGGCGGCAAGTCGCGTCGCTCCACTTCGGCCGCCGACTTTGCCGACGACTCCCAGTCCTTCCCTGCTGTCCCCGGCGGCGCGGGCGCAGGCGGCCCCCCTTCCGTCATGACGTTCGCGGCCGCCGAATCGGACCTGTTGCCTGGCGAGGAGTACACGTACCTCTTGACGCCCTCGCTGCCCTTTGAGCCCGATTTCTTCGAGACTTTTGCCACCCTCTGCGACGTCCTCATTGACTCGTACACGCGCTTCCTCGCCCTCGTGCCGACGCCGCGCGAGTGTTCCGCCCCTGTTGCCGAGCTCTTCTCAAAGGCCGACTCGCGGCTGCGGAAAATCATTGTCCAAGGCGCCGTCAAGGAATTCGACGACCATAGCCGCACCCAGGTCAAGGCCGAGGTGGCCAGCATCGGTAAAGTCGTCCTCAGCGGGCTCATGTAATGATTTTTATCGTCTCTCCGATATTATTGGATTTCCTTATCGGCGCAACCAGGAGCCAGCGTCGCACCAACATACGCTTTTACTTTTACATTTACCTTTGTTAACCTCGGCGCTTTCGGTCCATGAGGACGGCCTATTTTTCCTTTTAGATCAGCCTCAAGACTAGAGTGAGCTGCATGACTAGCGGGCGGCGCTTTCTAAAGGGATGATACCACTTGTTTTGATTCTTGTCACAGCACACATGCTAAACTGCGAGGTTGATGGATGATTCAATGGGCGATGATGAATTGTGGATAAACCACCAGCCCAGATATAGCTTGAAATTCGTTGTCTTGGCTAGATTGCCTCTTGGTGGCCTCTAGTTCTATTTGCACAAATCTTGAGATGGGAATGAAATCATTGCATGTTGTACACTTCGCCCGTCATAATCCTTCGCGGCGCCCTGAATGCTCAGTCATGCCAGCCTACTTGTTCTGGCGAGCCTTGGCCTCCTCGTCGGCAATGAGCCCCTGCACCTCCCTGGCGACGAGCCACTCGCGCGCGGCGGCCATGACGCGGTCGAGCGACTCACCGCCCTGGAGCACATCGGGCAAGCTGTGGACGTCGAAGCCCGCGCGGTGGTCGGTGCAGCGGTCCTGGTTGTAGTTGTAGGTGCGAATCTTGTCGCCGCGCGTGATCTGGGCCTCGGACAGCACGCTGGAGCGCAGCCGGGCGGCCTCTTGCTGGCGCAACTCGGCGCGCTGCGCGGCCACGCGCGACCGCAGTACGCGCCACGCCTCCTCGCGGTTGCGCTGCTGCGAGCGGTGGTCCTGCATCGACACGACGGTGCCCGAGGGCGCGTGCGTCATCCGGATCGCAGACTCGGTCTTGTTGACGTGCTGCCCGCCGGCGCCGCGCGCCCGCATCGTCTCGATGCGCACGTCTTGTGGGTTGACGTAGAAGTCGCTCTCCGGGTCGTCGACGTCGACGTTGCTGCCGCCGTCGCCGGCACCTCCCCCTCCCGCCGCCGACGCCGACGGCAGCACCCATACCGCCACGGCGCTCGTGTGCACGCGGCCTTTTGTCTCGGTGCTGGGGATGCGCTGGACGCGGTGCATGCCGGCCTCTGCGCGAAAGGCGTCGTAGGCGCCGGCGTCCTGGACCTCGAGCACGACTTCCTTGAGCGGGTTCTCGCCGGCGGCCGACGACTGGTCGCCCGCGGCGTCCGACAGCTCGTACTTGAGCACGGCGGTGCCGCCCGCCAGCTCGTCGCGCGCAATCGCAGCCAGCTCAGGGTCCTGCGCCGGGTCGCGCGCCATGGCGGCCAGCTCGTCCATGGACCCGCGCGCCGCCTCCCACGCGCGCAGAGCCGTTGCTACGCGCGACAGCTCGCCGACGCGCTTGGCCCGCGACGCGTCAAAGGTCTCGTCCAGCTGGCCCTTGAGGGCGTCGTGCTCGGCCGTCAGCGACTTGGCGCGGAGCAGCAGCACCGGCGCCAGGGTGGATGGGGATGCGGCATCTAGAGGTAGAGGTTGTTAGCCATCGCGGTGGCCGAGGGGGGAAAGGGGGATTGCTCACCATTGGTGATGAAGCGGGCCAAGGGCCGAGACGCAGGGCGACGGAGAGCTCGTGCGCAGCTTCGACAGATCCACGGGGCTGCGAGCATGGTGGAAAAGTGTCATTGAGGGTCCATGTTTGATGGATTAAGTCGTCACTTGGGTTGAGAAATACTCAGCCTACCCGGCAGCCGCCTTTTGCGATAAGCGATAAGGATATCTCAACTTCCCTCCTGCATATCACTCCCTTGACCACAGCTGTTAAGGGAAAGCTGCATAACGCACGCAATCGCTAATAGCATCACTATAATACTATAACTACTACCTCTTCGGAGGATAGAGGTAATTATAAATAACGCCTACGAGGGCTATTAATATAAGCTTCTAATAACCCTAGCACGATTAGCTCTACTACGCGATACCTCCTATATACGGGAATCTCTAATTAACGAAGCCTAGCGCGCGAGGCTACCGCTAGCGCTTAAGATTACCGCTAAGACTACCCTTAAGATATCGATATACGCGCTAAGGGAAGGCGCTAAGCGATAACCTCTATAGTAGTAGCTATAGTAATAGCTTATTATAGTCTCGGCTATAGTTAATAAGATATAACGCGCTTAGTAAAGCGTATACGAGGCTAAGCTCGCTACCCTTAATACCTTTAGCGTAGCTTTCGATACCGCCGCCGTAGCTTATAGTAATAGCGTAGCCCGCTAGATTTATAAAGATTTCGCGTAGAACTTCCTTACCTTCCGCGCGCTTAGTACGCTTAACGCGCTTAACGCGCTAACTAAGACCTCTTAGCCTACCTAATTATAGCCCCCGACGTATATAACTATCCTAACTCGCGGCGCCTAGTAAAAGTAAGCTCGCGCCGATAGCTAGCCGCTAAAGATATAAGCGTAGCCGCGCTAAGCGCGATAAGCGCCCGCTACTACCTTTAAGGAAGACCTTAGAGTCTTCGCGCGCTTATACCCCAATTCCCCTACTTAGTAGTACGAGTCGTACGCTATTTAATTTTACGCCTCGAAAGCTATAAGCCTCCCGCTATAGAGTTTCCTAGCGGCTAGTAGAATCTATACTAGCTAGGCGATTATCGCGACTAACGTAGCCGCCTAAAAAAAGCTACTCGAAGATAACTACTAGCGAGAGCTCTCCCGAGCCCTTAGTACTATAGCAATCGAAGGACCTAAGAAATAGTATAACTATATACTTAAGGGCTACCTAAGATACTTCTACGGCGTCCCTAGCTACGAGGGATTGCAATACCTATTTATTATTACTAATAAGATTATTATATAAGCCCGATAGACCCCTATTTTAGTCCGCTAGACTTAATATAATAACCTAACGAAGCTTATTACTATAATTATCGTCTCGCTACGCGAGCTTATAACTTATTACTAATAGCTCTTTAGTAGTAGTAAGAACGCGAGGCTAATTATATAGGCGCTACTCTTATACTAGTACGATAACTACTAGGACTTTTACGCCTGCTGGACTTATAATAAAGAGATACGCTATAGTAACTATAGTAAGGCTAAATATAAGGCTAATACCTACGCTAGCCCGAAGTAGTACCCGAACTACCTCGCTTTAAAAACCGCGGAATATGCTAACTACCTAGCCCGACTAAAGCGTAGTAAGGGGAAGCTTATCCCTATCGATAAAGAGTAGCGCTATTATATCCGAAGTACTAGCGCGAAGCTCTAGCGCTAGCTTAATATAGAGCTTATCTATAGAGATAGTAGCTTAGCTTAGTAGAAATCCTCTCCTTACCTAGCTCCTATATAAGATAATACCTAAGTAAATAGCGTACTAGCCGCTAGCGCGGCTTCTACGCTTTCTTAGTCGGATAGCTTACTACGCGCCTTAAGGCCTATAAAGAGATATTATATTAAGCCCTCTTATAAATAGGGAGCTTAACTAATAATAACGCGACTACGGCCTAATTAAGGTCTTCTAGGCTAATATAGCAAGAGAGGCCTTAATATATAATATTACGCTATAGCTCGCTAAGGTAGGAGGTTTTAACGTAGCGCTACTATAAGAACTATAGACTTAAGCTAAGAGTAACTACTATATAACTAAGACTTATAGGGCTTTCTATACTTTCTCCTTAGCGTATAGCTAGATAGACGAGAATAAGCTTAGGGTTATAATATATATTTACTAGAATAATAAGCTAATAGCTTAATAACGCTAGGGTAGCTATAGGGACTTACTAACGATAGAAGTTAACGACTTAATAGTTATTAACTTCTACCGCTATAAAAATAATAACGCCTAGGCTCTCTAGACGCTCCTTACGAGCCTAGTTACTAGTAGGACTCTTATCGCGGGGGACTTTAATATATACTACTATACCTAGTAACTAGGCGTTAAGACGTCCCTTAACGGTAAAGATATAGCTAACTAAGTAGACGCTATAGGCTTTACGCTTATACTTAAGCCGGGCTAGTAAATATATAACTAAGGTAATACGCTTAACCTCTCTTACTTAAATATCCTAGGGACTAAATCTTATACTAAAGACTACTTATTTTGTTAGACAATTTACCTTATAGTTAAAGAAGCTTCTAAGAGCCTACAAGGCTTGCAATAGCCTATTAGGCTAAGAGACTAAGAGGCTTAAGGCAACTACTACAAGGTCTAGCTATAACCCACACAACCTATATAGTCTCACACAAGGTCTCGAGACTAGCTACTACATCTACATTATAGAGATCTATAATATAGGTCTTACACACATAGATTGCAATATATAGGTTAGACCTATCTAAATAGATAGTAAAACCTATAGCCTTTCCTAGTTATTTTATAGTCTTAAATCGAGATCCTTATTAAGATAGGAATTTAATAGGGAAATAATACTAGCTACTAGAAAATAATAAATAAGTAGCTGAAAGACGAAGGAAAGGTTAGTTAGAGGAGATAAGGAAGAAGATCGGAATACGTATACAACTAAGATAGAAAAATATAAGAAAAGGCGTCTTTATAAGCCTACTTTTTGCGTATACTCTTTTCCCTACCCGATGCTTCTAGTATCGCAAATTGCTACTATTTTATTCCTATTTTAATTTTATGTAACAAGCCTGCTCTTAAACTACTTGATATATTTACTAGGTCCGACTACTATATAATAGCTATAACTATACCGGGCTACTAGCTAGCCGAAGCCGCTATTAAGAAAATTAGAGTTTTAACCCCGGAAGAGCTATAGAGATTCGTAAACCTCGTTAGATAGTAAGTATAAGGCCTCCCTACGGAAGTAAGAAACGCTAAAGAGATTAACTCCCTAGTAAACTAGCTTAGCGAAGTCCTCTACGTAGCGCTCTAAGTAGTAAGCTATAGGACTAGTAAGAAGGCGAAGGGATTACCCTAGTAGTCGGAAGAGTATATAGTTAATAAGGCCTTAATATAAGTAGCCTACGCTACTATAGATAGGGATAGCGCTAACCCTAACTACCGCGAAGTAAAGAAGACCTTAGGCTATATAGTCTATAGAACTAAGAATAGCTTTTAAAATAAATAGGTAGATAACGCCGCTAAGGCTAAAGAGATATTTACGGTAATACGCTAGAGTAAAGGGGGAAGGCTATAGCTCTAAGCCCCCCTAATTACTATAGACGGAGTTACTTATAAGGGATAGTATAAGAAGGTATAAGCCCTTTATAAAGCTATCCTTAAGCGCTAAGCTTAAGACGATAATATTTAAGACCTATAGACCCCCCTCTTAAGTTAGCTATAAGCGGTTAGTATTAACCTCTAAGTCTATACTTATAGCTATAAGTATGCCTATATATTAATAAGTAATACGTCCCTTAGTATAGATAGGCTTATAATTACGATACTAAAGATAGCTTAGGACTATATCGAGACGGTAGTTATAATACTTTTCTAGGCTAGCCTCCGCTATAGGTACTACCCGTAAGCCTTCCGTAATATAAAGGTTATAATAATCTTAAAGCCGGGTAAGTAAGACTTAACGGCCCCGTATACTTAGCGCCCGATCTCTTTACTCTCGTACCTTAGTAAAGGCTTAGAACGCCTCGTCGCCTAGAGGCTAGCCTAGAGCTCGATTATATAGAAAGTCCTCGTACTATAGTAAGTTAGAGCGCTACTAAAGAGATCCTATAGGGACCTAGCCCTTACCCTCCTTTATAAAGCTAAGCTTACTCTTAAGCGAGGCTAAGTAGCTATAATAATTATAATAGATATTTAAGGCGCTTTTAATATAGTCTTTAAAAACCGCTTAACTTAGCGCTTATAGGAGTAAGGCTAGCTTAATATCTTAGCCCGCTAGACTAATAGCTTTTTATCTAACTATATAGTAAGCGTTAAGTTCGAAGACGCGATAACCCCCTAAGAGCCCCTATATTACGGCTTATTATAAGGCTTACTAATCTTACTAATACTCTTCCTACTTTATACTTAACTAATCTATACGCTACCCCTTTTCCGTAGGTAGAGATATAGTTACGCTAACGATATAGCTATAATAGCTATAAGTAACGACCTCGAGGATATAGCTAAGCTAGTAATAGAGGCCGCGATAGAATTACTTAACTAGGGTAGGGAGAACGCTATCTCTTTTAACCCGGGTAAGACTAAGTTAGTATACTTCTTATATAAGCGGGCCGATAAAGATAATACCGGGCTACCGGCTTACTATAGCGAAATAGAGATACGCGTAGTAAACTCCGTCCGCTAGCTAAGCGTTTAGTTCGATAAAAAGCTCTCCTTTAAGAAGTACGTAAAATACTAGACTATAAAGGCTAGTAAGGTTATAGGATTTATTAAAGGCCTTAATAATATATAACGGGGCCTCTTACCCTAGCTAATGAGATAGGCCGTTGTAGCCTATATATTGCTAATCCTTACCTATAGCTATAAGCTTTAGTATATACTACTAAGCTCTAACCCTAGTAACCCCTTACTAAGATAAGCCTACTTATAATCTAGGCTCGATTAAGTAATTAATATAGTAATAAGGGCTATACTACTAGCCTAGAAGACTAGCTAGCTCGCGGCCTTATACTACGAAACGGGCATTCCGCTAGCTAAGCTCTTACTTAAATAAACTAGCGCCCTCGCCGCGGTATATATTAAGTCCCTAGACTAGGATTACCTAACCCTACTTAAAGCTCGCTAAGCTACGCTATAGTCCTTACCGGCCTATATTTACTTACTAAGACGCCCGTAGAAGGAGAAGTACGCTATAAGGCTTTAGCGCTTACTAGCGTAGACGCTAAGCCTCGAGCCCCTAGCCCTCCGCGCCCTAGCGCCCCCTCTAGTAAACCTAACGGGAGGCTAGAAGAAGCTAGAGGTAGCTCGCGGGCTTCGTCTCTAGCTAGCGGAGCTTACCCTAGACCTAGATAATATTATTATATATTCTAACGGATCCTAGACCTCTAAGGCTAGTAGTAAACGCACGGGCTTTAGCTTCTCGATTTAAAGGGGCCCCGACGAGGTTATAAGTAGCTACGGATATATTATATAAGGCGAAGTATATAATAGTAAGATCTTTAGCGCTCTCGAGGGGCTAAAAAAAGTACTAAAGCTACCTACTAAACCGATCTTTATCTATCTTAATAATACGTTAGCGGTATAAGCGATATAGGGGGGAGTAAGTAGCTCTTTCTAGTACAAAGTACTTATTTTTCTATTACTCTCCCGCGAGTATAGAAGAGTCTTAGTTTACTAGACCCCCGGGTATATAGAGATTTAAAGTAACGAATAAGCCGATAAACTAGCAAAGGAAGGTAGTAAGCTACTAAAGCTAATATATAATATTACTACCCTAGCCTACTTACGGAAGACGGCGAGGGCTAAGGCCGCGATTTACTTATCTACTTAGTAGTAAGATAAGATACCTAACTCGTACTACCTTCTAGGCTTAACTTATACTACTAGATATATAAAAGAGCTAAAGGTAAAGCTAACTCGCGCGTAGCTATACTACCTACTAGTAGCCCGGATAGTATATAGCGACTTTGCCGCTTATTACTAGTACTTTAACTACCTAGACGTACTACTAACCTATACTTATAGCCGTAATAAAGCTCCCGACTATATCTTCTATTACTATAAGATTAGCCCGAGGCTTAAGCTAGAGCTAGTACCCCTAGCCGCTTAAGTAATCGCTAAGGTAATAAGGACGAAGTTTAAAGCCTTCCTTAAGCTAGTTACGATAATAGACTTCTTCGAAAAGATTTACCTACGTAACTAATAGAGAGTAGCCGCTAGCGGTATATATCTCTTTATATTACTCTATTTTCGTACTAACCTTCTATCTTACTATCCGACGCTCTTAGAGAAAGTTAGCGTATCTTATAAAGATATATACCTAGAAGCCTACGTAATACCCCGGGCTACGAGATAATAGCTAGTAGATATAGCGTATAGTATAGGCTACGGAACCCGCTAACGGAGGAAGGGCTAGAGATTTTATATACTAAGACGTTAGATAGCGAATAGAACGCCCTATAGTAAGAAGGGGGCGGGCACGGGCCTTTTATCCTAGCGCTAGCTAGCGCGGATTAAAAGGGGACCCGGAGACCCTAATCTCCCCCTTATAGTAAGCGGGCTACCTATTTATATTTACTTACCCTATACTATAGATAGCTAGCCTAGCGCGTCTTTTACCCTTGTAGGGATGGCATAGACGTTAAATATACATATATACATAAATGCGATAAGGATATCTATCTAGCAGGGGCGTTACGTCATGTGCGAGTTCGTGCAACAACTTCCTCCTCCAACCACAACGACGCTTTCTGCTCGTCAATTGCAACCCGGTGATGCTTGAAAGCAATCCTGGAACCATCTACGCCATTGACAGCTACCGGCGCGCTCGCTTCGCCAGTTGACATCATGGCGTGACTGGGTTGCAAAGTCCTGCAGTAGCGCTGGTTGCAGTGATCGATCGGACGTGAGCCGGAATCCATCAAGATTGTTCTACTTCATTTCACCGCCATCCCATTTTCAAATCTTTTCCCTCGGCAAGCTTGCCCATCTTGCTGCAAGGAGCAAACATCCCCCTACTACCAAGCACGCACCTCCCCAAAGCTGCGCCGCTAGATAGGTATGGCCTCCGCCAGCTTCAATCAGCCTCCCGGCCAGCGGTGGCCCTGTCAAGGCTGCCACGCTCACAATGGTAAACGTCATGCCTATCCTCGTCCCCGTCTTGCTGAGGTCCGTCGTCAGTCCTGCCAGCGTCGATGGAAACATGCTCTGTATGGCGGCGCCAAAGAAGCCGTAGAAGCAGACCCAGACAAAGTCTCCCGCCAGGCTACGGACGCCGGTCCATGCAAAGACGCAGACGGCGGCCGAGAAGATGATGGGGATAAAGGCATTGACGGCGCCAAAGTATCGATCTGCCAGGAATGCCGGAACCAAGCGACCTGGGATGCCCACGGCGTTGATGACGAGCAGCATGGTGAAGGATGTCGACTGCGTCCCTCCGAGAATGTCGAGAACGTACGCCCGGGCCTTGCATCATTAGCCATCGCTTCAAACCCGTGGTGATGCATGCTTACATAGTAATAGGCAAAGTACGCGGCCCACAGCGTAAAGAACATGCTAATGGCAAAAAAGAGGTACGTCAACTCCTTGAACGCAGCGAGCTCGACCAACGGACCTGCTCGGCGAGGGGGCAGCCTCCTCCGGGCCAAGGAGAGAATAAGAATAGAAGCCACCAGGACGACGAGGCCCATGGCTCGGACTGTCCAGCGGAAGCCAATCTTGGGCAGCAGCTGCTGCGCCATGAGCGGGAACGCAATGCCACCGGTGCCGCCTCCACAAGCCGCCAGGGAAATGGCCATGCTTTTGTTGCGCTTAAAGTAGGTCGCCAGGTTGGCCACGGACGGCGCAAAGACGACGCCGCACCCAATGCCCTGACACAGGCCCTGGGCGAGGAACAGCTGCCAGTAGGCGCCAGCGACGCTCGTCGAGAAGATGCCGACGAGCTGTAGCAGGCAACCGACGGCGACGGCCTCGCGAAAGTAGCCGGCGTCAAAGGCGCGGCCGGAAAAGGTGCCGACGAGGAAGATGAGGCAGATTTGCACGCTGCCGATCCAGGCCACGGCCGACGGCGCGATGCCCAGCGTGTCTGCGTAGTACGGCTGGAAGATGCCGAAACTGATGATGTAGCCCCAGGTGGTGAAGACGATGAGGTGCCCGGCCACGACCTGCAGCCATGCCTCGAGCCCGCCGTCGGGAGGATCGGGCTGTGCCTTTTCGTCGAGCGCGCCGGACACGGGTGTCGAGGGGATGCTCGAGGGCATGCTCGAGGGCGGCTGGCCCAGGCCCTTTTCGTCGGCGTGAGAAGCCATCCGTGATACGAGTCTGTCGTGTCCCGACTCCACAGCCTCTCGTTAGCAAAGTCTTGATCTGGAACGTCTGCAAAACAGACGATAGTCGGCCACGCGGTGCTCAACGCCAGACCAAAAACGAGGTTCTTGAAACAGGTAAAAGAGAGTTCTCGCCGCTCTCCATAAGAAAATGTCGTTCTCCTATCCCCGGGCCGCCTGCGACCTCGGGCAGTGGAGCGGTGGATGCGCCGGCTCTTTTGGTTTTGTAAGCAGAAAGTCGCCGAATTGCCGAACCGCTGGCCCCAGTTCCGCCCGCCCGCGTCCTGTTTCCGGCTTGGTCTTGGACACCCGGCGATCGGCACTTTTTACGGGTGCGCGTGTCCGAGTCTTTCCTGGCTGAGAGAAGTGCGTCTGCAAAGTAGTCCTAGCTTGCCTGGAGATGTACCCGTAGACTCGATTCACTTGGGACCTTGAGTTTTGAGTGCGGAGTCTGTAAGTGATGCGGTTCACGGCCAGTCTTGAACAGTGGAGTCGGCATGACGGGCGCGAGGATGCTTCCGTCCGAGAGGAAAAAGAGGGGGCGGTCGGCCCGTGTCGTTGAAGGATTCGGAACCGGCGTCCGGCGCTTTTAATCGGCGTCGAGGCCCGGATCGGCGGAGCGGGGCCGGTAAGAGGGCGAATCAACCGGTGATCCTTAACACACTGGCCGTTGACGCTGTTATTCGTACAAAACCCAGAGTATTCTTGGCTCTTGACACAAAGATATTGATATCTGTTGGAAATTAGTTTAGGACGCGCAATATCCATGGGGGCTCCTCTGGGCCTTGACGGCTTGTGCATGGCGGGCACGAGTCGCGCCTCAAACTCCCAATCGTCCCAAGTTCTCGCTTAAGCTGCCATTGAGCTCGGATAGCCCTCACGGGTTGCCCGCGCCGCAAAAGGTCCCCCAAGCAGCAACTGTAGCGCTCGCACCGCCCGCAACCATAGTCTACCGCGGCGATCAGAGAGATCCAAAGACGGTGCAAGCCAGCTAGGAAACGGCGTCAGTCAACCGGGATTCTACCCAAAGGGCGACCCTTCCAACGACCAAGCCTACAGTCTCTGCCACCACGTCACGGGATCAAATTCGAGAGTTGAGAGTTTAGCGTAGCGGCCAAGTTGGGGCACGAATGGATGCGGGTACCAGGTCGCGGCGCCAGCCAGCTTCGTCGACGTCAAGCCTTCCATCGGACAGACAGGCTATGCGGACCAGCAAGAAGTCGCGGCCATGGACGGCATCCCTTACTTTCGGGCCAAGGGCTTCATCAAGACCACCCCAGAAGTGATGAGGGAGTATGGCTCTCTGCTGTGTCAAAGCAAGGTGCTTGCGAGTTTTGAGCCAAACTCTGACCTTCACCCAGTCTCCGAGCGGCTGTCGGGCAGCCGTGCGAGGCCGGAGCTCGCCGGGTTCAAGCAGGACCATCCCGGTTGGGGCTGATAGCCATGGGAGAATTGCAAAGACCACTCTCACATAAGATTCTTGGTTAGAGCAGGCATGCGGTACGGCGTATAGTAGGGTTGCATAATCGAAACGGGTTGGCAGGGAGCAATTGGCAAGGCTCCGCGCTTGCTATACCTCCTCGACTTGTCATTCCTTCGCTTTCGCCTACGATATCTGGTAGGCACGACGGGCGCCTTTGGTTCTCGACTTGAACTTCCACTTAGACTAGATTATCCACGATTTGGAGTTTTCTCGAGCATCTCGGCTTATTTGGGGCGAGTGACCTTGCTTCCGCGTGATTACATTGGGTTGGGGTTGGGTTTATCGGCAAGGATCGATTTATTGATCCTCGCATAATCTTTCTCATCATGTCCAACCTCACAGCTCCCGAAATGGAAATATCGGCGATCTCGCGCACTTTACGTAGTATTGTAAGCTAATTAAGTAACACAGCGTCACCGGTGAGCGGCAGCGGACGTCAGGCTATTCAGGACTCAGAAGACATCAATCGATCACCGAGTTCTAGCGAACGCGCACATACATTTATATACCTAACCACTACCTAGGTATACTCTGCTCGAGCATTGTAATTGCTTCTCATACGAATAGTCCTCGACCTGTCACCGCATACTCCAAGATGTCACAGACCTTACAGTTTAGCGAAGCTCTTGGTGGCCCTTGTCCAGCTCGGCCCAGTATTTGGAAAAGGCTGGAGGAGTCGGCCGCTAAATTTCCTAATCGGCTTGCCGTTGCCAGCCTTCACCAAGCCCCGGATCTCTATTGCGTCGCTAGAGCCGGCGACCTGGATAGAACCTACCTCCGCTGGTCGTATGCCCAGCTTGATGCAGCTGTAAACAGGTTTGCTATTGGTCTGAGGCGACTGGGTCTCACACGGGGGGACACCCTGGCGACTTATCTTACAAACAGCGTTGAGTTTGTTATCTCTTTTTGGGCAGCCCATCGACTCGGTTGCACGTTCGCGCCTAACAGCCCTCAATCCTTGCGGAACGATCTTGAATCACATCACGTTCTTGATGTGTTACCACCTGCAATGGTGATTGTAGACAAGTTCGATTCGGCAGTTAGATTCGACAAAGTCTCGCATCGCGCGGCCTCCACGTTAAAGAAGATTCTGGCATCAAACGCATCGACGGACTCTCTATCGTCTTGGATATCATTCGCAACCCTCTTAACTTCAGACAACAACCGGCCTATCCAAATCAACGGTGCCAAAAGCCGTGATGGCAAAAGATTTGATGAGAGTGAAAATGATGAATGTGTGACCGTACTGTTCACCAGCGGCACAACGTCAGTCCCGAAGGGCGCACCGCATACAGACAAGACGCTCAATGCTTTCTGTGAGAACCTTTCACTTGGCGGCGTTAGCGAAGAGAATGTCCTCTGCTCGGTTTCGCCAAACAACCACGCCTTCGGCTACTTTCCG
The DNA here is from genome assembly GCA_000956045.1 of Hirsutella minnesotensis 3608. Taxonomy (NCBI): domain Eukaryota; kingdom Fungi; phylum Ascomycota; class Sordariomycetes; order Hypocreales; family Ophiocordycipitaceae; genus Hirsutella; species Hirsutella minnesotensis. The sequence continues at coordinate 44,306 of KQ030519.1, read as the reverse complement.
ATCTTGCATTTCATGATGAACGGTGGTGCCATCGTTTATCCAAGCCCTACATTTGACGCCGAAACAATGCTGGAGGCGCTTCAACTCGAAGGTGTGACCCACACGGCCCTAGTACCTGCAACATTACCTGCCCTGGCCGAGGCACTCCGAGCCCGAGATGATCAACTCGACTCATCACTGGTCGACGTTTGTCTTGTAGGAAGCCCAGTCACCGCGGATAATCTGCGCTTCGTTATGGACAAGCTGAGAAGCAAGGCTGCATCAACTGGATTCAGTATGACAGAAGGTAGTCCTGTCTGGACGGCTCCCGTGACGAACTCTGAAGAACTGATTCACACCACTGGCACCTTCTCGGGCCGCCCGTCTCCTGGCGCATCCGTCAAAATTTGTGCTCAGAACTCCCGAGAACCATTGCCACTAGGCCAGCCGGGCGAACTTCATCAGGCTGGACCTGGCCTGATTCGGAGTTATCTTGGTTCTTGCGCCGACAACGATCAATTTTACTTTGACGCCACGGGTCGGCGCTGGTTCATTACTGGTGATCAGGCCGTTATGCACCCAGACGGCAGGGTTTCCATCACGGGAAGATACAAGGACATCATCAATCGAGGTGGCGAGAAAATTGCGCCAGCTGCCATGGAAGCAATTATTCAGAGCGCGTGTGGATTAGAGGTTGCACTCTCTTTATTCTATACACACTTCATGATGCTAAAGTCGTATTACAGGTTCAAGTCGTTGGTGCGCCGGACCCAGTGGCCGGACAAGTACCCGTAGTTATCGTCAAGAGCGACACGCGCATGGACGCCAAGGCCATCCGGGATGCCGTGGCACAAAACATGGGGCCCGCATGTGCACCGGACGCCGTCATTGCGCTTTGCGAGATCGGCGTCGACGACTTCCCTAGAACGGCCTCCGGTAAGGTACAGAAGAGGGTGCTTGCTTCGATGGTAGCTGAGTCAATGAGCAAAAGGTACGACTTACAACAAGAACAGCGATCTGTCAAGGAGGATGTGTTGCAAGCATACAGCGATGCAACCGGCATTGCTTCCGAGGACCTTGACCTCACGGCCTCGACGACTTTATTCATGGACAGTATCGTATCCATGAGAGTTCGCGACCGCCTGCGAAAATATGCTGGCCTGATACTATCTATGAACGACATGGCAGCAAACCCAACCATCGAATCGCAGATTGCGATGCTCGAAAAGAGGGACCCGCGACAACGCACAACCGACAGCATTGCGGTCCCATCTCAGCGCCTCATAGCAGATAACAGGATTACCGCTTTTGACGGAGATGCACAAACAGATGAGGCAAAACATTTAAAGGCAGTGATTTCAAAAACTATCGGGACAGAGTGTCTCGGCTACTTAGATGTAGCTGATATCATTCCGGCCCCTGATTTATTGGAAGTTCTGCAGTCGACCGGGATCATGGATACATTGAACTTCGCAATCGCAGTCCTTGCCCAAAGATGCACAGTCGAGGTTTGATGCCACCTTTCGAGTCTATGTAGACCTGGTTTGACTATTTCTCTAGATCCTTCGCCTCGCTCTAGAGAATGCCCTGGCTAACAACCCAATCTTCACCTCATTCTATGTCAAGGACCAGCATGAGGAGCCTTACTACGCTACTATCAAGCCCTGCAATGAGTTATGGAATTTGTGCATCCTCGAGGGCAGATCATTAGATGATACGGCACAACTCCACCAGTTGGCCGTTAACTATCCGCATCCAGATCATGCAAACGTTCCTGGCCCCCTTTCCCGTTGTATCGTCACAGAGGTCAAGGAAACTAAGTCGGCGGGGTTCGTCATGTATTGTAAGTATTGGCCCTTCGAACTTAAAATTCCTCAAGATCAGGCGACTGATCAATCTGGTAAGTGAATCACCTTGTTCACGATGCCTCGTCTTTGAGACTCTTTCTCGAGGACGTCAACCAAGGAATTTCCGATTCCTCACGGCAACTACCAAGACACGTCGATTTCAGGATATGGGCGGATTCTTTCAACGCACTACGTCACTCACCGGCTGCCGACGTATCCGTCCGATTCCATGTTCGCCACTTGCGCGACCTTCATCACCACAAACGGGCGTTGTACCCTTCAGCAGGTAATCCGCGTCAGCCCAACCGTCATAACCCAGATGGCTTGGACTACGCTTTTAATGCGCCTGATATACTCCATCTGAAGAGAGAGTATCCCGAATTAACCGGCTCTATTGTTTTCAAAGCAGCTCTAGCCCTCGTTAATGTCAGCCGCACTAAATATACGCATGCTGTCTTCAATAACTTCGAGGCTGGGCGGACGCGGTTTCCGTTTATCCCAAGCAGCTTAGAGACATTGAGCCCAACTAGCTTCGAGGCATCTGACGTAAATGGTCCTGTTATGCAAAACGTTTGCAACGTTATAAAAGTCGCCCCAGAAGAGACAGCGGCTTGCTTCATGTGTCGTCTGCAAGCATACCAGCTAGAGCTGACCAAACATGCTCATGCTCCCCTACGCCGAATTCTTGATGCTCTTCGCGCAGAGGGGAGGCTGGCCGACGAGGTCCTCGTCGACGTGTTACGAGCACAACACATTAGCTGGATTCCGGGATTGCTGGGTGAATATAAGCGCCTCCAGATTTGCAAGATAGGGCTTCGCCCTGCCCTTGGACTGGTTTTGATCGGGAGTCTTGGAGGTCCGCAGGCGACGACGTTTCAATGTCTTGTGCGCTGGGATGGAGCGAACTTCTCACAAGTTTTGGCAACCAGTTTTCTGGCCGACCTTGAAGCTGCCATATTGTGGCTCTGCGAGACAGGCAATTGGAACAGGCCAGTTAAGGAATACTTAGACAAGACTTCTAGATAGATAGAAAGTCCAGTTCAGCTCTCTGGTACCCATTAGCTTGAGAAACATTCATGTGAGTCCACCTGAGGCAACAGTGACTAGGTGGATATGTAGTTAAAATATTATTCAGTGTTGGTGCTTTGACGGCAACAAATTTCCAGTACATTGGGGTATGTTCCAGTCAAAGGGGCATGACAATTCAACTTCTAGGGACAAAGGACTATGGAGCCGACTTGCTTTAATATTCCATAGGTAAGCTTTACCATTGATTTTCACGACAATTCCTCAAGGCATAGCATCTTGCCACTTTGTTTTGTCCAAATACTTTGACTCGGCCGCCTAGTTGAGACTAGGGAAATTTAAGAGCAGCAACAAGGCCGCAGCTATTACCGCACGGCATTTAGGAGTTGAAGTGAAGATAAAATCCTCTTCAAGGCAGGACGAACCAACACTATTAGGGGGCTCTCCGGGTTCCGTGGATTAGAAGAATATTAAGTGTAGATAGAACGACGCCAGGACTCAACAATGGAGACATATACGATATAAATACATATATTTAATGGGGGGATAATAGCTTGCCGTGAGAGTTTTTATACGAAGTACGCCCTTATAAGAGAGAACAAGCTTTAAATAAAATTATAAAATAGCTATAATTCTTTAAATTACTTCTATATATTATATTAAATCCAATATTACCAATTCTTTCCATTTATTTCTTCTTAATATTAGAATTTATATATTAATATTAAATAAATAATATTTAAAACTACTTAAAGATTATACTTACATAAAACGTTACCTTTATTATAAGAAGTAATTATAAAGAGAAGTTACTTAAAAACTCGAAAGTTTAATATAAAGAGCTAATATAATATATAAATCTAATTGTTTTCTATTACGAAAGTATAAAAGACGTTAACCCTCGGAGTAAGACCTCAACTATAAACACGCGAGGGGCCGCACGTGATATTACGCTATAGTCTAAAAGGGGAATTTGCTCCGCAAGTAGAGTATTTAGTAATAGCTATTATATAGTTATGTGAGTATATAGGTCTAAGGTAGGTAGAGAGACTTAGTAGTGTTATAAGGCAGGATCTTGGCAGGATCCAACGGACTAATTAGCCCGAAGTCTCGCGACTTCGTAACCTCGGCTAATATTAGCAAAACGCTAACGGAAGCGGCTAACTAGATCCGGAGTATTAATTATAATTACCACATTTATTTAGCTATATTTAGTAGTACTATAATAAGTATAGAGTAGGCTAGATATATAAATAAAAGGCAACGGTTTTACCTACCGTTTTACTAGCATTAGCGTAATATAACTACTAAGTCTCTTTACCTACCTTAGCCTATATACTTATATAACTATATAATAGTTATAAGCCCGGTACTTACTCTATAGCTATTATCTCTTTAATTAATTACTATTATTTAAAAGAGCTTTTTAAACTCTATTTTCTAGTATATAATATAATTAGATTAAATTAATAGTAGTAGTTAAGTATACTTCTAAGGAGTTAATAGAAGACTTATATTATATCTTAAATTATATAATTTAACTATATTATTATTATAATAAAATTAATCTCTATAATTAAGTAGAAGCTAGCTTTTTTGCTAAAGAAGCCTAAAGACTAGACCTATTAGTATACTAATATTAAGAGAGTTATATAGACTAAATTAGTCTAGTAATATATTAATCTAGTAGCTAATCTAGTTCTAAAGAAGCTAAAGGTACCGAAGTTACTTAACTTTAAAACTATAAGTTAGGAGCTTTAAAAGCTAGAAAATAAGGAAGATTAAGAAGAAAATTTATAACCCCCTATAACTAAATTAACTAAGATTAATATACTTATAAGGGAAGTAAAAGAAAACGATAATAGTTAACTACCCTATATCCTTTTATTAATATTTATAGCTATAAAGACCTTATATAAGGTAGCGGCTTTAGCTAGATATAAAGATTTTAAGTTACTTTATTATAAAAGCTAGCTTTTAATCTATAATAAGAAAATTAAGTTAATAAATCTAGTTATATATTATATCGATTTAAGCTTTTTATTTAACTATATAGGCTTTATAGTTAAGTTAATTACTATAAGGGAGAAGCTATAGAAGCTTATAAAGACTATATAGCCCGGAGACTAAAGGGAAAAAGAGCTTATAGAAGATAGGCTTATTAAGAACCTTTCTTAAGATTTAAAGAAGGCTAACCTAAGTACTTAGATTATATCTCTTAAAGATAGCTTTAAGCTATATTAGTAGGTTAATTCCCTATATAGTACTAAAGAAGAGGTCTATAGATAATTCCTACGAGCCTTAAGCTTATACTTCTATAACGGCTAGAGTTATTCCCAAGGGATAAACCAGACGAGGGTTTATGTTGGCAGATGGAATAGGGCGTAGCCTAAGCAATGGATAATGTCACGTTGGTGATAGACCGGTAGGTCGTAACTAGATAATTAGTATAGTTGAGATAATGATCGTGGTTGAAAGCTATCTAGCTATCTAGTCCTAAGGAGTGTAAATGTGGGTACTTATATACTACAAGAGAAGACTTAGAACGTCGTTCTCCTGCAACGATCCTATGGGGATCGTTCCCGTCCTACAACGCTCTAACGCATAGAGCGTCGAGGCTAACTATCGCTCCTCTCGAGGCGCGTTGCGCCTAGAGGTCGCTCCTTATATTATTGGCCTATCGCTCCGACCGATAATCCGTGATTCACAATCACGTGCAACCTGCGTTGGTCGTTCTTTATGCGACCTAACGCCTGGGTCGTAACACGATGTCCCTCCCCCTGTGGTCTTGCCCCCAAGACCTGTTTTTTAGCCGCCGTATAAATAATAACTGTCCGTCTAGCCCTCTCTTAAGGTTGGTTTCCTTCTTACATGCACCTTCCCCGCGTTTATGATGTGTGGCTGACAATATGTCTAGTCGCATCGCGAAACAGCCCCGCAAGTCAAAGAAGTCCTTGGAACGCGACGCCTTGTTAGCTTAGATCCGGGAGAACGGGACGGAAATTATGCCGTGCTCCCGTTATCATCGGTTAGGGAAGCGTTATATAGTGGCTCCTCGGTCGTCTAAATGTTCGGAGTATGCTGCGATCGGTCGTCCTTGTGACGGAGCTAGTGTGGCAAATGCGCGTGCGTGATTTCCTCCTTGTTCGAGTCGTCTATGCTAACGTGTTCTTTTTCTACAGTGACTCGGATAATGTCGCAACAAAAGAAGATTGAGGAAGATAAGAGAAAAGCGGAGGAGGCTTTAGAAGAAGCCATAGCTCGGTTAGCTCGGATACGCAAACACAAGCGTTTCCTTAAGGAAAAAGGTAGTAAAGTATTTCAACGGGGAATGCAGTCCTAGGAGGAATAGGCGGATGCTTCTTTACTAGCCTATCGGGAAGCCGAGGCCGTGACAAACGTCTAGTCCCTTAGTATTGTCGATTTAATTAATTGGGATACGGTGATAGGAGATAATCCTTCTTTTAGTTTCTCTAATAGTTCCGTTGGTAGAACTATCGTAGCAGCGGGCGGCAACCCGTAAGGTGCCGGATTAGTTCCTATGTGTTTTCTTTATAACTATAGCCTTGCTATTTGATAAGATATTATTACTCTCCGTTTTCCCGTCGTTAATCGAGGACTTATTCGACTTCGTATTCCGTGTCGTCTATAACTTCGATATAGTCTTATATCTCGGCATCCTATAGTGCCTTTTTAAGGAGCGAAATATAAAATATTAGGTATATTCGCATTGTCTTTAGTAGTAAAAGTTCGTAATTATTTATTAAAACTACTCGTTTAACTAGAAAAGGTCTAAGTTTCTTAAAATCGAGCTTATCGCTTAGTCGTTTTATTTTAATATTTCGTCGAACGAGGTAGACTATATCTCCCTCTCGAAAGATTAGTCCCTATAATCTTTTTTAATTATAATAAGTAGTTATTCGTTATCTAACGAATTCGAGTTCTTATCGTATTTCTTCGTATAATTTTCGTAGTTAATCTACTTATAGTATAGCTCGTTCTACTTATAGTCCTAGTCGTAAAACTCTAAAAGCTTCTAGGTTATATCCGTAATTAGCGTAAGCTAGTAAGAGCTTCGTTAATTCCGCAATTAAGCTATTATAAGCTAATTATACTATTAGTAGCTATTTAACCTAATCGTCTTAACTATAGTTAATATAGTATCGTAGATATTATTCGAGCGTTTAGTTAAGTCGTTCGGTTTATCTATCCGTTTATAGGTAATAAGCTATACTAAGCTTATACTTTATTCCTAATTATACTATAAGCGTTTGCTAGAACTTAGCAATAAATATACTTCCTCTATTAGAAATAATCTCGCTAGGTAGTCCGTAATTGCTAATAATAGTTCGTAGAAAGATATATACTAGATCTTCTATATTGCTAGCTTTTCTATATAGAATAAAGTATCCGTACTTCGTTAGTCTATCGGTAATAACGAATATACTATCGTATTTAACGTTAGTTATAGGTTCTTTTAATAATAGTAGCTTCGTAATATAGTCGAAAGCTATTAAATCCTATAGTTTCGTTAGTACCGGTAGAGGTTATAGTTAACCGTAAGGCTTATATCGAGATACCTTACTTCGAGCGTATAATTCGCATTTTCCGATAATTTCTTATATTTTCTTCTTAATTTGTAGGAAATCGTAGATTCGTCGTATCCTTTTTATTATTTTCCGTATTCCTTAGTATCCGTATATTAGGTATTCGTATATCTCCTTAATAACTTCTTCTTATACGTCGTTCGGTATAAAGATCTTATCCTTATATCGTGCAATACCGTCTTTCTAGGCGATAGTTATTACTTCCTAGTTAGTATTGCTATAAGTATTTTTAATCTTCTAAATAAGCGTATCGTTTGCCTAAATATAAAATATAGCGTTAAGCTATCGTTACTCGTAATTTCTATTTTCGTTTAGTTATAGGAGTTATCCCTTCGCTATTAGTACTCCGGTATCGTAATCGTTTCGTCGGCTAAGGGTATTAGCTCGGCCGTTTTCTAATCCTTTCCTATAGATAATCTCGTAGTCGAATTCTAATAGGTATTCTACCTATCGGATTTATTATCTATTTAACTATTATATTATTATAAAGTAGGAGATATTCTTATAATCCGTATATACCTTAACCTTATAATTACTTCTAAGAAGGTAATATCGAAATTCCTTAAAGGCTTAGATTATCGTAAGAAATTCTTTATCGTAGATAGGGTAATTAAGTTTAGCTCCGTATAGTTTCTTCGAATAGAAAGCTATAGGTCGTAGTTTTCCGGTATCGTCTCGTTATCCGATTTATACTCTAAGAGTAAAGTTAGATAAGTTAGTCTTGAGTTCGATCTATCGTTCTAGGTCGAATATAACTAAGACTAGTTCTTCGGTAATTATCGTCTTAATTCGTTTAAATGCTAAATTAGCTTTATTATTCTATTAAAAGCTTAAGTTCTCCTTCTTTATTAAGTCGTATAGTAGTATAGCGATCTTACTAAAATCCTTAATAAATCGTTAGTAGTAGTTCGCAAATCCTAAAAAACTTTATACGTCTTTAACGTTTTATAGCGTTAGCTATTTTCTAACTAAGTCGATTTTATCGCTTTATATTCGTATTTCCCTAGGGGTAATCGTATATCCGAGGAAGTCTACTTTTTATACGTAGAACTTACTCTTTTCTAGTTTAACTAGTAACTTCGTATTCTAAAGTACGTTTAATACTTTATAGACGTATTCCTTATATTCTTCTAGGGTATCCGAGAAGATTAGGATATTATCTAGGTATACTACTACGAATATATCTAAGTATTCTCGTAGGATATTATTAATTATTCGCTAAAAGGTAGCTAGCGTATTCGTAAGTCTAAATAGTATAACGAGGTATTCGAATAAACCGAATTTCGTTCTAAAAGCTATTATTTATTCGTATCCTTTCTTAACGCGGATAAGGTTATAAGCTCCTTTAAGATCTAGAGCTATAAATTATTTCTTACCGTATAGTCGATCTCGTAGTTCCGAAATAAGTAGTAAAGGTATTCGGTCCTTAACTATAATATCGTTAAGTCGTCGGTAGTCGATAACTAATCGTAGTTTTCCGTTTTTCTTCGGAATAAATATAACTAGGTATCCGGCTTCGGATATTAATTATCGAATATATCCCTTTCGTAGGTTTTTATCGAGGTAGTTACGTAACGTTTATAGTTACTTTTCGTTAAGGTTATATATCTTATAGAACGTCGGCGTTATTCTATCCTTAAGATAGATTTCGTAGTCCTATTAACTATATTCGGGTAATCCTATCTCTAGTTCGTCTTTAAATAATTTATCGTATTTATAATATTCCTATAGGATATATTTTATCTTATAAGCTCGTTACTTCGTTTGTTATTTCCTTATTCGTTTATAGTTTATTATTAATTCGTTTAAGGTCCTTCCTTAGAGTAGTAATAACTCTTCGGATCTTTATTTGTTTTACTTTATCTTATTATAGTCGGATTCTAGGTTATATAGCCGTATTAGTTAGTACGTAAGTCCTTATAGTCGAGTTATTTCCTTTAGTCGTTTCGGTTCTCGCTACGGCTCGTAGCGATTTGCTTAAACGGTTATCCCGTTTATCCTATTTAGAGGCTAAATCGTCGCGAAATTTCGTCTTATCGTTCTAGATCTACTAATAATAGAGGTTTATATTCTCGTTCTAATATAATTAGCCGGTCCTCTAGTTAATTAGTAGGTTACTCTCCTATAGCTATAGTAGCCCTAATATAAGGTCGTATTCTCTAATATCTATTATATCGAAGGTAACTTATTCGTCGTATCCTTAGATATTAATATCGAGGTAATTAATCTCTATATTAATAATTCCGTTGTTATAATAGAAGGATTCTCCTTCGATATTCGTAAGTTTATATAGATCGTTCTTGCGTTTCTATAGGAGTTAGTAACGATTAACGACTCTAGGTAAGACGTAATTGCCTATCGCGCCGCAATCTAGTAGTACGCGTGCGTAATATCCCGCGATATAGATATCTAATACTAGTTTGTTGCCGTAACTTGCCGTAGTTACGTATAGGGTCCTTAAATCGTTTCTTATTATTATACTAGTCTATAGCCCTTTTATAGATAGCGTACCTTGTTTTTTACCTAGTCTATTTCGTTATTAATATATCTTCCGTAATTATTACCGTCGTCGTCGATATTATATTCTTCGCGAATTTATCGTTAGTAAATTACTTTTCTTCGGAAGTTATCTAGTTATATAGTAAGTTATATTATACTAACGTCTTATAACTAGTCGTAAATATTTTATTTCTCGGCTTAATAGTCCTTATATAGGGTAATTTCGTAGTTAATAGCGTATTTAGCGTTATATTCGCCGTTGTATTTATACTATAGTATAAGTTTCCTTTCGTTTTCTTATATATACCTTTCGCAATATTATTTAGTTATTTTTCTATTCTAAAATCTTCGTTATATTATAGCCTAATATCGCTAGTATACGGCTAGTACTTATAGCGCTTATCGTTCCTATTAGGATGCTTTCTATAATAGATAAATACGGTAGTCGATTCGATTATATTCTTCTAGTAATTCTTTTTCGCAATTTAAGCCGTTATTATATCCGATTCGCTCGTACTAGTCGTCGATTTTATTTATTATATAAATTTCGTATATATTCGAGATATATTAGCTAAATAAGTTATCGTAATCTCGGTATTCTAGTAGTATCGTATAGTTAGGTTCTAGAATAATAATTCGGTTTAATGAGTCTCGGTATTTAATCTTCTAGTATCTAAGTTTTTAACTTCGGTATAGATTTATAATAGTATATCTAATAAATCGTATTAGGAATACGTCGTATTTAGCTTTTTCTTAGAAATATATTATATAGTCCGTATATATATATAAGACCTATAAAATAAAGTAGTAAAACTTATAACTTAGTAAGATATATTCGTAATCTCTAAATTCTCCTTTAGGGCGGAATTCCTCGTAAAGTATATAGATTATATTAGTAGCGGCAATTACTATAGTATAGTCGCCTCTACTAGGTGCCGGTTTATACCGAATTAGTATAGTTCGTTAAATTCCTATAAGTAATTCTAGTTTAATTTAAGTTTCGATATTAAGTATAGAATTAATATCTATTAGGTATAAGTTATTTTCGTAGCTTATAACGTCTTATAGTTAATTTAGAGATATTATAGTTTAGCTAGTATCTTCCGTAAGATTAAGTATCGAACTTTCTTTAGAACTTATATCGTCGATACTTTATTATTTAAGCTATAAGCTAGTAGGAATATTATCGTCCTTTAGTTCTTTATTGTATTATCGGTATCGCGATTATTAGAGTATCGTTAGGACGTAAGCCGTCTCGTTTATCTAATCCCTATTAGGGTAATAGAGGGGCTCTATAATCTAAAGTTAGTATCGCGGTTAATTCTTTATAATTTCCCGTCGTATAGTTATTATAAGAGTCTTTTTCCTTAGTACCTTAGGGAACTATCTACTTCCCTATTTATCGCTAAGGTAGATTATATATTTATCGTCGTAGTACGCTATTTAGCTAAGTACTTCGTAAGGTAGTTCCTCTTTTAGCGTAATTTCCTATTTATTAGTAGCGTTTAATGTTTTCTTACCTTTAGGGGCTAGTTTCTAATCTTTATTTTTACGTAGTTTTTTATATTCTTTAGAGAAGTATCCGAATTTTCCGTAATTATAGTATTTCCTTTTACCCTTTTGCGTAGCGTTAAGGTCGATATCTATTTATCCTAGGTTTATTATATAAGCTTACGCTACGGGTTTTTCTCGTTTTCGTCGTATATTCGCGCGTCGATTATTATTATTATTCTAGGAAGTATTAAAGTATCCTCTTCCTTATTTCTTTTCTTAGCGTCGCGTATACTATCTATCGTCGATCCGTACGGCTATAGCGATATAATCCGAGAGTATATTAAGTCGGTCTTCCTTATAGAGTTCGTCCTTAACTTCTTCCTTAAGTCCTTTATAGAATCTAGATATTATAGGCTCGTCGTCCTATCCTAACTTAGAGGTAATTTATCGGAACTTAGCGGCGTAATCGGATACTAATCCTCTCTATCGGAGTTTACGAAGTTTCTATTTAGCTTCGCGTTCTTTATCGGTTATCCTAAATACCTTAGTAATAGTATCTTCGAATCCTTAGAATAAGTTAAAAATAGTATTAGTCTTATTATCCCTCGTAGCTATAGTATAGTTTAGGTAGTCTTATATAATAGGTACGAACTAAGTAAGAGCGGTGCCCGAAAGATATCCTCCTATATAGAGTACCTAATCGTAAGTATTACTAAACTAATTTAGAAAGAATCTATAATATACCTTAAGTTAAGTAATAAAGTTTTGAAGTATTCCGTATAAGCTATCGAACGGTCCGGGTTGCTTTAGTTTAATAATTTCTCCGAGATCCCTAGTCCTAGCGTTGCCGGTCCTAAGGTTGAATACCTATTATCGAAGGGCGATAACTTCCTATATAAGGTCTTAGATATTAATAGTATATCCGCTAGCGGTAAATCCTCCTTAAGTCTAGGTAGGTATATTAATAGTAATACGATATTGCTTAGGGTAACGCGGTATTGCTACTAAATAAGAGCTTTTAACGTATAACGGCTAGAGTTATTCCTAAGGGATAAACTAGACGAGGGTTTATATTAGTAGATAGAATAGGGCGTAGCCTAAGTAATAGATAATATTACGTTAGTAATAGACTAGTAGGTCGTAACTAGATAATTAGTATAGTTAAGATAATAATCGTAGTTAAAAACTATCTAGCTATCTAGTCCTAAGGAGTATAAATATAGGTACTTATATACTATAAGAGAAGACTTAGAATATCGTTCTCCTATAACGATCCTATAGGGATCGTTCCCGTCTTGTAACGCTCTAACGCATAGAGCGTCGAGGCTAACTATCGCTCCTCTCGAGGCGCGTTACGCCTAGAGGTCGCTCCTTATATTATTAGCCTATCGCTCCGACCAATAATCCGTAATTTACAATCACGTGCAACCTGCGTTAGTCGTTCTTCATGCGACCTAACGCCTGGGTCGTAATAACTTCCCTTCGTTTCTAGATTTATAGTATAAGGACTATATTATAGCTAAGATAATATTAAAGTAGCTTTTAACCTTTACTTAGATAGCTTATACCTTTAAGCTAACGAAGGCTAATAATACTAATAATAAGAAGACTAATAGTATATTTATTACTATACTATAAGGTTAAAAGTAGAGCTTAGTAAATAGTAGCTCTAGTAATAATAATAATAATAGTACTAATCTAGAGAGGAAGAAGTATAATTAGTATAATAAAAATTATATTAAGAAAGGTAGTACGGAAGATTACTAAAAATAGTATACTTATATACTAAGAAAGAAGCTAGATTAGTTAAAAGGGGATCTTAATAAGGATTTACTAAAAACTATATAGAAGAAGGTTTAAAATACTAATAAAGATATTAGGAATAAAATTAAGGCCTTTATTAAAAAGAGCTCCTTAGGATTAATAACCTCTTTAATAGATATAGTAATATAGGGGTATTTTATAATAGGCTCTATTAATATAATCTCCTTTTTAGACCTTTAAATTTAAATCTTATAGCTAGTTAGTACTATTAATAATATTAATAATAACTATTTAATAAAGGATAAGGTCCTCCTAGATAGCGGATTAAATCTTAATATATTTAATTATATAAAATAGTTAAAGACCCTTAATTAAGTATAAAGCTCTTGCCTAGTTACTAGGACTTAGGAAGTATAAATTAAATTAATAAGGATAGTTAAGCTAATTATAGAGACTTACTATAAGCTAACCCTATTTAATACTATATATCTTCCTAACTTCTATACTAATATAGTCTCTCTTAAGCTTTTTATAAATAAGGGGATAGTCTAGAATAATATTATAGGAGAATTATATAACTAGCGCTTTAAGTAGGTTATCCTTTAGATAATATACTAGCTTAATTAGCTTTATATTAACTATAAGCCTTAAGACTACTAGCTAATAGTTTTTATAATAGCCTTAACTAAGACTATACTATACTAATAAGGATTAAAATACCCTTGGGTAGTTACTTTAACGCTAGAAACCTTATAGTATACTAGAATAGGCTATCTAGGTAAGGTAATAATAAAATACCTTAGTTAAAGCCTAGGCGTTAAGTTTAGTAGTATCTTAATACTAGATTGCGAGATCTATACTATAGTTAAGATTAAAAAAGCTAGGTTAAGAGTTCTAATTAATTTATTCCTAAAAAGACTATATAGCGTTATTAGCTTTAATTTATTCTAGCCTAGAGCTACTTTTAACGGAAGTAACTATCTTACTCTCTTTACTTATATATATATAAGGATAAGATACCCTTTAAGCTTATCGAAAAGATAGAGCTTATATAAATCTAGTAGCGCTTTATAGAGTATTTACGTATTAAATATAGTATAAAGATAGCTACCTTATAGTCCGATAATAACTTAAATATTACTAAGGAATTTATAGATAAACTCTAAGATAAAGGTATTAAGATTAGACTATTTTTTTTAAATTACCTATATTAAAATAGTTATATAAAGTAATCTAGAGGGGTATTAATATAAAAGATTAAGCTTCTTATTACTTAGTTAAGATTTCCTATAGATATATAGCTATTAGTAGTAGAATTAGTAATCTATTTACTTAATAAAACGGAAGTTAAGTCTTAAGTATAGAAATCCCTTTAGGAATACCTCTATATATAGCTAAGAGATAATAACCCGGACTAGAAAACCTTACTATAAGACTATAAGCTTAATAAGAAGTATATCTATACTTTTAGCTATAAAGCCTATTTAATAACGAGGGAGAAGCTAAGAAGGAAATTAGAAAAGCTCTTTCCGTTAGCCTATATTAGATATCTATCTAGATATATATTATCTATATAGTTTATAATCTAAGTCTCGTTTTTAAAAAGGAATACTTTCTTTAATACCTCGTATATCCTTTTTAATAAGAAACTCTTTTATAGCGAAGAATAGCGCGCTAAAGAGCCTATTATATAGATAGAAGAGGTAATAGATTAAATCGAGTAAATAGAGTAAATTAAAGGAAATTATCTTAAAAATACGGATACCCTAAAGGCTATAAAATAATTGTTTACGGACTCTTTCTTTATCGCGCTAGAGGATAATACTAATAATACTAATTATAAAAATCCCTAATAGTTAAGCTATTATAAGTATATTTATCTTCTTACTAAGTAAGAAAAAGAAACTTAAGATTTAGTATAATAGGAGTCTTTTATAGAGGAAGAAGGAAAGCCTTAGGCTCTAATCTAAAATTAGAATTAAAATCGCGACTATTAAGACTATCTAACCCCTCTTCTTAAGACTCTTCCCCTTAAGTTAATTTATAAGCTAGATAAAAATAACTTTAATAGGGCTATATTTACTATTAATTTATTTATAATATTAAAGCTATATCGTGATATAACTCTACTACCGCCTAAATTATATAGAGAGCTAAGAAGTAAGCTAGATAAAAAGCTATAAATAAAGGTAATAAAGAAAGAGCTAAAGAAGCTTATAAATTAAGAAATATATAATCTCGTTAATTATAATAATATATTTAACCCTATATAGCTAATATAGGTATTTACTTATAAAGTAAATAAGAAAAGCTTTATTATATAATATAAGGTATAAATCGTCGTTAGGGGAGATTTATAGGCTTATATAGATATACCTCTAGCTATATATATACTTATAGCTAAGACTTTTCGCCTCCTTATAATTATTACCGCCTATTTCGACCTTAATACCTATTAATATAACTTTATTAATATATTCTTTAATATAGATCTCGATAAGGAAGTCTATTACCTAACTCTTAATAGCTTTTATAAAAAGGATAAGATATAGAGACTAAAAAAGGCTCTTTATAGGCTTCGCTACTTACCCTTTCTTTAGTATAAAGAGCTTATATAATATTTTATAACTTAAGGTTTTAAGCTAGTCTTAGAAAATCTATATATTATATATAATAGTAAGCTAATTATCTTTTTCTATATTAATAACCTCGTTATATTATACTATAAGTAATATTATAAGGAGTATAAGATTTTCTATAATAACCTTACGAAAGCTTATATAGTTAAGGTATTAGGAGAGCTTACGTAGTTCTTAGGTATTAATATCGTAAGAGATAGGGATTAGAAGAAGCTATAGCTATTATAATAGTTATATATCGAGAAGATAGCTTTAAAATTTAATTATATAGAGGTATTAAGACTACTTAAGTAGCTATTACCCCTTAATTTATTAAAACTATATAATTAGGAAGCTATAACTTAAGAAAAGAAGTACTATTAAGCGCTAATTAAATCCTTAGGATATACTATTATTATTATAAGAGCTAATATAGCTTACGCTATTACGAAGCTATTATAGTTCCTTTAAAATCTAAGCCCTTAGTATATCTCTATAGCTAATATAGTTATTAATCTCTTATATCGCTATAAGGACTTAGCTATAATATATAATAGTAATAATTATATAGTAGAAGCTATATTAAATACCTCCTTTACTAACTATAGTAATAGAAAGAGTATATAAAGTTATACTTTTAAGCTTTTTAGCGGTATCGTTATATATAAATTAAGTAAGTAGGATATAGTTATAACCTTATTAATAGAGGTAAAGCTACTAGTACTTTTATAGGTAGCTAAAGAGCTTATTACCTTTAATTACCTATATAAAAGCCTCGAATTCTACTTAAATAAGCCTATTATACTTTAATATAATAATATATAAATAATTAAGCTACTTATAAAGAAGTAAGTTAAGCTTATTATAAAGCTTCGTTACGTTAATATTTATTATTATTAGCTTTATTAAGAGGTATAAAGTAGTAAGATCTCTATTAATTAGATTAAAACTATAGAGATAATTATAGATAGCCTTATAAAGCCGCTATAAGGAGAGAAATTCGCTAACTTCTAGCGCTAAATAAGCCTAGCTAGCTTTAAGCTAGAAAAGTATTATAAAAGCTTTATAAACTAGCCTCTATTACTAGCTATAGGCGCCTAGCTTATATAGTAAATAAGCTACTAAGGTAGCTATTTTACTTTAATTACCTTTATTATAATAATAAGTTATAATACCTTTTAATTATATATTTAATTAACGTTAGAAAAGCTACAAAATAAGCTATATATACGCGAGTTAAACTTATAACCTTTAAGCTCTTTTATCTTAATTAAGAAGGGTATTTCGCGCTTACTAGTAAGCTATAAGCTCTCTTTAGAGGATTTTAATATATCTTAAGAGATATATATAACGAAGGATCTATACTTTAAAAGTAACTATATAATAAAAATAATACTTATTAATTAATAACTATCTTAATAAGTAAAAAAAGAATTTTAGGGATTTAAAGTAATTATTATACTACGGGAGCTAAGCTACCCTTACCCCCTAGCTAGGTTTAACGGAACCTAGATATTAAGATATATTTATAATTTAGGATTACTATATAATAACTATACCTAAGGAACGCTTAATAATTAGATCTTAATACCCTAGAAGCCTATAAGATATAAGTCTAGGTCTAGGAAGTTATTATTAGTATTATTATTACTAGGTTATTATTATACTTTTTCTTTTACTTCGGTCGATTTCTTAAGTCGGGTTCTTACTTAAGTTCGAGTAGCGAGGATAAGTCCGAAGCTATACTATTAATAAGGGAATAGGGAAAACCTTAATAGGAAGACTTACTTAAAGAGGGTAGGCCTATCTAGTCTCGTATTATAGTATATACCTATAACTATTTAGCTAAACCGTATAAGCTTCTATACGTTATTAGTTATTCAATAGTAGGAGATTTTAATATATAATACCTTTATAGTCCTTATAAAATAACCCTTATAAGATAAGAATCTTAATTTAGTAATTAAAGCTATAGGGTAACTATCGCGAAGGTATAGCTAGCCCTAAGGGGGTATATTATAAGGTAGGATTTTACGGACTAATTAGCCCGAAGTCTCGCGACTTTATAACCTCGGCTAATATTAGTAAAACGCTAATAAAAGTAGCTAGCTAGATCTAGAGTATTAATTATAATTACTATATTTATTTAGCTATATTTAGTAGTATTATAATAGGTATAGAGTAGGCTAGATATATAGATAAAAGGCAACGATTTTACCTACTATTTTACTAGCGTTAGCGTAATATAACTACTAAGTCTCTCTACCTACCTTAGACTTATATACTTATATAACTATATAATAAGTAGTTATATTACGCTAACGCTAGTAAAACGGTAGGTAAAACCGTTACCTTTTATTTATATATCTAGCCTACTCTATACTTATTATAATACTACTAAATATAGCTAAATAAATATAGTAATTATAATTAATACTCCGGATCCGGCTAGCTGCTTCCGTTAGTATTTTACTAATATTAGCCGAGGTTATAAAGTCGCGAGACTTTAGTCTAATTAGTCCGTTAGATCTTACCTTATAATATACCCCCCTAGGGCTAGCTATACCTTCGCGATAGTTACCCTATAGCTTTAATAGCGGAGTTAAGATTATTATCCTAAAGAGGGTTAATTAATTTTAAAAGATTATAAAATAGTATTATATATTAAAATCTCCTACTTTTTAATAACTAATAATATATAAAAGCTTATATAGTTTAGCTAAATAGTTATAAATATATACTATAATATAAGATTAAATAAGCTTACCTTCCTTAAGCGAGTTTTCCTACTAAAGTTTCTAAGCTTACCTATCTTAATATATAGCTCTAAACTTATCCTCGCTGATTAACTTTAAGTAAGAAACTAAACTTAAGAAATTAACTAAAAAAAAGAAGTATAATAATAATATAGTAGTAATAATATTAATAATAACTTCCTAAACTTAAACTTATATTTTATAGGCTTTCTAAAGTATTAGGGTTTAACTATTAAGCGATCCTTAGGTATAGTTACTATATAGTAATCCTAAATTATAGTATATATAACCTTAGTATTTAGGTTCTATTAAATCTAGCTAAGGGGTAAGGGTAGCCTAGCTTTTATAGTATTATAACTACTTAATCTCTAAATATCCTTTTTTACTTATTAAAGTAGTTAATTAATATTACTTTTTATTACTTAGTTACCTTTCGAGTATAATTCCTTTATTATATATAGCTCTTAAAATATATAGAAATCCTTTAAAAAGAGCTTATAGGCTACTAGTAAGCGCGAAATATCCTTTTTAATTAAGATAAAAAGGGTTAAAAGTAATAAGTTTAACTTATATATATATATAGCTTATTTTTTAGCTTTTTTAATATTAATTAAATATATAATTAAAAGGTATTATAGCTTATTATTATAATAAAGGCGATTAAAGTAAAATAGCTACTTTTATAGCTTATTTACTATATAAGTTAAGCGCTTATAGTAAGTACTAGAGGCTAGTTTATAAAGCCTCTACTAGCTTCTAGCTAAAAGCTAGCTAAGCTAATTTAGCGCTAAAAGTTAGCGAATTTCTTTTCTTATAATAGCTTTATAAAGCTATTTACGATTATCTCTATAGTTTTAATTTAATTAATAGAGATCTTACTACTTTATACTTCTTAATAAAGCTAATAATAATAAATATCGATATAATAAAGCTTCGTAATAAGCTTAACTTACTCTTTTATAAATAGCCCGATTATCTATATATTATCTTCTTAATATATAACTATTATAATAGCTATAGCTTCTTCTAATTCCTATCTCTTATAATATTAATATCTAGGAACTAGGTAAGCTCTCTTAATACCTTTACTATATAAGCTTTTATAAGGTTATTATAGAAGATTTTATATTCTTTATAGTACTACTTATAGTATAGTATAATAAGGTTATTAATATAAAAAAAGATAATTAGCTTACTATTATATATAATATATAGATTTTCTAAAACTAGCTTAAAACCTTAAGTTATAAGATATTATATAAGCTTTTTATACTAAAGAAAGGGTAAGTAGCGGAGCTTATAAAGAGCTTTTTTTAGTCTCTATATCTTATCTTTCTTATAGAAGCTATTAAGGGTTAAGTAATAGACCTCCTTATTAAGGTTTATATTAAGGAATACGTTAATAAAGTTATATTAATAAGTATCGAGGTCGAAATAAGTAGTAATAGCTATAAAGAGGCGAAAAGTCTTAGCTATAAGTATATATATAACTAGAAGTATATTTATATAAGCTTATAAATCTCCCTTAACTATAATTCGTACTTTATATTATATAATAAAGCCTTTCTTATTTATCTTATAAGTAAATACCTATATTAGCTATATAGGATTAAGTATATTATTATAATTAATAAGATTATATACTCTTTAATCTATAAGCTTCTTTAGCTTTTTCTTTATTACTTTTATCTATAGCTCCTTATCTAGCTTACTTCTTAGCTCTATATATAACTTAAGTAGTAGTAAAGCTATATTATAATACGGCTTTAATATTATAAATAAATTAATAGTAAATATAGCCCTATTAAAGTTATCTTTATATAGCTTATAAATAGATTTAAAAGGAAGAGTTTTAAAAAGAGGGGTTAGATAGTCTTAATAGTTATAATCTTAATATTAATTTTAATCTTAAATTAAAGCTTAAAGCTCTCCTTCTTCCTTTATAAAAGACTTTTCTTCCCCTAGATATTAAGTCTCTTCTTCTTACTTAGTAAGAGGATAAGCGCGCTTATAACGGCTTAAGTATTAAGAATCTTAATAATTAGTATTAATATTATCCTCTAGCGCTATTATAGATTAGTCTATAACTAGTCGTAGCTATAGAAGAGATAAGTAGGAGGCGGCATAAGTTATCGTTCCCCTATACGTAAGATATTTAGCTAGCTAGGAGGGGGCCTTCCGCTTCCTTTCCTTTCTTCCTTTAATAGTTTTATTTATAACTTTATTCTTAGTTAATTACTTATATTCTTTATAGCTAAACTATAATATTAAATAAAACTCCTTTCGCGCTTAAATTAAACGCGAGAGTAAGATTATAAAACGCTAATAAATTTTACCTATACTTAAGCTACTTACGTTACGCGCTAACTTAAACGTATAAATAGTATTAATATAAATAAAATTTATAGTAAATAGATATATAATTAAGGAGCTTTTTACTTAATTTTACTAAGTTTACTTAAAACTTAGCTCTTTTTAGTCAATATTCTTTCTTTATATTTCTAAAGTAGTTACTTTTTAAAACTAACTTAATACTTTTTTAGTATATATTAATAAGGTTTTTAAAGAATTTTATAAAAATAACGCGCTAGTCTATACTTAGTTAAGTTATAATAGGAATTAGTAAAGTCCTTTAGTATATATATTATATAATAAAAATACGCTTTTTTTAAAGCCGGACTAAACTATTAATCTAATTATATAAAGATTATCTTACTTTTATTAAGGCTCTATAACGGGCTAAAAGTAAGGTTAAATTAGGAGGTATAGCCTAAGTTATATATAGTATTTTCCGCTTTATTAAAAAGATTTAATAAGGTCTTTAGTATAGGAAATAATACTATTATAATTATAAATAAACTACTTTAACTAAAAGCTAACTTAATAGATATTAAATTTATCTACTCCTCCGCTATTATATAGTAACGATAATATTACTATTAGTATAACTAAATTAGTTATTTTAAGCGGGATTACTTTAAACTATATAAAAGCGCGATAATAAAAGTATTAAAGTTATTAATTAAATATAAGCTAGTAGTTTTAGAAAATAATATATAAGAGGATTTTAATTTAGGCGATAATAATTAATTCGAATTAGATTTTATAAAATACTATTAATTAGTATTATAAGCCTTACTTAGTTTTAATCTAAGGCTGCGCTAAGTATATACTATAGATTAATTAGTATTTATAATAGTAACCCCGCGCTATACCCCTTACTATAAGTCCTAGCTTAGTAAAGTAATACTAATAATAATATAACGAACCAAGTATTTAGATTATTATATTACCTACGCGATATAAGGCTTTTATAACGCCTTACTACCTAGTAAGATCTAACTTTTTATAATAGCGCTAATTAAATAAAATTATTCTACTTTAGTTATATTTCCTTATATTTTCTTTAAGAAGTACTATAATTCCGAGTTAATAAAGTCTACTTAGTAGAAAGGTTACTTACTATATATTACGTATTAATAAGGGGTTTTATAGGGTTTTCTAGCGTAATATATATAACTATATAGCTTATGCTCCGCTTCTTTTACTAAATAGAGAAAGGGGCTATATTATAGATTAGTCTATAACTAGTTATAGCTATAGAAGAGATAAGTAAGGGGCGGTATAAGTTATTATTCCCCCGTATATAGGATATTTAGCTAGCTAGGAGGGGGCCTTTTACTCTCTTTCCTTCCTTCCTTCGATAGTTTTATTTATAACTCTATTCTTAGTCGACTACCTATATTCCTTATAGCTAAACTATAATAAGCGTGATAAAAAAAGAGTTTATAAATAATTACTAGGTCGCCTCTAGGGTATTTATATCTTCGAGATAATTTCCTTTAATCTACGTTATCTATTTAATTTAATTAGTTACCTTTTCTATCTATATAATAGTCTCTTTAGTACGTTATTCTTCGCTATAGAAAAGCTTCTTATTAAAGAAAATATATAAAGTATTAAAGAAAGTATTCCTTTTTAAAAACGGGACCTAAATTATTGCTTATATAAATAATATATATCTAGATAAATATTTAATATAAGCTAATAGAAAAAGCTTTTCTAATTTTCCTCTTAGCTTCTCTCTCGTTATTAGATAAGCCTTATATCTAAAAGTATAAATATACCTTTTATTAAGCCTATAGTCTTATAGTAAAGCCTTTTAGTCTAGGTTATTATCTTTTAGCTATATATAGAGGTATTCTTAAGGGGATTTCTACCCTCGAGACTTAACTTTTATCTAATTAAGTAAATAAATAGCTACTTTTACTATTAATAGCTATATATTTATAGGGAATTCTAACTAAGCGATAAGAAGCTTAATCTTTTATATTAATACCCCCTTAGATTACTTTATATAACTATTTTAATATAAGTAATTTAGAGAAAATAGCTTAATCTTTATACTTTTATCTTAAAGGTTATTTATAAACTCCTTAGTAATATTAAAATCGTTATTAGACTATAGAGTAGCTATTTTCGTACTATATTTAATACTTAGATACTCTACAAAGCGCTACTAAATTGTTACGGAATAACTAATATCTAGCCGAATAGACGTTTAGTTACTTCGTAGATACCTCGAATAGCTAGGCTATTAAAGGCACGTTATTTATCCGTAGTCGTAGAGGGTATTACTTAGTAAGAGGGAGAGGTCTATATAGTCTTACTAAATCCCTAGTAATACTAAGCCGGCTAGGCTAAGCTTAGATAACTAAGGGTAAAAGTAGGGCTAGAGCTAGGCTCTAAGAAAGAGGCTATATTTAAAGGTAGGCTATATATGGTTGTTATAGTAGTAATTTAAGCTAGAGAGGAAGGAAAGAGAAGAGGGAAGAGAGGGAGGAAAAGCCTCCTTATATACACAATCTTCCTTAATAGGAATACCCTATTTCCTTACTATCTAGACCCCTTCTTAACCGTATTTATCCGTATTATAAATTAAGGTATAACTTAGAGGTTATCTAATAATTCTCCTATAATTCTAATAGGCTATTATTATAGCTATATCGATAGTTCGATATAGTTATTCTAATAGTCTTTAGCTTCCTAGGTTAAAGGGTAACTTAAAGGTTAGGTAGTTACCTTCCTGCCTTTCCTATAGGCCTCGTATCTAGTTATATCGATAGTTAAGTAAGTAGTTATAAATAGCTCTATAGGCTATATAAGAGAGAGGGTGTAATAGGTATTAAAGTAGGTATAGAAGTCCGGACGATATAGTCCTATCTCTTATATACCCGTATATAGCCTAGACCTTCGATATCTGATACTAGCCGCCTAAGCCGATACTAGCCAACGGGTTATACCAAGGTTATACTTAAATAGCTAGTAAGCGTTATAATAATTAGGTTGGTTACGGGCTTATAGCTAGTAGCTATACGTATCGAATACGTATAATAAAGGCTTTTTAAGTCGTTTCTTAATATAAATCTACGTAAGCTTAGTTTTTTCGATAAGCTTAAAAAAGTACCTCGTCCCTATATATATATAAGTAAAGAGGGTAAGATAATTACTTTTATTAAAAGTAGCTTTAAGCTAAAATAGATTAAAGCTAATAACTCTATATAGCCTCTTTAGGAATAAATTAGTTAAAACTCTTAACTTAGCTTTTTTAATTTTTATAGTAATATAAATCTTATAATTCAGTATTAAGATCCTATTAAACTTAATACTTAAGCTTTAACTAAGGCGTTCTATTATTACCTTACCTAGATAACTTATTATAGCGTACTATAGGGCTTCCGGCGTTAAAATAACTACCTAAGGGTATCTTAATCTCTATTAATATAGTATAGTCTTAGTTAAGCTAATTAATATAGTAAAAACTATTAGTAAGTAATCTTAAGGCTTTTAGTTAATATAGGGCTAATTAAGCTAGTATTGTATTTAAAAGATAACTTACTTAAAGTATTAATTATATAATTCTCCTATAATATTATTTTAAGTTATCCCTTTATTTATAAAGAGCTTAAAAGAGATTATATTTATATAGAAATTAGGAAGATATATAGTATTAAATAGGGTTAGCTTATAGCTAATTTCTATAATTAGCTTAATTATACTTATTATATTAATTTATACTTCCTAAGTCTTAATAATTAAGCGAGAGCCTTTTACTTAATTAAAGGTCTTAAACTATTTTATATAATTAAATATATTAAAATTTAATTTAGTATTTAAAAAGACTTTATTCTTTATTAAATAGTTATTATTAACGCTATTTATAGTACTAACTAGCTATAAAATTTAGATTTAAAGATCTAGTAATAAGATTATATTAATAGAGCTTATTATAAAGTACTCCTAAGTTACTATATTTATTAAAAAGGTTATCGAGCTTAAAGAGCTCTCTTTCATAAAGGCCTTACTTTTATTCTTAATATCTTAATTAATATTTTAAACTTTCTTCTATATAGTCTTTAGTAAATCCTTATTTAAGTCTCCTTTTAACTAGTTTAGCTTCTTACTTAGTATATAAGTATACTATTTCTAGTAATCTTTAGTACTACCCTTCTTAATATAATTTCTATTATACTAATTATATTTTTTCTTTTCTAGATTAATATTCTTACTATTACTATTAAAGCTAGAGCTACTATTTATAGGGTTTTACTCTTAACCTTATAAAGTAGTTATAAATATACTATTAGTTTTCTTATTATTATTATTATTAGCCTTAGTAAGCCTAAAGGCTTAAGCTATCTAAGTAAAGGTTAGAGGCTATTTAAAGGTTATCTTAGCTATAATATAATCTTTATACTATAAATCTATAAATAAAGGGAAATATAGGCTTAAAGTTTATAAGAATTATCTATAGACTTCTTCTTTAGTACTATATAGGGAATTAACCTACTAATATAGCCTAAAGCTATCTTTAAGAGTTATAATCTAAGCGCTAAGGTTAGCCTTCTTTATATTTTAAGAGAGTATCTTAATAAGCCTATTTTCTATAAGCTCTTTTTCTTTTTAGTCCCTAAGCTATATAGTCTTTATAAGCTTCTATAGCTTCTCCCTTATAGTAATTAATTTAACTATAAAGCTTATATACTTAAATAAAAGCTTAAATTAATATAATATATAGCTAGATTTATTAACTTAATCTTCTTATTATAAATTAAAAGCTAGCTTTTATAATAAGGTAACTTAAAGTCTTTATATTTAGCTAAGACTACTACTTTATATAAGGTTTTTATAGCTATAAAAACTAACGAAGGGATATATAGTAGTAAACTATTATTATTTTCTTTTACTTCCCCTATAAGTATATTAATTTTAGTTAATTTAGTTATAGGGGGTTATTAACTTTCTTCTTAATCTTCCTTATTTTTTAGTTCCTAAAGCTCTTAACTTATACTCTTAAAATTAAGTAACTTTAGTACCTTTAGCTTCCTTAGAACTAGATTAACTACTAAATTAATATATTACTAAACTAATTTAGTTTATATAACTTTTTTAATATTAGTATACTAATAAGTTTAGTTTTTAAGCTTTTTTAGCGAAAAAGCTAGCTTTTACTTAAAATCCTTAGAAGTATACTTAACTATTAATATTTATTTAATTTAATAGTAATATATATTAGAAAATAGGGCTCGAAGAGCTCTTTTAAATAATAATAATTAATTAAAAAGAGAATAGCTATAGAGTAAGTACTAAGCTTATAACTATTATATAGTTATAAAAGTATATAAGTCTAAAGGAGGTAGAGAGACTTAGTAGTTATATTACGCTAACGCTAGTAA
Organism: Hirsutella minnesotensis 3608; assembly: GCA_000956045.1. Lineage (NCBI taxonomy): Eukaryota > Fungi > Ascomycota > Sordariomycetes > Hypocreales > Ophiocordycipitaceae > Hirsutella > Hirsutella minnesotensis. The sequence goes on along the minus strand of KQ030519.1, from coordinate 17,980 downwards.
AATAGTAAGTAAAACTATTACCTTTTATCTATATATCTAGCCTACTCTATACTTATTATAGTACTACTAAATATAGCTAAATAAATATAGTAATTATAATTAATACTCTAGATCTAGCTAGCTACTTTCGTTAGCGTTTTGCTAATATTAGCCGAGGTTACGAAGTCGCGAGACTTCGGTCTAATTAGTCCGTTGGATCCTGCCTTGTGATAATAGCTATGTAGGGACCTGGCTTTGTGACATGTGACGCCCCCGCACGAGCGCGGCCAGGTCAAAAAGAGGGGCCGAACAGACCCCGATGCAAGAGGGAATTCCCCTCTTGCAAGCTTCAGTCTTGTGTTTAAAAAGACTCTGCTCTGTCCCCTAACGCTACCTGCCTACCTTAAACGTGTTGCGTGATCTTTGATCTCTTGTACTCGGCCGGTTAAATAACAATCTAGCTACTATATAAGTTAGGATTTTAAGACATTTTATACTATCCTCGTGCGATCCTATATACCATGGGTTAATACTAGTAATTTATATATAGGGATCCCCTTCTAAAGAGACTATAAGGGTTTCAGCTAAGCATATAAAATGCTTTAATATAAGAGATTATAAATTATATAATATATTTAGGGTAGGTAGGTAGCGTTAAAAAGGTAATATAGTGTCTTTATTTAATTATAAGACTAAAGCTTTTAAAAAGGGGATTCCCTCTTAAACTAAAGCGTATTTAGCCCCTCTGCTTATTTTAGCTATATTTGTATAGGGGCGTTATATATAGCCCTGCATGTACTTATAGGGCTTTATAATTTATTCCCCCTTCTTATAGCAGCTATCTTAGTTACTATTTGGTTAGGATAAAATAAATAGTTCTTATAGAAATACTAATATATTATAATAGGATAATAAGTAATATAAGTAAGTAGAAACGCTAAATAAAAAATAAATAATTACTTTTACTATTTGTATTTCCCCCCCTTCTTAATTTTACTATATATATTTCTACTCTTTTTTATTTTTTATACTCTACTTATTTTCTTTTTTTATATAATTTTAATACACTTCAATGTCGATATTTTAATAGCTATTTTTTAATATAGCTTTTAAAATCCTTTAGTACTTAAAAAGTAGGGGTATCGCGCTTATAATTCAAGTTGAATTTATCGCGGAGGGACTGTACTAAATCGGGCAATAGCAGCCGACCCGTCTCCGAGTTCCTGCAGCGGTGTTATTACGTACACGGTCTTTGGATACGAAGTGCTCCGTATAAGTTACTGTATGCAGCTGGCCAGCACGCGTATTGGTCGCGCGCTGCAAGAAATGCTTTTCCCTGCGGCAGCTCGAACATTCCGCGGGGCATTGGGAACCTGCTTCTTCAATGTTGGTTATGCCACGTTCAATGTTCTCATTCTAAGAGAGCGGCTAACTAAATGGGATTTATAGAAAAAAATAACGATCCGCCCGACTTTCTGCTCTTCACTTTGGCGATTTTCTTTCAGGCACATCGCAATCCCCTTCTTGCTCCTTTGATTTAACTCCACAAGCATGGCCTCGGTCTCGTCAATGACACCGGTCAGTCCATACTTGGCGGCATTCACAACATGTGCAGCCATTTGGATAGCATGGCGACTATGGGCCTTTACTGTGTGGCCTCTGCTGCACCCTGAGCTCCCTAAAAAGCTTCCTTATTGGATTCCTAGTAAGTGCTGTCAAGGCTACTAGGGGGGCCTAAAAGTCGGCCCCCCGCACTTGATTCTCAAGCACGGGGGGTCAATTGACCAGGAAAGGGTGCGCTGACCGGGAAAATCGGGGTACATAGAAAAAGCCAATTTCTCATAGTAAAAATAGAGCGATTGAAGTATCGTTTTTCCCCCCGTAAGCGCATACACCCCGTCAACCTAATTATCTACAAGAATATTATCAAATGAGGGCATCCGCACTCGGGGCTGCCTCGTTAGCATCTTCAACTTTGATAACCTCGTTCTCATCGCCTTCTGCCTCTATATCATGGATTTGAGTAATCTCAATGCCGTCAACCTCGAGAGAAAGCGCCTTACGGCTGCTAACGCGATCGTGATACTCTGTGGCGAGCAATAGCACCGCATCGTCAATAATATCGACGTCATATTCCTCGGGCCAGGTGAAACTATTCACGATCTTTCCTTTGTGCTTGAGCTCGCGAAAAAGGCGATAATGTAAGCAGAGCTGTTCCGGGTTATCTAAATACGCGCGGAAGTCCGCCTTCGTAAGGCCGCCTCGTCGCCGCATCTCCGATAACCTCCACTTCGTGACACTATTCCGAGCAACGCTTCTAAGATCGCGCATCCATCTTCTCACGAAGGGAACCTCTTCACGAGACCTCTTTTTTCGTATCCGGCGCGCCTCATCTTCTTGTGAAGCGCGCCGGTTATATTCATCGCGAGCCACCCGCACCCGAGCATCGTGGACACTTAGGGGGCCGAAGCGGGCAACAACTTGGGTGCCTTCTTTTAACGTAGATCGCCGCAGCTGCTTCTCTTTGATGATAGCCATCTCAGACGTGGCCATAATGCCATTCAGAGCGAGAATGCGCCCAGCGCGATTGGCCTTCGAAAGAACATGCCTGACTGACGGGGTCAACGGCACATCAGACTCGAGGCATCCCTCGATCCGTATCTTCACGTACTGCTGAAGCTGCGCAAGGAGCATCAAGCTGTGCTTTGGTGTTGTGACGCTATTCCAATCGAATAGTGGCTTCGTTAGGGGCGTGCGCGGCGCAGGGGCACAACGCGTGCCCCTTGGTGTGACCGCCGCTTCGAGTGCCCTTATGATATTCTCGTCATATTTCCCGGCGCCTACAGCGCCGGGAAGATCTTGCTTATCCACATCCTGAGTCAATGAAGATAACGCATCTTGAAGCTGATCAAGAACTATCGCCGGATTGTACGGGAAAAGGCCGCATTTTTCCCAGGATGAGAGTATCGTGTGTTTCTTAAAGGATCGTGTGCGAATCTCTTGAAGATGATACAGGAAGTCGGTCTTATTAAAGTCGGCAGCGCCGTCGGCGATCTCGCGATACAACACTTGTTGATGCCAGTGTTTATACGAGCGGAAAACACCAACATCTAGGGGTTGGAGATAATGCGTGAGATGCGGCGGCAACGGGAAGAGCTCGATATTGTGATCGTGACAAAAGTGAACTATCTCCACTGTGAAGTGATTATCACAGCCGTCCATAAGGATTAGCCTCGTATCGGTCTTGACCCGGGGCCTCGTGTGAAGCTCGAAGTGTTTAATCCATTCGATCGCGATAATATCATTAGTATACCCCTTCGGACTAGTCGTGATAATTGTATCGCCGTCGAGGTCGTTGTCGACCCAGCGGACTGGGATTTGAACGCCTGGGAGAATTAGGAACGACGGAATCACCTCTCCAGAGGCAGATATAGCCTCAATTGCGGTCACAGAGACAGTATCGTGTGCGTCAGTTAATACGGGCTTGTCTATTTCGTTGAAAGTCCACAGGAATGTCCCCTTCTGGAGGTAGCCAACCATAAAGCCGGTCTCGTCGAAGTTCCAGATGTTGTCGCGTTTGATGCCGTGATCGGCGATAAAGTTAGACCAAGCCTTAAAGAAGGCATCAACGCTAGCCCGGTCTTGCATAGCTTTACGTTTAGCGTCTCTAGAGACTGCCCTCCGGCGGTGGAATATATCCCTATGCCGTCGCATGAAGCGTTGAGCCCAAGATCGCGATGCCCTCGTCTCTCTCTCCTTAGCACGCAGAATAGTGTTGGCGTGCTGTTGAAGCGATCGCCGCTGAATGTGGTGACCTTGAATAATCCGACGATGTGCCCAACATATCACCTCGGCCTCTTCTTCCGGCTGTAGTAGCGTGAAGTTGCCTCCATTCTTACTCACCGGGTGATGCCCCTTTATACGAGACCAGAGTCGTTTATACGGCACACACAGCGCAATAGCGGCAGCCTTAATCGTAGGGTAATAACCCTCTTGGAATAGCTCGGCCGCCGCAACGGTGCGCGTCTCGAGGTTTTCCGCAGTATTCTTCGAAAAGATTGTCTTCCCTGTATCCGAATTAATCCACCTATCAATGGCAGACTCCTCATCGCAATCAGAAGACATCGTGATAGTTTGAGCGCGATTGGAATTAAATTGGAGTTTTGGCGATATTGCGAAGTTGCGGCGACGCGACGCATCTCGTCGCCCTACCGACCGTTACGCGATAGCTTCACATTCTTAGTAGAATAGGTGGGGAGACTTGATGCTAGTACGAAGGGTTTGCAGCTAAAATAGTCTACCTACCATTACACACAATTTGGCGTGGAAAAGAAGTAGCTACGTTCCGTTTCCCGGTCAGCGCACCCTTTCCTGGTCAATTGACCCCCCGTGCTTGAGAATCAAGTGCTACCGGATCCCGTCCGCTCTCCGTTAGTCAAACTGGCAAGGGGCAGATTAGTAGTTGGGTCGGTGACGACCAGCGAACACCGGCTGCTGTATGTTTTTTTGGCCCGTCTCTGTAGAGATCTGACAAGACTCGACTGGGAAAGGAGTGGAAGGGAGAGGTGTAGACCACCCCCCGCGATACCACCCACTGCAGACTCCCCACTTGCCTAAAACAGGCCTGGTGATGGCTTCACCCAGCCACACTTGCAGGTGCCACTTGACAGTCAACGTAGAATAGGACTCCAATGAAGAATGTGATCTTGTAGACTCTACTAGGGGGGCCTAAAAGTCGGCCCCCCGCACTTGATTCTCAAGCACGGGGGGTCAATTGACCAGGAAAGGGTGCGCTGACCGGGAAAATCGGGGTACATAGAAAAAGCCAATTTCTCATAGTAAAAATAGAGCGATTGAAGTATCGTTTTTCCCCCCGTAAGCGCATACACCCCGTCAACCTAATTATCTACAAGAATATTATCAAATGAGGGCATCCGCACTCGGGGCTGCCTCGTTAGCATCTTCAACTTTGATAACCTCGTTCTCATCGCCTTCTGCCTCTATATCATGGATTTGAGTAATCTCAATGCCGTCAACCTCGAGAGAAAGCGCCTTACGGCTGCTAACGCGATCGTGATACTCTGTGGCGAGCAATAGCACCGCATCGTCAATAATATCGACGTCATATTCCTCGGGCCAGGTGAAACTATTCACGATCTTTCCTTTGTGCTTGAGCTCGCGAAAAAGGCGATAATGTAAGCAGAGCTGTTCCGGGTTATCTAAATACGCGCGGAAGTCCGCCTTCGTAAGGCCGCCTCGTCGCCGCATCTCCGATAACCTCCACTTCGTGACACTATTCCGAGCAACGCTTCTAAGATCGCGCATCCATCTTCTCACGAAGGGAACCTCTTCACGAGACCTCTTTTTTCGTATCCGGCGCGCCTCATCTTCTTGTGAAGCGCGCCGGTTATATTCATCGCGAGCCACCCGCACCCGAGCATCGTGGACACTTAGGGGGCCGAAGCGGGCAACAACTTGGGTGCCTTCTTTTAACGTAGATCGCCGCAGCTGCTTCTCTTTGATGATAGCCATCTCAGACGTGGCCATAATGCCATTCAGAGCGAGAATGCGCCCAGCGCGATTGGCCTTCGAAAGAACATGCCTGACTGACGGGGTCAACGGCACATCAGACTCGAGGCATCCCTCGATCCGTATCTTCACGTACTGCTGAAGCTGCGCAAGGAGCATCAAGCTGTGCTTTGGTGTTGTGACGCTATTCCAATCGAATAGTGGCTTCGTTAGGGGCGTGCGCGGCGCAGGGGCACAACGCGTGCCCCTTGGTGTGACCGCCGCTTCGAGTGCCCTTATGATATTCTCGTCATATTTCCCGGCGCCTACAGCGCCGGGAAGATCTTGCTTATCCACATCCTGAGTCAATGAAGATAACGCATCTTGAAGCTGATCAAGAACTATCGCCGGATTGTACGGGAAAAGGCCGCATTTTTCCCAGGATGAGAGTATCGTGTGTTTCTTAAAGGATCGTGTGCGAATCTCTTGAAGATGATACAGGAAGTCGGTCTTATTAAAGTCGGCAGCGCCGTCGGCGATCTCGCGATACAACACTTGTTGATGCCAGTGTTTATACGAGCGGAAAACACCAACATCTAGGGGTTGGAGATAATGCGTGAGATGCGGCGGCAACGGGAAGAGCTCGATATTGTGATCGTGACAAAAGTGAACTATCTCCACTGTGAAGTGATTATCACAGCCGTCCATAAGGATTAGCCTCGTATCGGTCTTGACCCGGGGCCTCGTGTGAAGCTCGAAGTGTTTAATCCATTCGATCGCGATAATATCATTAGTATACCCCTTCGGACTAGTCGTGATAATTGTATCGCCGTCGAGGTCGTTGTCGACCCAGCGGACTGGGATTTGAACGCCTGGGAGAATTAGGAACGACGGAATCACCTCTCCAGAGGCAGATATAGCCTCAATTGCGGTCACAGAGACAGTATCGTGTGCGTCAGTTAATACGGGCTTGTCTATTTCGTTGAAAGTCCACAGGAATGTCCCCTTCTGGAGGTAGCCAACCATAAAGCCGGTCTCGTCGAAGTTCCAGATGTTGTCGCGTTTGATGCCGTGATCGGCGATAAAGTTAGACCAAGCCTTAAAGAAGGCATCAACGCTAGCCCGGTCTTGCATAGCTTTACGTTTAGCGTCTCTAGAGACTGCCCTCCGGCGGTGGAATATATCCCTATGCCGTCGCATGAAGCGTTGAGCCCAAGATCGCGATGCCCTCGTCTCTCTCTCCTTAGCACGCAGAATAGTGTTGGCGTGCTGTTGAAGCGATCGCCGCTGAATGTGGTGACCTTGAATAATCCGACGATGTGCCCAACATATCACCTCGGCCTCTTCTTCCGGCTGTAGTAGCGTGAAGTTGCCTCCATTCTTACTCACCGGGTGATGCCCCTTTATACGAGACCAGAGTCGTTTATACGGCACACACAGCGCAATAGCGGCAGCCTTAATCGTAGGGTAATAACCCTCTTGGAATAGCTCGGCCGCCGCAACGGTGCGCGTCTCGAGGTTTTCCGCAGTATTCTTCGAAAAGATTGTCTTCCCTGTATCCGAATTAATCCACCTATCAATGGCAGACTCCTCATCGCAATCAGAAGACATCGTGATAGTTTGAGCGCGATTGGAATTAAATTGGAGTTTTGGCGATATTGCGAAGTTGCGGCGACGCGACGCATCTCGTCGCCCTACCGACCGTTACGCGATAGCTTCACATTCTTAGTAGAATAGGTGGGGAGACTTGATGCTAGTACGAAGGGTTTGCAGCTAAAATAGTCTACCTACCATTACACACAATTTGGCGTGGAAAAGAAGTAGCTACGTTCCGTTTCCCGGTCAGCGCACCCTTTCCTGGTCAATTGACCCCCCGTGCTTGAGAATCAAGTGCGGGGGGCCGACTTTTAGGCCCCCCTAGTATGTATGATATGTATGCTGAGCAGAATTGGATTTCTAGTCTTGGGCCACATACGGGCAATGGTGAAGAATACTAGCCAGGTTTTCACCAAGGGCAGGTAAGCTGAAGGCTCACTTACGTGGTTTGTATCATGTGTTTCTTCCGAAAGGCTATGAACTTGCGGACTTCGGAAAGCATAAACCGGGCCGAGATGCGCAACTAATATCACTTGGCAGAACTTACTTCCGGAACTCACGAGAGATTTTTGCTTTGACTGTAATGGGTCAAGAGATATATGTAGTCACAGACCCAGCACATATCCAAGCCGTCTTCAAACAGCCGGCAGCTCTTGACCATGATGCGATGGCTATCGACATCTTGCTGGACGTCGGAATGACTAAAGAGACCATTCATGAAATATGCGAGCCGGTATACGGCAGAAAGACCTTCATTCATACTACACATGACAATTTCAGGGCGCAATTGCATCCAGGACCCCAGCTAGACAAGGTTCAGAGAGAATTTCTCGGCCACATCGACAAGTCACTTCAGTGGAATAAGATCACTGGCTCTATAGGGCAGTCCTCGCCCAACAACGCCAAGATTGTATCCTTGTGGGAATGGTGCGGGGAGGTCCTGGTCGATTCCGCAATTGAAGCCTTTTTCGATAGATCTTTATACGACTTCAACCCGGACATATTGAAGGATTTTTTCCTATTCGATGACGAAAGCTGGAAGCTGCCTTACAAGTTACCTCGCTTCGCGGTTAAGAATTTGCATGGCTCAATGGACCGCTGTATCGAAGCGATTAGTCAATGGCTGGCTATTCCAGCCGAGAAACGCGACGCTTCCTGGATCATTAATCGGATGACGGAAGGAATGCAGCAGCTCGGTGTCACCGATGCTCGTCAGCGTGGTGCGATGGTTTTCATTGTGTTTCGGCTGTAGGTAGCCGATCCTCGTGAGCCTCATAATGAGACACTGACCTTTATCTAGGATCAACACCAACGCATATCGGCTTTGCTTCTGGTGTCTGACCTACCTTCTCTTCGATCCTGAGCTTCTTAATGAGGTTAAAGAGGAGATGCAGCCAGCGTGGAGCGCAGATGGTAACGGCAACCTCGACATGAACTATCTTTTGGAGAGATGCCCTTTACTGGGTTCGTTTTACGAAGAGGTGCTTCGCCTCACGGTTGACACTATAGGGGCGCGGGTGGTCAAAAAAAGAACAAAAATAGGGAATCATGTCCTCCTTCCTGGACGAATGGTCCTTATGCCCTTCAGACAGGGACATTTTGATCCCGATGCTTTTGGCCTGGACGCATCTTGCTTTAATCCCCGACGTTTCCTTGGAGCTAAAAACCTGTCCGAAAGCCCAAGCTGGAAGCCATTCGGGGGCGGTTTAGCATGGTGTCCAGGACGCTTCATGGCTCGCCGCGAAGTTTACATGTTTCTCGGAGTTCTTCTCTTTCGTTTTGATGTGAGCCTCTATTCTCGAGACAACCGAACGCCACGCTTTCCTCTGCTGGATGAAACATATCCATACGGGGGGATTTTGACACCGAAGAAGGGAGAACGCCTCCTGGTGGAGGTTAGGCCTTTGGGCGGTTGAGCGTCATGGCTGTTTTTATCGTCATGACGGTCGTTCCTCTAGGCCTCTATGGGAGGTAGACTGGGACTTGATCCTAAAGCACAAAACTCGCGCAAGAACTAGAGTTCATGATATCCTCCTGCCTGCCTAAGCCCATTCCAGAACGTCTCTCCGCCGCTTTTTTGTAGTTTAATAATGGATTCGAGAACAGACACCGCCAAGGAACCACTTGTAGCATGTGCAAGGAATCAGTTGACTGCATCAGAACGACAAGAGCAATTTACCATATTGACTGCGCGAACTTGCTATGATCATGGAAACAAAACAAAATTTCATACTGTGAGGCTACTACAAACCCGTTTATCAGCTACTTGTGCAATACATAATTCAGAATGACGAGAAACTCCGTAAATGTTCATGTATGAGCTAGGCCATCACTTGAGGTTCCAAAAGATGAACGGTTAATTCGATATTGCCTTATACATAGGGATAATTGCAAGTATGAGGATAACAATTCTCCCCCTGCAGGCCCCTATGGGTCTATAGCAGCAGACCAGCGATGGACCTTGCCATCACCTCGTATTCCCAAAACGTTAGCGCTTGACATTCGTCGTGTTACTGCTAAGATTGAAAATTGGACTCGAGGGTTAAGCGTTGAAGGTTGATTCGACCATAGTGTCGTACCTTCTTGGCTAAGCGTCTAGGTCCTTTAGGGCGTAATCCATCTAGGCGAGCGGAATGAACTCATTTATTAGCACGGAGGCTTGCCTCTTTCTTAATTAGATATGGTCCCTTGGAATTCCAGGAACCTCCAGACCTCTTGATCCAGTCCAGTCCGAATTTTCAAAATTATAAATCCAGTCCAGTCCATCCAAATCCAGTCCAACAAGATGGCTGACCTACGCCTGGAGACTCAGGCGAGACATGTCCTTCTTACCAGAAGACGACCCAAGAAGGATCGTTCAGCTCGCCGGTATACCAGATCTTGTCGTTACTGCAGCTAACCATCATCCGCCGGGGTGGGGCAAGACCTCCGTTGCCTTCGCCGTAATTGAACTGTGCTCGGAGCTTATACGCCGCCGTATACCTCTCTTCGTTTGCAAACTTAACGACCGTGTTGCTTTTTTCTAGCCACAATGGGCTTATCGGGTCGCACGATACCGCCCCGCTAAGACCTTCATTAGGAGCGGCAGCACCTATGGCCATGTTCTCGCCGTTGCCACTAATGAGCAGGACCAAGTTTCTCAAAGCAGCAGCTAGGGGGGCAAAGAAGCTTCCCGACCCCTTCCAGGTGGTTCCGGCCGAACAAGCCGAGCTCTTCTTTTCAGTGAGAATCTCAATTGGGTTCTCGTGGAGCATCGCGCCCGCGTTTTCGCTGCCCCGCTGCCCTATCGAGGTCTTAAGGTTAATCTGGTTCCTATCGCGGTCTTGTCGAAAACTGCCGCCACCAAAGAAGCTCCCTTTCCAGTAAACACTGTTATAATACCACTTGTTATTGCACAAAAAGACGACGCCCATGTGCTGCCTGCTGCCCTCTGGCCAATATGCTGACGGGATGCTGTTTCTCCACGGGGGTGTGCTGGAGTGTCTCATGATTTGATTGCCTGCCCAGCTTCCCCCGGAATCCAGTGCCCATAGTGTATCGAATGGGTTGTGCGACAAGACGCCTGGACTCAGGATTTCGGTCTTATTGCCTGGCTCTATGGGTTGAATCGCAGTGCCGGCATTGCCCGATAATTGGCAACTGTCTGAGGCGCCAGCGTGCTGCAACAAATGCAGTAGGGTCAAGATGGCGGCGGCCGTACTTTTGGAGAGCCCAAACATGATGGGCAGTTACACTTAACGCGTGGAATGAGTTACTTAAAACAAAGAATTCAGAAACAGGGATGTCGATTAAATAGGAAAATCACCAAACTAGGGCTTTCTTATGCATGTTTATAGAGGTGATGTCATGATTGTACTGGATATGAAGTCTTAGTAATAATATTGAATACTGCTCTGCCGTCGTTGCATTCAGGTTCTGCTATTATTACAAGCAGGCTTCAGCCCTCGAGGCTAAGTAGGAGAACCCGCTTTAGATTTGCGGGAGATATGCGAGTCGCTAGATTAGTTCCTACAATGGGGGGATAAAAGTTCCGGCCGACCCTATCCCTCCGAGTGCCCGAAGGCTGCAGTACAAATTTTGCAGGGATTTGAGCCAATAAGAGGATAACGAATAAGCGGTACATTGATTGCCTGCTAAACTATATGGTGACAGAAGTCCCAACCATCCCCAGTCTTACACAAAGCTACATTGCACTCTTAGCGACCCCGACGTGGGCTCTTAGTATCTCGAGGTCACGGTATCGGTGCAGGGGTCATATGGGGCAAAGTTGTTACTGCAGCCTTTGGGCACTCGGAGGGATATCTGCGTCACGTCTTCGCGTCTCTTATATTCTTATCCGTTAACTTTAAAATACTACTATTAACTTATTATAAGTCTAATAAAACCTAAAAAATGTAGAGTCTTTATAAGAGGATTAAGATTATAATTCTCTTTAATTGCTACTCTAAATTATTTATCGTCGCGAGAAAAGAGGAAATTTCTCTCTAGGATATCCGAGGAATTATCTAGCGTTATAAGATATAGTTAAATACTAAATCGTAGCTAAGGTCTAGGCGACTTAGGGCACTTAATAACTTGTATTAAAGAGATATCTTTTTATATATTATAAAAGAGCTTCTTATCTTAAACTATAATTAGCTTAGAATAGAATTAAACTAGCTTATTTTACGCCCTTTTATTTAAAATTAGAAGTAACTATAATTTCCTTTTTAAACTATTAATATAACGTAATAGAAGACTTATTAAAATTATAGAAAGATAGCTACCTAACTTTTAAGCGCCTTAGTAAGGCCATCAGCCACAAGCTCTGTGCTTGGCCGATAGGTTACTTTGATGGTGCCCTTTTGAACCTCCTGACGAAGCCAGTGATTGTGTACATCCACGTGACGAAGTTTTGTTTTTAACGAAGCGATTTCTTCCGTCATGAGTCGGATCGTTTGTCTGTTATCACACTGAATTGTGATTTGGGAGGAATCAAGCTTCACAGCTAGGTCTTCGAGCAACCGACTGACAAATATTGACTCCTTGGCAGCTTGAGAGAGGGCTAGAAGTTCAGCCTCAGTGGTCGAGGTTGTGACTGTATCTTGCTTGTTTGCTCGCCATCCAATAAGGCCACCGAAAAGCTTCATGGCATAGGCTTGTGAACTCTTTCGATCAATCGAGTTATCGGCGTACGAGGCATCGCTAGCAACTTCAAAGTCATCTCCTCCACCGAGTTGGAGCGCGAGAGTACTGGTTGATACAAGATACTGCAGTACACGATCTGCTGCTTTATGATGCTCAGGGCCTGGATTGCTGTTGAATTGAGCGAGCCGTGATACTGCGAAGCTAACGTCGGGCCGTGTGATCACCGCAGCATAAAGTAACGAGCCTACTTTGACTTGATAGGAGTGGACTTCTGTGTTTGTTGCGTTGCCTGCGTACGGCAGCAGCTCGATGGCAGACATTGGAGTCATTGGGGGACGCGTCGTGCTCGCGAGCTTCCCTATCTTTTCAATATAGGAAGACTGAGAAAGCCAAATTAGCAGTTGTTCGCGATCACGGAGGATTTCGATGCCCAAGAACCATTGGAGGTCCTTGCCACCGGTTAACTTATAACGGGTTTGAAGCTGAGCCTCGAGATTTTTGGCCTTTGCAGCATTTTTCTGATTATACGCGAAGACTATGTCGTCCACGTAGAAAAACACAATGATCCCGTCGAGTGTCAGGCAACAGGGCTCATGGGGCACAGAATTGAAGCCCATTCTTTTGAGCGTAGCCGTGAGCTCGCGGTGCCACAACAAGGGCGATTTTCTTAGCCCGTACAACGCCTTGACAAGTCGCAAGAGATAGCCCTGCCTTCTGTGGCCAGGGGGCATTTTCATGTAGACTTCTTCGTCAAGCTGCGCGTTGACAAAGGCATTGACGGCATCGTATTGAATCAACTCGAGGTCGAACCGCGCAGAGATCGCCATTAGGGTACGAAAGCTTCGTCCTGCAAGCGTTGCTGCATACGTACTCTGACCTGATCGAGCTTGTTGGTCTCCTCGCACCACGAGTCGGGCTTTGCAGTTTTTGAAGTAGCCGTGCTTGTCAAATTTGTACACATACACCCACATGCAATCAAGGATCGTGATCTTCCTAGGCACGTCTTTCGACTTTACTTCTAGCCACGAGCCCATCTCTCGATGACTCTTGAGGTGTTCGCCCTCGGCTTCCTTAAAGTATTGCCCAAGGAGGTGATCATCAAGATCGCGGTGGCGGCTTGGTAAGGGAGGGAGAACTGAACGATGAATCCGCTGCTTTGGGTCCTTAAGGAGCTTGGCGAGTTTTTCTCTCGCGGCCTCAAGGGGGCGCTCAAGTCTCTCTTTTGGTACCTGCAGCAAGCGTTGCTCCTTGGCTCGGTCTAAGGCTCTGCCATTCACTTGGAGCACTGTGTTTCCCAGGCGGCCTGCATTGAAAGCGGCTTGCCAGACCTTATGTTTCTTCGGGTCCATCACAGATCGTGATGTGGGAAAATGCACAGCAAAGGAAGAGGGTTCCCCTTGTAAGCTAGTGAGGTCATGACTCTCACTGCCGCCAGGTTGCCTCTGTTGAATGAACCCTTCTAAGTCAGAGGAGGCCGTCGCCTCATGACCGCCGAGTTGCTTGAATTGAATGAACCCTTCTAAGTCAGAGGAGGCCGTCGCCTCATGACCGCCGAGTTGCTTGAATTGAATGAACCCTTCTAAGTCAGAGGAGGCCGTCGCCTCATGACCGCCGAGTTGCTTGAATTGAATGAACCCTTCTAAGTCAGAGGAGGCCGTCGCCTCTTGACCGCCGGATTCCAAGAATTTCCATTCCCCTTGTAAGCTAGAGAGATGATCAGTCTCTCCGCCGCCGGGTTCTCGAATGGAGGCAGCAAGAAGGGCTGCTGGAGGCGTTTGTGGAGGCGTAGGAAGGAGTTCAAATCTCGCTTCAACGTACTTAGGGACGTCTGCCTCATCGGTGCCTGTTAGATTGTCAACATTGTGTGCATCTGAGTCAATTTCAAAGTAGTTGGAATCTTGTTGACTCCCTTGATTTGAAGTAGAATTGGGAAGACTGATTCTTTGGAGCGTTTGAGCAAGCTCATCTAGGTCAGCTTCTTTCACATCGAGAATCAGGGTTTCGAGTGTTCCATCGAAGACCTGATCCTCATCAAAAATGACGTCTCTCGTAGAGATGATCCTATTGAGTGAAGGAATCCAGACACGATACACATTGGAAGAAGTGTATCCAATCAAATATCCGATCCACGCTCTAGGATCGAGCTTCTTGAGGCGATTTGTCTTCTTCTGCGCAGCCGGCGTCATCGCAAAAGCTTTGCAACCGTAGACTCGAAGATGTTCTTGTGCTGGCTTCCGCTTGTAGAGTCGCTCGTAGGGAGACTTCCACCTGAGTCTGTATTTTGGCGTACGGTTGTTAAGATAGACTGCGGTTTTGACGATTTCTGACCAAAGTTGTGCTGGGAGATTGCCTCGCATTGCACGAGCTTTCTCTTTGATCACACCCCCCGAGCGCTCGGCGCCTCCGTTTTGTGCTTGGGTGTACGGTGCCGAGGGCTCTAGCTTGAGGTTTTTGCGTTCGAGGAAATCCTTTACGGCTGGTTTTTGATCAACAAACTCGTTATCACACTCTATAACGCGTGGCTTGAATCCGTATTGATAAAGGAGATAATCAAATACTTGGGTTAGTGTGCAATTGATCGTGGTTGCAGTTCGGTCCGGGAGATAGTAATCCCAAGAAAACCCGGAGGACCTGTCCGTCACCAATAGGAGCGACTTGTACCCTTCGTAATCAGACTCGAAGTCGTGGAAATCGAGAGCTAATCGTTCTCCCGGTTCGAGGACGTCGGTTTCTCGTGGGGCTCGCCGAATCTGTCGCTTTGCTTTGGCTGTAGCGCACAAATCGCACTTGTGGGTCGGAATGCCCTTGATCCTGACACCTTGAGAGGCGTTGACGAGATGTTCAAGCGCTTGAGGGCCTGGATGGCCGAGTCTAAGGTGCCAGATGTCGGCAGTGGCTCGCTGGGGGTTTCTCTTGGTGTACGAGTTAAATTTATTGCGTCTTGTGAGAAAGGAGTGGCGTGAAAACTCTTCATCGATATCTTCCACAACGAGCTGCCCGTGTTTCTGTTTGATCAGGGCTAAGACGGAGCGGTCAGAGCGTCTAAGGCTCATGTGACGGTTTGGGTCGGTGTCAAGCCAAATTCCCAGTTTGCTGAGCTCGTTGAAAGAAATCAGGTTGCAAGCGAAGTTGTCGCAGAATGCAGCATCATAAAGGCGTAAAATCGATGATCCTGACGGGCCTGTGACTTCAACATCCACATCCCCAAAACCTTCAATGGGCACTTTGTTGTCGCCTGCCCACAAGAAATCTCCGTCTCTTGCCGCACGGAAATTGTTGAATCTGGAGATTTGGTTGAAGATATGAACCGTGGATCCAGTGTCAAGAATTGCGGAATTGCATAACGGATATTTGCTGATAGAGAAAGACATGTGCTTCTTTGATTCTGATTGCGCGATGAAGAAGCTGCTGAGAGTGCATTTCCCCATCGCTCGCACGAGTCAATCTTGGTCGTTATTCCCGGTGTCGATTTTGGCGGCTCTTTTGCCTTTGATTCGTTCTACTTCTCGGGCTAGCTCCTTGTCTTTGAGGTTCCTTTCCACAGCTGCCTTGGTGTAGTCCCTTGGATGCCAGTTTCCGTTTTCAGGGGGGAAGATAGCATAGCAATCTTCCATACGGTGCCCAACATTCTCACAGAGGCGGCATCGGCTATTTGACTCTTTATTTATTGCTCGAGGTCGTTTTCTGCTTCCCTCAGCGTTAAATGTAGGACCAAATGCTCCTCTTTTAACAGGCTTCTGCCGTGTTGCTCGTGAATCGAGAAATTGCGAAAACAGATTATGAATTGTTCGGTAGGTGATTGTATCGTCATTGATCCTGTCGGATAACTCGAAGGCGTCCACCCACGTTTCAAAGTGTGGTCTAAGAGCATCGAGGAAATTTCTGAGCCAGATTTCACGGTTGGTAGCTTCAACAAGTTTCTCGCGAATCCCTTCAGCCATTACTTGGTCCCAGTTATGAAGCCAGTCAGGCCAACTTTTAGGCGGCTTGCTCGTCACCATGACTGCATCGCGGTACTTATTTTGAAGCTTTCTCACGATCTCTTGCCTAGAGCCTTGGGCGTGATCCTTAAGGTTAAGGTACCACGTCTTGATCGATTCATTCGGATCACAGCAAGTCTGGTAGTATGACGTGCATACGTGCTGTCTCATGTATGTAGAAAGCTCAGTGATGCTATTCTGCTGGCGCCAGTACTCCTTTTCTTGGCTTTCGTATCTTCGCCATTGTAGTTGAGCGACCCTAACGGCTTGATCGTCTTCGTAGTCGGGCTCCAGAGGTCTCACGGGCTTTTCTAGGATAAATGCATTTGTGGATCGCCGGCCAGATTGCGGCCGTGAGGGGTCAATCCACTCCCAAAGGTGCAGATTCCTGGCCATACTCTGGAATTGGGAATTCCAGACGCTCCAGTCGGTTGGGCTTTCGAGGATAACCTCAACCTTCTTTGATGACAATGATTCCATTGTAGGTTTTCCTCTCTCGCGGGTATTTTTGCGGTTAGCTGCGCTCTTCTGGCGTGAGGTGAAGGATTGGATAAGTGGTTCGCTCGTAGGGCAATGAGACTCTTAATTGTCAGAAACTGGGGTTTCTGTCACCTTCCAACGTCACAGAGAGGCAGTCACCGGATGGACGAATTAATTGATCGAAGAAAGATGAAAGATGGTGATCCCTCGCTTCGGCTAACAGCTCAGTCTCCTTTTATGCCCTTGCATGTGATCTTGTGACCTTATGGACTGCCGAGGCTTATTTCCGCTTTTGCAGGGTCCCACATCTGCATATTCTGACAGTTACTTGTTACGACTATAATGCAGGCCGCAGGTTGGGCTGACCTCGGGAGTAGCCGACCTAGCATAAGCCCGGAAGAATAGTCGGAACGAAGGACTAATTAGGTAAGGATTACCTAGAGCGAAGGTAAGCTAAGTAAGTTTCCTACTACGTAGTATAGCTTACCTCGTAAGCTATGCCGATCTAATATAAGGATTATGGTTTACCTCGTAATCTAAGGTCTCTCTCTCGTAGTATATAAGTACCCCTATCTATACTCCTTAGGACTAGGTAGCTAGATAGCTTTTAATATAATTATTTAGTTACGACTCCCTATCTATTACTATCGTAATACTTCTTATTGCTTAGGCTACGCCCTATTCTATCTGCTAATATAAACCCTCGCCTGGTTTATCCCTTGGGAATAACTCTAGCCGTTATATTACTCTTTAATTTATAAGCCCGGATAAAATAGTAAATAGGGGTCTAGATAATAAAAAAGAGATATTTCTTATTATAAGATAACTAGTAACTAAAACTAAGTAAAACTTTTCCTTATACTTTCCTATAGTTATCCTTATATAATCTATAGGAAATCCCTAAATAATTATAGTTATTATAGAATAACTAATATCTAGCTAAATAGACGTATAGTTACTACGTAGGCACTATAGATAGTAGAGGCTATACTAGAGGACGTTATTTATCTATAGTCGTAGAGGGTATTACTTAGCAAGAGGGATCTATATAATCTTACTTAATCCCTAGTAATACTAAGCCGGCTAGGCTAAGCTTAGATAACTAAGGGTAAAAGTAGGGCTAGAGCTAGGCTCTAAGAAACAGGCTATATTTAAAGGTAGGCTATATGTTAGTATTGTTATTGTGATTTAAGCTAGAGAGGAAGGAAAGAGAAGAGGGAAGAGAGGGAGGAAAAGCCTCCTTCTATATATAATCTTCTTTAATAGGAATACCCCCTTTCCTTACTAACTAGACCCCTCTTTAGCTATAT